>CM062813.1:1124467771-1124811265 GCA_031772625.1 Pinus tabuliformis | reverse complement strand
ATTGTACTATTGTCGGCCGCTTCCATTAAGGGAACCATGTCAATATGGATATTAGCAGAGTCATGTAATCCCCACAATCTACACATCATAATCCCGGCATAGCAATAGGGAGAAGCCAAGAAGCATTGAGTACTTACCCGAACTTTCATGCTTGTGTTTGGCTGGGTTCTGCCTCCAATCTCGGAGGGGTTCGGATGGTGATTCATTCTCGTTCGCGAACTTCTCCATGAAGGTTTTGTTATAGACTAGCTCCGGTTCAGGCAATGATACATCCGCCTCAGGTCATCAGGCTTGAAGGACCCGAAAATCCTTCCATCCCTTGTATGAAAAGTTCTATCAGTGAGGGTAATTTCCTCAATTGCCCAGCGTACCACATCAGTGTAAGGTAGGACTTGTTCTCTGGCTGCTATTCTGGTGCAAAAAGGAGTCGGCCAAGTCTTTGAGAGTTGCCTCGGACTTCCTTTGTTCATCCACACTAGTCTCAGTCACTGTTTTTTCTGGTTTTGCTCAGCCTCTAACAGATTATATGTACCCTGCCATGTAGTGCTAGGAAGACCAGTGCATGTAGTATCTGAGATTAGGCCTTTCTTCGAAACTATAGCAGCTTGACCTGCGACAGGTGTTACAGTAGTAGAACCTGCAGCCTTCTTGAATTTCTTTCCCATCATGTTCAGGCTTCTCTCGACAGTTGAATTCTACACAAATGCAAGAGAAATCGTAACAAGGAAATATCAATGACAATCCATAACGGGATAGAATATTTACTTGAAGCGTGGCAAGATTAATTCTAAAATTGGTTGCGGATCTAATGATTTGAGAAGGCACCGCAGATGCAATGATGGTGATTTTACAGCCTGCAGCTCCATAAATGATCATTACTTAGTTATTTAAACCGAATGACCCCTTAAAGGTGCAACAGATTTTTTTCAAAAGGTCTAATCGTAAGTGTTTGTTAAATCGAAGGGGCAAAGCTTTAAATACGCATGCATTACCTTTATCCCTGCATTTAACGACATTTTGAAATCTGTGCTTTTGTCAATCGGATTCAAATATAACTTTAAAGCTTTGAAATAATCACCTTTTAGGAATTCTGGTCATCATTAAGCGTCATCACATCGCATCGGGGAAAAGATCTGAGCGTCTTATGAAAATGTATGGGATTCCACCGACTACCGATAGCGATATCGCATCGGGTCGTGGCTTAAAGCGTTTTTTACAAGAGGCAACGCCGATAACCGATCGCCGATATTACGTCGCATTGGGGAAAAGACATGTGCTCTTTTTGTGTGTGCATTGACTATCGCCGATGGCCGATAGCGATATCGCATCGGAAAGGACCAAGGTAACAAGCGATCTTGCGATTGCTTTTTCGGACTTAACCAAGAATTGCTTGTTATTTATTCAAAAAGGCTTTTATTCACAAATTCATTTGATTATCATACCTTTTTCGAACAAATTCATTAATGCCAATTAAAATTTTAAAAGGGACCCATTTCATATGTTAATTGTTTGTGATAAAAAATGTAATGAAGTGGGGGGTTGTTGTAGGGCACAACAATTGGCGATTCGTTGGTAGAACCAGTTATCTTTGGACTGATAAACATACTTAAACTTTTTCAAATAGAATCTTTATAAGGGAAAGGAAATTTCTAATATAACTAGATGTCTATTGATTCTGAATAAAACAGAATTCTTCAGTTGACTTCCTCTTTTTATAAAGAAAATAAATGAATTTTAAGTTTTGAACAAGTCTTTAATGGTTCATAAAGGTAAAACATAAAACTTTTCCAAATCAGCTTTTAAAATAAACTCCTCTGTCATAGGTAGAGCCTCTGCTGCCAGCAAACGTTTTTATAGTCTCGGCAGGGTTAACTTTTAACATGTTGTTGTCCATTGTTCCATTCACTTAAGAGTGTGACTAAACAGAATGAATTCAAACATATTTTCACATTTTTTGAATTTCACTTTCTTTTCTTCTTTGCTTAAGATAAAAGCCATTGTCCTGGTTTGGTGGCCAGATAATGACAATGCCACTCACGGGTAGTAATCAAACTGAACAAGCTGGCTCGTGATGAGACCCTTGTCTTGAAATTTCAAGTCATTACCCTGTTTGATATGCAGTTTTGGTAATGTCAGTTAAATTATTTTCCTATGAACATGGTAAGTAGGCTTGTAATAAGACCTCTTATCTTTAATCTTTTATATTTTAGAATTACACTCTGAGTAATCATAAACTTTTGGCGAATGGGATGAACAACTGTCTCCTTAAGAGTAAATGGATGACAGGTTGAGAGTTAAAGATGCTGAAGATGGATTAGCTCCTATTTTAATATAGATAACCTTTGGAGACCAATTTTGAAAACCCAAGATGACTCATAGAACTACGTTCAGAGAGAAGTTTACAAAAGTTAGACTGTGATCTCAGAATAGAAAGATATCTAATTTCCTAGAAATGATCTCTCTTGGTTTAAGACTCTATTATCCAAAAGCAAATATTGATAGTGTCCTAGCGAGACAACTTTTAACTACAGAAAAAGGTCAATGGAAGATATCCCACATCCTTATTTTCTACAAATCCTACAAACTATATAAAAGCTATCAAACTATAAAGAGAAGGGGTTACCTCCTCAATTAAAGAATTTCTTCAAGATTAGACCATTGACAGGGAGAGAATCTCTCACCCCTGATAGATTTTGTAGTATAAAAGTGGAATGGCCTATTTTTTCACAGATCTGAAATGGTCCAAGCCACAGTTTCTAAAACTTGGAGTGTTTACCTTTGTCTTCATGGGCTTTGTCCCATTTCAGAACTAAATCTCCGAATTGGAATTGTTTAGGACTAGACGAAGCTAGATCAAAAGCTGCTTTAATGACTTGCTGATGTTTGGCGTGTGTAACCTTGGCCTTTTCCCTTTCTTCTTCAAGTTTGAGAATTTGATCATATCTAAACTGGATAGAGGAAGAAGGAGTTTCGTCAATAAATTGCACTAGGGCTAGAGATGGAAGAAGAAGATTGGTTGGTACAATTGCTTCTTTTCCGTAGACAAGATTAAACGGAGAGGTTCCTATGGAGGCTTTCTGTGTTATCCTATCGGCCCATAATGCAAATACCAAGGATTTGTGCCAGTTCTTATGATTCTCTTCGATTGTTCGCTTAATGATTTTGATTAGATTTTTATTAGTTGATTCTGCTAGGCCATTACCCTGAGGATAGTAATTAGCAGAATACTTTAATTTAAATCCTCTTTTGATAGCGAAATCAATCATTGCATTACCTGAGAAATAAGAAGCATTATCAAAGACAAGAGCGTTTGGAACACCAAACCTGGTAATGATGAACTGATCTATAAATTCAATGATCGCATCAGAGTTTGTTGTCTTTAACGGAACTGCTTCTACCCACTTTGTAAAGTAATCGGTGGCTGTAAGGATATATTTGTGCTGCCTGGAAGAAGGTGGATTAATTTCTCCAATGATGTCCAATCCCCATTGTTCGAAAGGCTGTTCAATGTTGACTGGTTGCAAAGGGAAAGCTGGTTTTTGTTGTCTTCCACTGGAAGTTTGGCATTTGAGACATTTCCTTACATACTCGTGAGCGTCCTTAAACAAAGTAGGCCAATAGTATCCAGCATGAATAACTTTATGAGCTATTGTATCAGCTCCAAAATGTCCTCCTGCTGGTCCGTCATGTAGCTCCTGCAAAACCTTTTGAGCCTCAGGTTTCTCAAGGCATCTTAATAGAACAGAATCATAATTTCTTTTGAAAAGCACATCATTGATAATCGAAAAACTCTTAGCTTTCAATCTAATGGCCCTTTTGTTCTTGTAGGACAAATTCGTAGGTGCATAACCATTCTTTAAATAAAAGATCAAATCTGCATATTGAGATTCGGAATCGGGAACACTTAGCTGATTAACTTCTTGAGTTTGCTCTGTATCGCTTGATTCCGGAATGTTTGATGCTCCTGCTAATATCCTGCAAAAACCTTGACCTTTAACAATCTTTGCTGGCTTTATTTCTAGGTCATATTCTTGGAGAGCCGCGACCCAATTTGCCCTTTTTTCGCCCAATTCTTTTTGAATTAATAGTTGCCTAACTGCCGAGAAAGGAACTATCACTTTAGTATGGGTTTTTAAAAGAAAGGGTCGATAATGTTTGACTGCTTTAAAGACAGCAAAAGCTTGTTTCTCAACATCGGAATAGTTCAATTCGGTGCCTTGAAAGTTTGAACTAAAGAACGAGATGGGCGCTTCCAAATTGTCATCATTCAACTCGGTGAGCACTGCTGCGTAAGATAAGTCGGATGCAATGGTATATAATGTAAAATGATTAGAAAGATTTGGAGTATTCAGAGCTGGGGCATTGATTATTGATTGCTTAATGTCATTAAAAGCTTGCTTTTCTTCTAATCCCCACCTGAAGGTTGAATTCTTTTTAATCATCGTTTGTAGTGGTAGTACAATCTGTGAAAAATCTGGACAAATCGTTTAACGAAATTAATCTGGCCTAAAAACGACTGCATCGATTTTTTATTGTGTGGAAAAGGAATTTCAGAAATTTCCTTAATTCGATCAGGATCTACATAAATGCCATCCTTAGATACAATAAAACCTAAAAGCTTACCCTGGTTAAGAGCAAAGAAACACTTTTTCGGGTTAAGAGAGATACCATGCGTTTTGCATCGCTGAAAAATCTGATTTAAATCATGCAAGTGATTATATCTCTTCTTAGAATATACAGTAATATCATCAAGGTAGACGACTACTGTTCGGTTAATTAACCCTCTAAAGGTTGTATCCATAGCTCTCTGGAATGTTGCTCCTGCATTTATGAGTCCAAAAGGCATTTTTTGATATGCATAAGTCCCCCATTTTGTTCTGAATGTGGTTTTAAGTTGGTCATCAGGATGAACCAGCACTTGGTTATATCCTGAGAATCCGTCGAGAAAGGACATCAATTCAGATCCTGCTACCGATTGGAGGATCTGCTCCATGGTAGGCAGTGGGAAGTTATCTTTCAAGCTTGCCTTATTCAAGTTTCTGAAATCGATACAAATTCGGATGTCGCCGTTTTTCTTCCTGACTGGTACCATATTAGAGACCCAGTTTGAGTGTCGGACAGGGAAGATAATCTTAGCTTTCAAAAGCTTATTAAGTTCCGACTTTATCTGGCTCTCCAAATTCGGGTGTATTTTTCTTAACTTCTGCTGGATCGGCTTTTGATTGGGAAGCATAGGAATAGTATGTTGTATGATAGATGTATCATATGTCTTGAGGTCGTCATACTTCCAAGCAAAAAATTGTTTGTTTTTCTTTAAGAGTTTGATAAATGCTTCCTTTTCTTCTACAGAAAGTCCTAATCCTAAGTTGATATTTTGAGGAGCTTGATCTGTTCCCAAATTGATCAATTCAAACCTAAGAGTAGAGCTTTGGAGTTTTGTATTAATTACAGGTTTAAACCTGTCTTTAATGTCATAAAGGTCTTCGAGCTTTACTACAGGCTTAGGAATCGCGTTATCTTGAGATGTTCTTTTCATTTGAGAATCATGCTCATCTTCTTCAATGATTTGATTGTCATAGGACTTTTCAGAGGTTAAGAATTGCAAGATATCCTCGTCATGGTTGAAAACCCTCCAGTTAGTGATGTTATCAGGAATTGAAGGTCTAAACATTAGTTCTATAGAAAATCTATCAAGGCTATAGTCTCCAGAAGGCAGAAGTTTGGAAGCTACGTTGGCTAGTAAATCGGCTGCTGAGTTCTGTGATCTAGGAATTGAGGAAATGTTGAATGCTGAGAAATCTGAAGTAAGATCTTGCACTAGAGATTGATAATGCTTAAGGTGGCTTGAAAGGCAATGAATTGCATTTCTTACCTGCTTAACAATGATCTCACTATCGCCGAATACTTTAATATATTGGACTTTAAGGTCGATTGCCTTATATAATCCCTGCACTAGAGCTTCATATTCGGCCGTGTTATTAGTGCACTCAAATTCTAATCTACAGGACAACATTGTCGTTTCACCTTGCGGACTAACCAAAATGCAACCTGCTCCTGAGCCCTCGCTGGACTTAGAGCCATCAAAATACAAAGACCAAAATAAAGGATAATTAACAAAAATATTTACATCCTTTTGATTTTCATTAAAACATTTGGATAAATTGGTTTGTGAAAAATTTTCTACTTGAGATGTACAATGGTTAACTGAAAAAGGAGAGGGTTGGGCAACAAAGTTGCCAAAGAATGATTCTGAGGAATAATTTCCCAAAATGTTGTTGTTGAAGGCCACAGGCTGGTTTTCTTGTTCGAAATCGGTTACTGTGTGGGTCATGTGTTTCTCACGGTCGATCCTTATTTGATTTGGCTTACCCTTGTAGGGGAGCCACATATGTGACCAATCAGTGGAAATGTATCCATGCAGTTTTTCGGACCAATCTCTGCTCAAAATTAAACCGTAGAATTCAGGTATGTCAGCAATCAAAATATCTATTCTCTGTACAATTCTGGGATCAGCAGACAACCTGATAGTCACGGAATTAATTTCTCCTACAACCTGTACTTTGGTTCTGTCTAACTCTACAATGTGAATAGCGGACTTCTGGGGTTCTATGTTCAGTTTAGAATAAACTGAAGCTGGCATAATATTAGATGAAGCCCCTGAATCGATTAAACAGTTATGCAGATTTCGATTATAGATTTCATAGGTTAGCAAGAAAGGTGGAGTATGAGAATTGGATCTATCTCCGATCAAAACTGAATCGGTAGCTTCAACCATACCTGGAGGGGGTTGTCCCTAATCATTAGCAGCCTTTGAACTGGGAAGAGGAGAAGAGGGGACAGCATTCAACTCTCTTAGAAGCAATTTCTGCTGATGTTTTAACTTACTAAGTTCAAACATGGTTATGTTTGCCTTAGTCTTTTTCATATCATCAACAATATTATACTCCATGGAGTCAGATACCACTAGTGTCTTAGATGTCGAAGGAGAATTAGAAGTTGAAGGCTGGTTTTGGGGAGCTGCTACAGGCAACTTCTTTGGGAGAACCTTTTCCTTTGGTGTGGTAGCACCTGTGCTCCTTTTCTTTGTAGTTGTCTGAGTAGGTTCAGAAGCGATTTTACTTCTTGTAGTAACAGGAAAGGCTTCTTCTTGATTCTCGGTGTCAGAGTTTGGGAGTATAAAATCCCACATGCCGTGGCATTCAACTACTTCTTCTTCATCATCTGTTTGAGAGGTTGTTTCCTCTTCCTCTTCTTCCTGTTCTGAGTCTGCATTAGATATAACATTGGGTGGCTTTGCTTCAGTTTTCTTGAAAGTCCTAAATGGTCTTTTGTTTGAAGTCTCGGTCACCTGTTTTTTAATCTCAACCATTTCATTAGACAATGTTTTAAGGACTTTTTGTAAACCTTCCATGTCGTACGGGTCCTTTGGGGTTTTTTTTTTAGAATCCTCTTTAAATGAGACTTTTTTAGCTTTTCTATCCTCCAAGGCCGCTTTCTTTTCTAGAGCGTTGATGCGCTTCTCAACAGCAAGTGCTTCCTTCATATTTTCGGCTAAGGTAGGTTTGCCAGCCGTGTCAACAAAAATAGCTATGTTGGAAGGGAGGGCGGTAATATACCATTCGCTTCTAATTTGTTCACTTGGTTTTGAAGCGGTAGGGATTTTATTTAGGAGTTTATTAAATCGGGCATTAAACTCCTTTATTGGTTCCCTATGTTCTATTCTCAAATTGGAGAGGTCATTTATTAAAGTGGCTAGAGACCTGTCATCTCCATATTTGGTAAGGAACTGCTCTTGGCATGTGGTCCAGCTGGTAATAGAACCAGAAGGTAAGGAAAAGTACCAGGATCCTGCCGATCCTTGTAAGGTATAAGGGAAAAGCCTGACAACAACATCTTGCTCTGTCAGTCATTTTAAGTTAACTGCTAACATAAAATTGTTAATATGTTCTTCAGCTTGTGTTCCGTTATCTGGATTAAATTTAGGCAACCATTTTTCGGGAGCATCAAGTAGATCATGCAATGGTGCGGGCATGTTGACTGCACCTGGCGTAGTCCATGGATCTGCCATTATGCTAGCGACAATAGTTGTTACTACTGTTGGGATTCCAGATGACTGAGGAGAAGAGATTGTTGAAGAGTGAGTAGTTTGAGATGTTGTAGTACCTAGTCCCTGATGAACAACAGTGTGTAACGGAGGAGTGGATGGTTGACTTTGCAGATTAGGAGATGAGATGGAGGATATGGAAGAAAGGTCTTCACTATCAGATCCTTCAGTAATCTTTTTAGCCTTTTTCCTTTTCGGTAAAGGGAACTCAGTAGGTTCAATACCGAGTTTTTCGCTTTGAAGTCTGGTAAGTGGATGGGATAAGTTGAACTGCGAGGTCGCATTGCTTTGTGATACTTCAGATTTCTGAGGCGAAATCGAGAAGCTCTGAAGTTTATGGATAAGAGACTGAACTTCAGGGGATTCAAGACTTAGTTGTTCTGAAATATGATGGGTGTGAGCAGTGGTGGTTGATTCCTCTTTTTCTCGATTGTGTGCCGGAGAACCAACATGTGATTGAGAAGGAGGAGAGGATTTGGAGGGAGAATTACTCTTAGAGTGGCTTGCAGATTTGGGCCTGCTTGCCATTCACATTCGAGGCCCTCCTTCTAACGCCAAAAATGTTGATGCCCCGAAATTCGTTGCAACAACATCGGGGAAACCACCCGGTCCGGACCTTAGTGCAGCTCCTTTTCCGTTTGGGATAGTGGCTCCGACTGGGGATAATGGGACCAGTTTCCCAAGAATTATAAGTAAACGGGATGGATGAATGATTTATGATATAAGGTGGTAATAAGTGAATAACTAAACTATAAGAGAAATATAATAACTATAATCTAAATCCCGGGATTTATATTTAGTAGAGTGCAGCGTCTTGCTTAATCTGTGCTTAATGGCAGGCATATAGATGACTCTAACACTAAAGCATAGATGTTTAAATCATTTAAGATTGCTCTGCATAATTAGTTATGCAGAGCGATGATAGCGAATTACTGCACTTAGTCATTTATATCGTTGCTACACGCATGAGTAAAAGAGATAACAAATCACAAAACATTCAATAGTGATATGAAATGAAGATTTGCTGTTATATTGCATACATGTATTCAACAATAGCAAAGATAATAACACAGCAATTCATATAATAGAAAAGAGCACAGATACAGATAATAGTACCATGTAAGCTGTTTGATCAATCCAGTATATTAATCACTATGTCGCGGTCCTTCCTTCAAACCAGAAAGCATTCCAAACAAATGACAATAGTGCACAATTGCATAAAACAGCCTTCTAAGCAAAATTAAGAACCATCGGTCGAGTTTCACAAAAGGATATAGACTGAAGCACAATAGTGCAAAATTCAGCCTTTAAGTCTTTTACAAAATTTTACGACCCTTTCCAAAACAATGAAAGGATCTATAAATACTATGCTAATCTAAATATCTAAATATCTAAAAACTGAAAAGCTACTAAATTGGCATTAACAAATATCATCTTCTTTTCTGGCGATCTGGCAGTCGGCGGCGATGCTTCATTCAGAGGTCTCTTTGCCTTTACTCCTTCGCTGACATATCGCCATCATTGGCTCTACTTCTGGTGGAGTGTTGAGGCGCGAAGTTAGCTGGGCGTCATATGTGGCATCCTGAATGTCGGAAATCAGATGTCGGAGGGCATCTGTTAAACAGTTAAGAGCCGACCTTTGAGAATGTGGTTTAATCAGAAAGAGCCAGTATGCGTCGGCGGTTAAAGTATTTGCTCTGGCGATTAACCGTCCTTGTTTCTCCAGATCAGGGTAATTTCTCTGCTCCAGCATGTTTGCTGTTGTTATGCTTCCAGGTGTGCATTGTGAAATCATGTTTGCCAGATACAATGTGTCGTTGACTAGATTGATCATGTTGCTGGCAATCATTTTACATCTTGAGGCCGCCCTTTCAGCTTTCATTACCTGAGTGTTCCATTCCATGAAGAGTATGTCCTTGTACGTTACATGGATTCGGGACAAATTTGCTGCTTTCCCTTCTGGAGTGTCTTGCCACTCAATATATTCCGATATGTCGTCTTCGGCCTGATCTAGCTTATTCCTGGCCTTTTCTATTTGCTCACACACTACTGTAGATGTTTCACATAATGAATCAACGTCAGCAAGTTGTCGGCACAAGAGTCTGATCTGAGATATTAATGCGCCAATTATTCGAGTTGCCTCTGCTCTGAAATCATCAATACTCTGGGCGTCCTTGATACCTTCGAGCTGTGCCGATAGCTGAATTATTTGCTCGTCTTTAGATTTTATCATCAGCTCATTTGATGCGTTTAACTGGTATAATGCCTCCGATAATTCTTTTGCCTTCTGAACCTCACTTTGGTCTATCCTCTGTTTTTCAATTTGCAGCTGCTGGGTTAACAAATTGTTTTCTTGCTGTTGAGCCAGCAACTGCTCTTCTACCTGTGCTGCCTTATTTTTCACCTCAATTACTTCTGCCTGCAATGCATATATTTCATGATCTTTAGTCTTCAACAGAAGACTTACCTCTGATGCTTTGTCAATAGTTGCTGCTGAATAAGCTCCCGCAAATTGCGACAGCTTAGTCAGATCTTCGGAGGGGTCCAATTCCCCCTTCCAGACTACATTGCCCGTGACGGTTTGCTCAGGAGAAATAGAAGGTTGATCAAGCCTTCGTCTTTTCCTAGAGCGCCTAACAATGGCTCTATGCTTTGGGCTGTATAAAATATCTAAGGGAGGAATTTCTTCCACCTGGAGATCAATTTGATCGGACGGGTCTTGAGTGATTACCTCGACATTCTGTAAAATGGGTGGGCCGCTGGTTCCTTCTAGAACCTGAGAAGAAGTAGTATCGGGAGCATTACTTGTTTTAGAGGTGTCTGAGTCTTTGGAGGCTTCCTTACCACTGATAATGGAATCGAATTGGTTCCATTCCTTAATCAATTCAGGATCGGTGGAGATTTGCTCACGTTGTTCTGTGTGGGCTTTACTCTGTTCTTTTTCTTGTTCAATCCTCTGCTGTTCCTCGAATACCTTCCGCTGCTGCTCCTCCTGTGCTCTCTGCTGCTGCTCCTCCAATTCCCTTTTCTGCCTATCTTCCAGTTCTTTCTTTGCTTTTTCTTCTTCTTCCTTCTTCCTCTGTTCCTCTAACTCTTTCTGTTTTCTTTGCTCTTGATCCTTTTGTGCCTTTTGCTGCCTTTCTATCTGCTCCCTTTTATGCTTCTCTGCCTGCAGCTTGTTTTGCCTTTCCTCCTGTTGTTTATCATACTCTTTAATTGTAACAGGAGGTGGATGTATCTGCTGCTGACCAGGCTCGCTTGAGGAAGATGCTGGGGTTGTGGATAATAAATCTAGAGGCAAAGTTTGCAACCTTTGCTTTCTAAGTTTATTAAATTCAGTTAACTCCACATCTTCGTATCTCATTGCAGCAAGCTGTTTGATTTGGCTTATTGAATCGGCACTTACGAACAGGTCATCAAACTGATCTTCTTGATGGACAATCTTTGACAGTTTGGCCTGTTCCAGGGCAATGAAAGCAGTCTTTTTTGGATCATAGAGTCTGTTTGGGATAGAGGCCAGGGATATCATTTGGAGTTTTGCTGCTTCTTTTTCTGTATGCTTGTAATTCTGCAGCGTATAAACTCCAATTCTTAAAGGAAAAGAGGGCCATCCTCTCTTTTTCTCATCTTTGAGAGTCTGTGTGACACCCTCGGACATAATCTGGTAGGAGATTTCCCGGGCTAACAATTTGTCTGGGATGTATAGAGGGAGAACGTGTGGCCTAGCCTTGCTTCCAAAAACTCTAATATAGGTAAAATGCTCTTCCCCGAACCAATGCGCTACAACTGGTAGGTCAAAAGAAGCTTCATAGGAAATTCTTGGGATGGGTCTGTCGAAAATAGAATAGTGGATGGGTACCATGAAACCATTGCAAATTTGATACAAATGGTCCTTGTAAGAGGGCTTCCATAATTTCCGATGGTACAAGTGAATGGGTGTTGGATCATGGGTGGTCCATCTCCAACCAAGGACAGGAAACTCAGAATTAAAACACAGGGTATCCATAATGTAAGCAGAGTAATAAAAGGGTGGGATTTTCCTTTCGGTGACTCTGGTTTTGGCTATAAATTCACGAACAGCTATGACCAATTTATCATACAGAATAGTGGCCCAATCCATAATTGTACTATTGACGGCCGCTTCCATTAAGGGAACCATGTCAATATGGATATTAGCAGAGTCATGTAATCCCCACAATCTACACATCATAATCCCGGCATAGCAATAGGGAGAATCCAAAGAAGCATTGGAGTACTTACCCGAACTTTCATGCTTGTGTTTGGCTGGGTTCTGCCTCCAATCTCGGAGGGGTTCGGATGGTGATTCATTCTCGTTCGCGAACTTCTCCACGAAGGTTCTGTTATAGACTAGCTCCGGTTCAGGCAAATGATACATCCGCCTCAGGTCATCAGGCTTGAAGGACCCGAAAATCCTTCCATCCCTTGTATGAAAAGTTCTATCAGTGAGGGTAATTTCCTCAATTGCCCAGCGTACCACATCAGTGTAAGGTAGGACTTGTTCTCTGGCTGCTAT
The DNA here is from genome assembly GCA_031772625.1 of Pinus tabuliformis. Classification (NCBI taxonomy): domain Eukaryota; kingdom Viridiplantae; phylum Streptophyta; class Pinopsida; order Pinales; family Pinaceae; genus Pinus; species Pinus tabuliformis. The sequence goes on along the minus strand of CM062813.1, from coordinate 1,124,798,627 downwards.
TCTGTGCAAAAAGGAGTCGGCCAAGTCTTTGAGAGTTGCCTCGGACTTCCTTTGTTCATCCACACTAGTCTCAGTCACTGTTTTTTCTGGTTGCTCAGCCTCTAACAGATTATATGTACCCTGCCATGTAGTGCTAGGAAGACCAGTGCATGTAGTATCTGAGATTAGGCCTTTCTTCGAAACTATAGCAGCTTGACCTGTGACAGGTGTTACAGTAGAACCTGCAGCCTTCTTGAATTTCTTTCCCATCATGTTCAGGCTTCTCTCGACAGTTGAATTCTACACAAATGCAAGAGAAATCGTAACAAGGAAATAACAATGACAATCCATAACGAGATAGATATATTACTTGAAGCGTGGCAAGATTAATTCTAAAAGTGGCTGCGGATCTAATGATTTGAGAAGGCACCGCAGATGCAATGATGGTGATTTTACAGCCTGCAGCTCCATAAATGACCATTACTTAGTTATTAAACCGAATGACCCCTTAAAGCGTGCAATAGATTTTTTCAAAGGTCTAATCGTAAGTGTTCGTTAAATCGAAGGGGCAAAGCTTTAAATACGCCTGCATTACCTTATCCCTGCATTTAACGACATTTTGAAATCTGTGCTTTTGTCAATCGGATTCAAATATAACTTTAAAGCTTTGAAATAATCACCTTTTAGGAATTCTGGTCATCATTAAGCGTCATCACATCGCATCGGGGAAAAGATCTGAGCGTCTTATGAAAATGTATGGGATTCCGCCGACTACCGATAGCGATATCGCATCGGGTCGTGGCTTAAAGCGTTTTTTACAAGAGGCAGCGCCGATAACCGATCGCCGATATTACGTCGCATCGGGGAAAAGACATGTGCTCTTTTTGTGTGTGCATTGACTATCGCCGATGGCCGATAGTGATATCGCATCGGAAAGGACCAAGGTAACAAGCGATCTTGCGATTGCTTTTTCGGACTTAACCAATAATTGCTTGTTATTTATTCAAAAAGGCTTTTATTCACAAATTCATTTGATTATCATACCTTTTTCGAACAAATTCATTAATGCCAATTAAAATTTTAAAAGGGACCCATTTCATATGTTAATTGTTTGTGATAAAAAATGTTATGAAATGGGGGGTTGTTGTAGGGCACAACAGGTTCCAAGTGGAATAGGTAGGTGGCCACCAATATATACCTAGATCATTCCTCCCCACTTAGGAAGCAATGGTCCCCATTGCGTTGAGCTCCTCCATGACATGGGAAAACTTCCGTTGAACTTGGTCCCTAGTGTGCCACTTGCCTTGGTGCAGGAGCTGGCTAGATTTGACAACTCGATACAGTTGGATCCTCTATTAGCAAGTGTTCTTGATCTATATGTCCATGATCTGATCAGTTGTGACCTATTCAATGTAGTTTTGGTTGAGCTTTGTTGGTATCAGCTACTCAACAATGTGTAATGTGTCCAAAAATTGTGGAAAGTATGGCTAAAGGCAGTCCACATTTAATACAGGGCCCTGGCATATCGACAATTGCACATCGGATCTTGGAGCATATTTGCGCATCAAAAAATTGCAACATCGAAAGATCAACAATCGAGAATCAGGACTTTTGTAGGTGACAACCTTTTAAACATTGTGACAAGGGTAATTTGCTGATAGTGTAAAATCATCGGAGGACTCAAATGTAGATTAACAAAGGATTCCATCGCAAAACCAAAGGTGGATGGGCCCTTTTCTCTCTCCTCTAGTGGGACACGTGGCAACATATGGTTGGTTCTGATAAGCCACATGTGGCGTAATATGATTGGCTCCGATAAAGACACATGGAAGCATATGATTGGTTCCGATAAAGTTACAATGACATTTGAAGTCACCATGACGTGGCAGTACGGTAGCCCATGCGACAGATAGTTTTGTTGTTTAGAGGGGCCTAAGGGGGAAAAATGGGTGACACGTGTCACCACTCAGGAAGTTCCTGGTGGAGTGATGATGCGACATCAGAGGTTTCATATTGGAGAATTAAATAGTCACAACTCCAAATTTATTTCCCTGATTGGAAACTACCGATGATAGGGGCTCCAATATTAGGGCTAGTGCATGGTCTAGAAGAACTTAAAGGACCAGGGGCACGAAGCACTTTACAAAGGAAAAATGGCCCCCAATAGGAACAAATCCATTAGCGCCTTAAGGCTAAGCACCAGGTCATAGCCCTCGGTCCTATGATGAAGAAATGTAGAAAGGGGCTAAACAAAAGGGGCCAAAGGATATCAAAACTCACTATTTTGTAATGTATTTAAGAATAAAAGTCCCGATGAGGAAAAAATATTATATAACACTATGGCTATATTACAGGGCATATAGAAATCTAATAGTGAAATAGAGGGAGTTATGTGATGGATGTGTCCGAAGCTATGATTCAACGACACCACCAAGGCCACCACAATTGATCGCTCTCGGCTCTAGAAAGTGGTAAGTTCAAGCAGTTAAGGCAGAAAAGGATAGGCAAACTAACTGAATCATTGTGGCATAGATGTGGCCTGATCAGAGGCCATCATAGGAACGACAGGGAGATATTTTCTTCAACCATCATTCAGTTTTCCTTTTGTATTTTATTTTGTAATTTCCTGCATTTTAAAGAAGGAATCAAATCCTTTGTAATCATTTAGACAACAAAGCCTTCAAACGCCAAGACAGCTAGTCGATCAGACAACTGGAGCTCAAGCTGAGGTATTATGTAACTTTTTTTCAAGTTCTCCCTCTCCTTATAAAAAAAGGGAAGAAAGACTTAACACAGGTTCTAGAATTATGCACCGAAGAAGCCAAAATTTGGTGCTTCCAATTTGGTTCAATTTTCTTATTCATGAGGGACTTGAGCTATACAATTTCTAAATGTAATGGACTGGTGTTTTTGACTCCCTCTTGAAGGTTAATGAAACTGTTTTGTTGATTCCTATAAGAGGAATGTGCAGTATGTTTTATCTTATGCATATCACTTCATGTATGTTTTTCTTCCTCTGAAATAGTGTAACGAATCTGTTGGTTTCACTCTCATTCATGGTTGTATATTTTCTGCTAAGTAGTAATAGTCCCTGTGTTAACTACGTATTTACTTGTGTTATGTAATAGCCTACAGTACCTGTAATGTGCATACATTTACTTAATGTTATTTGGTGAAAAATGTATTCATGAGGCATAGAGTTTGAGGCCTTAATTGGCGCTCCACTGTTTCTGCATTTTTATCTCCTCACTCTTCCATATTTCTGTTGGATATTGTTACTTAGGATTTTGTGTTATGTCCAGCCCTTTGCATCAATTCCCCTCCTTTCCTACCTCTTGTTCACCTATACTACAACAACGATTTGAAGCTGCCTATTGTTTTGTGTCGGCCACCAAAACAAAGATAATCCTCTTTGACATTAGCCATATTTACCCCCCTTAGTGTTTAGATATATGTGTTTTCTTGAGTTTACCTTAATGAAGGACTATTGAACCAAGCCCCTTAATTATTTATTTTCAAAATAAGTGACATATGGAGTGAAACAGAAATCCCTCTGACAATATTCAAAAGCACTCCTCTCTCATGCCCTAGCCACTAGTCTCATATCAACCTAGAGGCTCTCTCTAGGAGGCTTTTATATCTTTTGAAGCAATTATGTGACAGATGATAGCAAAAGCTACAATAGAAACTATGAAAGTGAATATTTTATATCATGTGCACTAATAGATGGAATCAAATATTCAGATTCAGAAGCACATTGCTTTGTATTGATCAAGAATGAAGATGACAAAGCAAAAGAATTAGTTTTTGTTCCACTTGTGATCCATTTCCTCTTTCATGTAATATTGAAGATAGTGAATATGACAGTGAATCAAATGAATTTTATCTTATGGGTAAAAGTGAAAGTAATCTAATGGCCATAGAAGTAGAGGTTAAAAGGCTCAGAGACAGAGATCAACAAAATCTATTTGATAAAAGGGATTGTACCTACAAAGAAGAGATTACCACGTTAAAGACTCAGTTGCAAGAGGGAAACAAAATAAGGAAGACGTACAAGGAAAGGGAAGATCAATGTCAAAGGTAAGGAAGACCAATGTCAAAGGTTTCAGGATGAAGTAGCATCATTAAGAAACGAAGTGAATGAAAAATATATAACATCCAAGGAACTTAAAGAAATAAGTGAAGGACTTAGAAGCAAAAATCATTTCTCTAAAATATGATCTTGAAAAGTCAAACAAACGATATGAGGAGACTCTTCAAGTATTGGCAGAAGAAGGAAACGAGTTTAAAAAAGAAATCAATTGAGTTAAGAGCTCAATGGAAAAGACTAAAAGTGAAAAAAGTGAAAAAAAGGTTGGAGTAAGTATTCTAGAAGGTAAGTTAGCAAAAAAAAATCAGCAATTGAGATTTCAAGATGGCTCAAAGATATTATTTGCTATTTTTTTATAATTAACAAAGTATTCGGAATTTTTTAATTTATTTTATCAAATTTGGTATTTCACATTGGCCACTAAAAAGAAGAAGCTATGGATAAGGAGAAAGATTTGTGATTAATTGTATGGACTTTTTACTTTTGTTCAATGAGAGGCAAAGAGAAAGATTTGTGATTATTGTATGGAAGTTAACTTTATTTTAGAGTATATTATATTTTTGAGAGACAAAGAGAAAGATTTGTGATTAATTATATGGAATTTAATTTTATTTTAGGGTATATTATATTTTTAATATATTTTTTTTTAAGTGCTGTAAATTAAAGAAATATTTACTTTAATGTTTCTTTAATGTACCCGAAGCTATCGGAAAGATGTGATTCTCAAGATCCCCAGGCCAGGAAAAAGATTATTAATTAATTTTGCAAACTTTTTAAATTTATTTCAAGAATGTGACTTTTACAACTTATTTTATAAATACTTATCTGGTCATAGTTACAGGCCGACAAAATGACTTGACTTACTTTTGATTGATTTTATGAAAATAAGTGCGGGCTTTTTACTCACTAATTCTTACCCCCACTGAAGAGAGCAATCAATATTTTTTTAATTTTTTTCCGAAGTGGCGTATTGCTTTCAGGATATTTTTAACGCTCAGCCTCATTTATTCAAACTTCAAACAGACGGAAATATTTATTAATACGAGGGGGCGGTATCAGGGATCAAAATTGAACACATCGGAGGAGCCCTTCAAAGGGTTTTTGGCACGTCAGAGAAGTAGGGAGAATATTTTACCAGTCAAAAGAAATTTGAAAATTGATTTTTGTCATTTAAAAAAAATTGGAATAATATCTTAAAATTTTTTAAGAAGTGCTGTCAAATTGTCAACGAATAATATCTTAAAATTTTTTAAGAAGTGCTGTCAAATTGTCAACCTTTTTTTTTAAATTTCATTTTTTCTGAAATTAGAATTTTAGGAGTGTAAATTTCTTTTCATGTTAAAACTTAAATCCATTTCAAAAACAACAGTTTCCTTTTGAGTTGTTTTTTCTAATTGTGCATATGATGCAAGTTCTTATTAATTATTATGTCACAATTACCTTTTAATACCATTACATTTGGCAGTTTCTGAGTTGCTCCCATTTCAAAAACAACAGTTTCTTTTTGAGTTGTTTTTTCTAATTGTGCATATGATGGAAGTTCTTATTAATTATTATGTCACAATTACCCTTTGATACCATTACATTTGGTAGTTTCAATTGAGAGCGACTAGATGTCAATATGGGCCATGTATTAGGTTTGTAATTTCACTGGGTTGTCCCTGAAGGTTGCCCAAAGCAAGGTTTGACGACGATTTAAGCTGGAGAGGAGCATAGATTCATCATTCAGCAAACGCCTGTCAAGCAAGGTTTAAGCATGATTTATGCTTGGAGAGGAGCGCATTCAACATGCTTCCTAACATACTGGATTTGATTTGTTTGTGGATTCCCAATTCCTGGTATGTTTTCACATTAAAAAGGAGATACCAAAAACATATACACCTTTGTACACTCTTTTGTTGATTCCTAAACCTGTTTAGAATTTTAGTGAATTTTTTCATTCATGCAATAAACTTAAATTTGATTGAGCTACTTGTATATTGGCTTGAACCTTCTGGTCACAAAAATTTCCTACAAAATTAATCCTTATCTGAATTGGAGCAAGAATATAGGTCTCCTATTTATCCATTAATGGTAAATGCATCTGATATATTAGTTGCGGCTCATATCAAACCTGTTTTATACACAACATCCATGGGGTTGTTGTTCCAACATTCTCTTGTGAAAAAATAAAAAGAAATTTGAAAATAATCTACTGTTGTCAATTGAATTACTCTTTTTTTTTATGCTTTTCATTATAGAAGTGCGACCTGAATATGTGCCCTTCTAAATGAAATTAAGACCTGCCCTTCAAATTTGATCACTGGGCGGTATTCCTTTTATAAATTTACCCAACTGGAAGATGCAAAAATACTTTTTCATTTATTCAAACTTCAATTAGACGCAAAATTTTAATTAATATGAGTGCGGTCTTTCTTTTTGAAATTTAGCCCGAAGGAAAGATTTAATTAATATGAGTGCGGTCTTCCCTTTTGAAATTTAGCCTTCTGAGAACACTTTCTTCATTTATTCAAACATCAAATAGACGGAAAGAGTTAATTAATCTAAATGCCGTCTTCCTTTTAGAAATTGAGGCAAAAGATTTCTGAGAATAATTTTTTTATTAAAAGATTTCCGAGAATAGTTTTTGATTAATTTTATGCGAGGGCTTACCCCAGTGGCGTGTGCAGTCAATGCTTTGTGATTACTTTTATGGAAATGTGATACGTTTTCTTACTGTCGAGGAAAAGTGGGAATTGTTTATATGTCACGCTCCACTTTATTCAAACTTCAAAAAGGAAACTCCATTTTCTGCTGTATCGGTGTTTACTTTAATAAACTTCAAAAAAAGGAAACTCCATTTTCTGCTGTATCGGCGTTTACTTTATTTTACCGGAAAAGTAAGTGTTTAGCATTATTCTCGAAGACTCTTTTATTCAAACTCCAAAGACGGAAAGATTTAATTAACTTGCCCACGGTTTTCATTTTTGAAATTTAGCCTTCTGAGAATACTTACTTTTCTGTTAATATTTTCGTATTTTCGTGACTAAATTATTTATATCCCAATGGCATATGCAATTAATGGTTTGTCACTAATTTATGGAAATTATAAAATATTTAAAGTGATTTTTAATTTATTGGAATTTTTGTGTTATTTACCATTGTGAGTTAGTTGGTTGTATAGTGTGCAAGTTAGTGGGTTGTATTGTTTCTTTTACATGTTGAAAAAAAGCCATATTTCATTTATATCAGTAATATAAGCAAGAACATTAAAGTTGGTTGTATTGTGTGCAAGTAAGATTGTAAATACAGAAGAATAAAGAATGATTGAGAATTTATAAAATCTACCATATTATGTTGCCCCTTTTGGTTAATGATATGTGAAAATTCAAGAATTTATAAAATCTAAAAATAAATATGAATATTAATTTTCCTACCTTTTAATATGATTGTTTTTTAAAATATTATTATTATTATTAAATATTGAATTTATTATTTTTTTCAAAACAAGAAGAAATTGAACATGTTTCTATTAATAAGAGGGCCATGTTTACATGTACATATTGTTAAAATGTAGCATCAAATATATAGCCACATGGACAACTAATCACCACTCAACAACAACCAATACTAGCCAAAAATCGAATATTTGAAATTAGTTGCCTCCAATACCTACCAAAAAATAATCATATACTAATTCATCATATAAGGCCAACAACAATTAAGATGAAAATATAAACTCCCACAAAAAGATGCAGCAATAAACGAGGCATTGAGGCCCAAAAATAAAAACAAAAGAGATAGATTTGTCCATGAGCTCAAAGGGAAAAAATTGGTACTAATGTGACGTTCTTGCAAGTAAACAGAAAATTTGATGCAACCTAGATTCATTGAAACTCCTTTCTTTGAAAACTTCTTAGCAACAACGTTGAATTCCCTATGTAGATGTGAACAGGTGACTTGTTGGAAAAGTCCTCTGATCTTGTTTATTTATTTGATGTATCCAATGGACGAAATGTGGACGGGTAAAGTAGTCCCATTGTTAATCCAATGTATGGTTATCTGAGAATTGCCAAAGATATGAAAAACATCGAGGTTTAGTCGCTTCAAACAATACAGTAAACCCCATAATGCAATAACTTCCACTCTATTAGTGCCATGTTCTCCATTCCAATGAAAATGATACATGAGATCTGCATTAGTAGCAATGCAGACTCCACAACTGCAACATTGATTCTAGGATGCCCCTTTGAAATCGTTGATAGGAAAATATGTGTGTGAGGGTCAAGACTTTATAATTTGTTCATCATGTAACCAGTGGTCTGCCGATATTCATGGTATAAAGCATAGATTTTGGAACAAATATACTGAATGCTATATCTACGATCATCAAATATGGTTGTATTACCCGCTTTCTAGATTCCCCAACAAATAAGAAAAGGTAGTATGTTTCCAACCTGTGTCGAGACTATCCATTGTTTGAAGCCCTCCTCAATTGTAGGCAAGTCCCAATTAATATTAATCCTGATATTCTGGGAAACATAAATCCATGTCCCCATAGCATAAGGACACTTGAGGAATAAATGTAGAGCATTCTCATCAGAGCATTGACATAAAAAACATATTCTAGGGCCATATAAACCACATTTTCCAAAGTTATCCCAAGTTATTATTTTATTCCTACAAACAAGCCAACGAAAGAGAAAGATTTTTTTGGGCATATGCCATGTCCAAACCCTGTCAAACCAACAAATTCCTTATCGACCTCTGAGAGTATCTGAGATATAATTGTCTATATTTTTGACTAAGTTATTCCCATGTCGTTTGCCCACCTACAAGAAAATACTATCTTCACCTTGATTTAATGAAATGTCAAACATGTGCAACTATTGTATATACCTATTCCATCAGACCAAGTTTTCAGATCCCATTCCCGGATCCTCCACAGTCATCCAAATGGGATATAAGTGTAAGGGATCTAATCCCTTTAAAATATGAGTAATTTAAAAGATGCCCTTCGCATGTAAAAATTCATTGGTCTGTATAAGCATCTTATCTAAGTCCATCATACCATAAGGCGGGTCTATGTCTATCATGATATCTGAACCCGATCTAATATACCCCCTGATATTCTCAATATTCTACCGCATGCTCAACATAATACTTTTCCAAATGTATGATCCATTCTTTATGGAAATAGCATCCTATCTCAGTAAATCTGTAGTCCTCCTATTCTTTAAATATTTACCAATAATAATCTTGTTCGAGATACCAGACCCAAAAAATACCTTTTAGAAATTGTTCGACAACAAAGCCCATCTGAAAAATTCAGTTCACTCAATACCCCACCCACCCATGGATGTCCTTATGTAAATATTATCCAAACTAATCAAGAGAATATTCCTACTTTCCAATGGACCAGACCATATAGAATTAGTTATAATTGAAACAATATGTTTTATAATCGCCTTAGGAATTTTGTACTTGTGCATCTAGTACATGGAGATAATTGGTAAAGCAGATTGGACAAGGACCAATATTCCACCGATAGACAACCATATGTAAGTCCACATACGTAATCTAGATTTGAATTTCTCTATGATCCATTGCCAGTCCGACAAGAGGTATCTGTTAGGTTTCATCCTGAAACCCAAATAATTGAAACTTGCTTCCAAAGGGAGTGTCTTGACTCCAAAAATCTCAGAAATCATCATAAACCGTTCCAGCTCATCGGAAGCATATATAAGCTCTGATTTGGGAGAGTTCATTTTTAAACCATAGGCATCCCCAAAAGACATGATAATATGTTGTAGATGTGTCTATTGTTCAATAAAAACCTATCCAAAACATAAAACATCATCCATAAACATTGAATGTGTAATAAATCCCTGTCTCGTGATTTTAATTCCTTGAAATCTAGACCACATTATTTTTCAACTAGAATCTGCGTGCTAAGGCGGTCAATGACTAGTAAGATGGAGATAATGAGCACCCCATCCTAAGGCCTCTGTATGCACAAAACAAAACAGATGGGACACCATTTATAATAACTACATATGACACAGATTGAATGCAAGGCATAATCCATTCAACTACCTTCACAAAGATTCCAATAATATGTAAGATTAACCTCAAGAAGGTCCAATTTGCACTATCATGATAATATGTTGTAGATGTGTCTATTGTTCAATAGAAACCTATCCAAAACATAAAACATCCTCCATAAACATTAAATGTGTAATAAATACCTGTCTCATGATTTTAATTCCTTGAAATCTAGACCACATTCTTTTTCCACTAGAATCTGCGTGCTAAGGCGGTCAATGACTAGTAAGAACAACAATGGAGATAATGAGCACCCCTTCCTAAGGCCTCTGTATGCACGAAACAAAACAGATGGGACACCATTTATAATAATTGCATATGACACAGATTGAATGCAAGGCATAATCCATTCAACTACCTTCACAAAGATTCCAATATTATGTAAGATCAACCTCAAGAAGGTCCAATTCGCACTATCATATGCTCAATGGAGATCTAGCTTTAAAAGTATTGCATCCTTGCAGCGAGTTTTGATAGTGTGTAAAGTTTCCTGTGTAATAGAAACCACTTCTTGTATGTGCCTGTTGTTGAGAAATCCAAATTGTTTAAGGGATATATGATTTGATAGACACCCCTTCAACTTGTTAACAATAATTTTTGAGATCAACTTATACATAATGCTGCAAGGTGAAATGGGTTTGAAATCCCTGAATGTCTTAGGGGTCGAAGCCTTGGGAATTAACACGATAAAATTCATGTTAACATCACTAGAAGCTCTCTTGTGTATCTTGGATTCCTCCACCATCCGAAATAGGCCAAGACCCATAATCTCTTTAAAGTGAATGAAAATCTCGATTGTCCAACCATCTGGGCCAAGACACTTATCTTTTGAGAAAGATTTAAGAATCTTAAACATTTCCTCCATAGTGAGAGCACGGAGGCTTCACTCAATGAACCTCTAACCTATCACGTGTGTTCATGACATATTAAACAATACCCTTAATTTGACTACATATTGGAAAATACCCCTAAAAATCACATTATTTAACCCCCTACCTATACGAAGCCAATACAACTTCGCAATTTAAAAAACCCCTGCTTCCACTAGATATTGTAGGTATCCAATTTTTCATTAACAATTTTGATACCCCTTTATATTTTTTCTTTAACTTTGAGTTCCATTTTTTATACTTGCCAATGTAAAAATCCTTTGCCCCTTATATATATCGCCCAATATATTATGCCATTGTTTCCTCAATTATCCCCCAATATGAACCCACGTGGTATGGTATTGCTCCCCTAGTGAAGGCCCTGTGAGTGAGAGGGGGCTCCAACCAACCTTTCTTCCTACTCATAGAAAATTTGTGGATAATGTTCTATGAATGAGAGTTGATTCTCTATCTCAGAAAAATCATTGGCTTTATAAAAATTCTCAAAAAATTGCACCACCAATTTATGAATCTCTTCACTCTTCGATGCTTTAGCACTCATCCCATCCTCAATCTCCCATGTTCTATTGTGTTGTCTCATGTTTGTAGCGAACTTATGGAAAAATGTTGTATTCTTATCTCCACATGCTATCTAAATCGCATGACTTTTCAACCTCCATTGTTTTTCTTGCACAGGTAATATGTGTCTTTTGTGAGTTTCAAGCTCCATAAGTCTATGGTTCATATATGTAGATAAAAAGTCCTTTGAATATGGATCTCCAATGAGGGCCATCTCAAAATCAATCTCCTTAAGTTCCTTCTTGTGTTGAGCCTTCTTTTGAGCTATCCATTCACAGACTCCCCTATAAAACCTTCAATTTGGAAACCACCATGCCCATACAAGATTTTCCCAATGAGTCCAAACATTCACTCCATGTCTTAGAAAACATTTAATTTATTTTCTCCTATTGCAATATTTCACATTTAATGTTTAAAAGGAAAAGTTTCCAAGGCAACCAGAAATATTTTTGATTAATTTTATAAAGTTTTTAAATTTATTTTAAGAATGTTAGAATTCTATTTTTTTTTTAAGAAATTACATTTAATGTTTAAAAGGAAAAGTTTCCAAGGCAACGAAAAATATTTTTGATTAATTTTATAAAGTTTTTAATTTATTTTAAGAATGTTAGAATTCTATTTTTTTTTAAGAAATTACATTTAATGTTTAAAAGGAAAAGTTTCCAAGGCAACAAGAAATATTTTTGATTAATTTTATAAAGTTTTTTATTAAAAACCCTAGGGCCAGCTCCAAGGCAACACTTTGCTGTTTGAGAATTGAGCAAGCATAGAGCACTGAGCGCAGCGTACTCTTATTATCCTCAAGTGTAGACACAATGACAGCTACTAGAATAAGAGTGTGGTTCGCTGAAGTTACCGCGGAGCCCAATATGGCCCATGAGGAGCCTGGAAATGTGGTAACTACGCCTAAAGTTTCAAAATCACCACACACGTGGCGACCGTAAAAATATAAGCAAATGATGGGGCCAGTCTGGGTATCCCCAAGAAACCCATGGTTTGGCAAATTGTCAATGATGGAGAAGGGAAAAGTCGTCACCATGGAAACAGAGGAGGAGGAGGAAGACATGCAGGCCCTGATCACCTAAAATGAGGCACAAGAGAACAAGGCAGAGGATGCCTCCCAAAAGAATTTTGCGATAAAGTTACCTCCTTACATCCCCCTGTGGAAGGGGAAGGCTAAGGTATCGAAGGACCTGGAGGTCACAAAGAGTGCGCTCTAGACCCCGCTCCTCCCTGATAATATAAGGTTCGAAGGTCCGCTGTTGGGACAAGTACCTACTATGAAGTTCAAATATTGGGAGCTCACGGACAGCGAGAAGTTCCCACAGTTGGCCGTGGAGAAGTTAATAAAGCAGAAATGGTTGTGCGGTGTGGAGAAGGCTGGGTTACTCCATCTGTGATGGATACCCCACTACCACCATGCACCCATCATCATTTTTGTCATTAGGTAGCTGTTGTGCCTGGTGCATGATGGGTATCTCTGGCTAGAGGAGTCGATTCCCATCATGGCCAATATGATTCACCGAATTTCTTGCCTGCCAGTCAAAGGAAACGACCCCTCAGCCATAGTAGGAGAAAGTAGCAACTTGGCCCTCGCAGAAGCTATGAAGGACAAGTATAAGCTAGAACAGAGAAAGAGGGGGTACGTAATAGCAAGTATTAAAGACCAAGGGGTGTGCGTAGCTACCCAGCTGTTGGCCAGCAAGCTAATGAGGAAATGCCACGCCGACGAAGTACCAACATCTGTGATTGTGTTAGTAGAGAAAAGCGCAGAGGTGGTCCAATTTAACTATGCGCAATTCCTTTGCGATGAATTCTTGAAGAACTGCAGGGAGGCCTAGGAGCAGGGTAAGACCTTCCACTATGCGTGGTTGCTCTTATCCATTCTATTGGTTGCAGGGGAGCTGCCGGCGGATAGCTAGTTTCCCACTACTAAGGGTGACCTGCCCGAAGCTGCGAGGTACACCTCGCTCTGGGCCACAAGAGACACGCACACGATTCATGAGATAAAGGTGTTCTAGGTGTCCGTGGAGGCAAGCATCCGAACATGGATCAAATGCAGGCTGCGCTTGTCCCCTATAGTTCATAATAGCTTGCAAAGCGCAGAATAATTCAAGTCAGATATGCATAACCTATATATCTGAGTGCGCAAGGATCCAATACGAAAATGGGAGAAGCTTTCATTCATTGTAACGGATGATGCGATCTTTGCAGTGATGGAGTCATGGCCTCCAGAATTGCATGCTCGAGACCTGGTGGAAATGGAGAAGGTCGCAGCTCGACAACAAAAGAAGGACACCAAGCTGCGCCTCGCACAGCTGGCTGAGAGGAAGCGCCAGGACCAAGAAGCAGCACTGTTACATAGTAATTTGTCACTACCTTCATCCCAGTCAAGGATAATTTTAGGGGCGAATGTTCGCCCTTTGGCGAAATTAAGGGGTTTTAAATTTTTAGTGGGCGAATATTTTGTATCATAGTACATTTTTACAAATCACCTCAAATAGCCCACCTTATTTTAAGGGAGAGGGTAAAAAAGGTAAATTTAGCCCTTGAAATTAGGAGTTACAACCTTCCATTCGCCGATTTTCAAGAATAGGTTTTATTTAAGTGAATCCATTCGCCCATTTTCAAGAATAGGTTTTATTTAAGTGAATCCTATGGGCCAAAGGCCCAAATACTATATTTATAAAAGAGGTATGGTAAATTAATAAAAATATAAATAAATGAGAGGTATGGTAAATAAATAGAACATTTTTTATATTTACTCCATAAGTCATCTTATATACATGCAAGGGTGTAAAAAAATAAAAATATAAGTAAAGTGGAGGTAGGGTAAATAATAAAACGTCTTTTTATACTTACTCAAAAGGTATGGTAAATAAATAAAAATATAAATAAACTAGACGTATGGTAAATAAATAAAACCTCTTTTTATATTTAGTCCATAACCCTCGTTCTATTTATGAAGGCTCAAGAAAGAGATTTTATTTAAGTGAATCCTATGGGCCAAATACCATATTTGTAAAAGAGGTATGGTAAATTAATAAAAATATTAATAAACGAGAGGTGTGGTAAACAAATAAAACATTTTTTTATATTTACTCCATAAATCACCTTATATTTACGAACATTCAAAAAATGCGTTATATTTAGGTGAAACCTATGGGAAAAATACTATGGGACAAATACCATGGACTAGATTGTTATTAATACCATGCAAAAAACATTATTATTAATAAAAATAAAAATGGCACATTGTATTGACCCATGGTATTCACCAAAATGGCACATGGTATTGACCCATGGTATTCACCTGGAATGCAGCCTATTTAAATGGGGGAATTAAACCAGCATAGATCCATCTTTACTCTGGATCTACTAACCCCCGAGAGGTATCAAATATCGTGATATGCAAACTAGCATAGAGTGAAACAATATTTGATCCTTCTCAAGGCTTGGTTAAAATAAAAAATAAAATAAAAATCAACTATTAATTTTATTAATTTTTATAAATATCGTGATATGCAAACTAGCATAGAGTGAAACAATATTTGATCCTTCTCAAGGCTTGGTTAAAATAAAAAATAAAATAAAAATCAACTATTAATTTTATTAATTTTTATAAATTACTAATAGTAATTTTTAAGCTTCAGGTTTATGATAACCCATGGTATTGACCCATGGTATTCATGTGAGCATAGACTATTTAAAGGGGAAATTCTATCATCTTAGATCCATCTTAATTCTGGGTCTACCAAGTGCTGAGAGGGATCAATAGATTTCATCCCCCTAAGAGTGGTAGATGTGGAGTTAAGATGGATATAGGTTGGTTTTTATGATAATGAAGATATTAAATAGACTTAGGAAATTATATTGTAAAAACATCTTAAGGTGAACGGTTAAAGCATAGACATTGGACAAGTATATTTGTATACTTCTATTTTAAACTGAAACAAATCCAGGGTTAAAAGGAATGGATTGATTGCACTAGTCATCCTTCTATAACTTTCCAACATATGCTGGAGTAAACAGATTGTAATTTGGGTAATTTTTCTAACTGCAAATAGGAACATACTTGTGTATTGGCAGGGTGGTTACGAGGTCCCTAGAAGTGATGAATTTGAATTTTTCTTGGTTTTATATATAGTATTAGGTTTTTTTCTCATGCTTTCTGTGAATGACAGGTGAATTTTATCCTACACCCACTTGGTTATCGATATGTAATTTCGGTAATTTTGATTTCAAAAGATATTTTAAAGAAATGCAATGATTTCATTTGTGTATTCAATAAACACAAGATTTTATAATTGAGTAAAATATTCGCCATGCTTGGTGAGAGATTCACCAAAAAATTATATATACATATTATATTATTGATAAAATCGCCTTCCATTTTTCCTATATGCCATGGAGATTCGCCCATTTATTATATATATAAATTTAGGAGGGGTTCTTAAAATTTTCCCTAGTTTTTAAATTTATTTTAAGAATGTTAGAATTCTAATTTTTTTTTAAGAAATTACATTTAAGGTTTAAAAGGAAAAGTTTCCAAGGCAATGAGAAATATTTTTGATTAATTTTATAAAGTTTTTTAATTTATTTTAAGAATGTTAGTATTGTTGAATTTAAGCTTCTGTGATCCATATCAAGTTTTTGAGAAAATTTCTTCGGTGGACATCACATTATAATATTTTTTGTAATATTATAATGTTAGAATTCTATTTTTTTTTAAAGAAAGTTAGAATTTTAAAATTTAAAATTTATTTTATAAATGTGGTATTTTACATTTCACATTCTTTTAATAAATCCTCGAATATTGAATGGTGTATTCATAACCTTGGGGCTTGATTGTAATTTATGGCTAATAAACCTACATCAAATCAAATGCCTATAACCAATCCACAATCATTACTCACTCTATGAAAACAAATATTTCATTTTGAGTGAAAAGCTTTGTCAGTTTGTTTGGGTTTCAGTTTTAGGGTGGACAGTCTCATTTAGATGTTAAGGATTGAAATATTTTCCATTCTAACTATAAACTAAGTTTATCTATTAGTAGAAATATTACAAAAAATAATTATCATTAAAATGCTATCCTCTTCGCAATGGACCCCGATAAAGCCCCGGGACCGGACGGATTTACTCTTAGATTTCTCTAGACCTGTTGGCAGATTGTTGAGAAGGAGTTCTTCAAAATGATCCAGAAATCCCAAGAATGTCAGAAAATTGGAGGTTGCACAAATTCAGCTTTTCTTGCCCTCATCCCTAAAGAAAAAGGGGCAAACTCTTTCAACAGATTTCGCCCAATCTCCTTATGCAATATTGGGTACAAAGTGATAACCAAAGTGATAGATAACAGGCTGAAGAAAATTCTCCCCAAAATCATCCTGGAGAACCAAGGTAGATTTATTCATGGAAGGCAGCTTGTGGACAACTTCGTTCTGGTCCAAGAGGCGATTCATTCCAGCCTTCACCGAAAGGAAAAAGGTATGGTTATTAAACTAGATCTAGCAAATGCTTTTGATCGGGTTAGACATAGTTTTTTATTTGATGTGTTGCACAAACTAGGGTTCGGTCAAAATTTCATCAAGTGGATTAGAGCCTGTATTTCGGAACCTTGGATTGCTCCCCTAGTGAACGGTAGGGCTGCTGAGTTTTTCAAAGCCTCTAAAGGGCTGAGGCAGGGGTGTCCCCTCTCACCCCTCCTATTTGTGCTACAGGCTTCTGTTCTCAGTTTCTACTTAGAAAAAAAGCAGCAAGATCAAGACATCGCTGGCCTGTGCATTGTAAGAGGGGTAAAGAGCATCAACCATGCCCTCTTCACTGATGATACCTTGCTGCTGGGGGCTGCAACTCCTCATTCATCACTTAAATTTAAAGAAGTGCTGGAAGACTATTGTAAGGCTTCGGGCAGCGTATTAAATAATGGCAAATGCCATATCTATTGTTGGAATATACTTGCTTCAACTGCAAGCTCCATTGCCAGATGTCTAGGCTTTGCAGCCTCTACATCTTGGTCCTCATTTAAATATCTTGGGCTGCCCATCTTTCACAAGAGGGCCTTGAGCAAAGACTGGTATCCCCAGATAGACAAATTCAAAGCAAAAATGCAGGCCTGGGGATCCTCTTGGCTCAATATTGCCGGAAAATCAGTGCTCATTAAAGCAGTGCTTAGCAGCCTTCCGCTATTCAATTTCTCTGTTCTCTTGGCGCCTGTGGGAATCATTAAAAAGATGGAGGAGCTAATAAGAAAAATTTTTCTGGAAAGGAGGTAAACAAAACGAGAAGAGGATTCCCCTAGTCAACTGGGAAATTGTCACCAGACCGACTCAGGAGGGAGGACTGAACTTCAAAGACCTTAGTGTCAAAAACTTAGCCATGGGAGCCAAATTGATCTGGAAAATCATAGCTCCAAATCCAGGTTGGGTCCAATTTGCACCGTGGAGGAAATACTTCAGAGGATCGAGACTTAAATGCCTGGATCAGCCCAAAAATCAATTCAAAACTCCTTTCAACATGATCAGTGGCAAAATTGGCTCACTGATAAGAAGCCATTCCTTTTGGATTCCAGGAAATGGGAAACACATTAACCTGTGGAATGACATAATACTAAATAGACCCCCGCTGGCAGACTCGGGATCCATGACAGAGCTGAAACGATGGATGACAGAGGCTAGCATCAACACGCTATGGGACCTCTCGAACTGGAATGGTGACGTTTGGATGGGCTGGAAACAGCTCCCAGTTCCACCTGCCTTACAAACAGAACTGGCAATGTTCACCACGATGATGCATGGGCTGGCTCCAATTCATGCACGCAGACAGGACGTGAGAGGTTGGGGCTCGAATCTGGCAGGTTACACGGTGGCTCAGGGCTACGCTAAGTGCCTGGAGCGGCCTCACGTGCCTCCCAATCCAGCTCCCTGGGTAGGCATTTGGAAACTCCCTTCAATTCCAAAAGTCGATCACTTCTGCTGGCTTCTTTGCCACCAAAAGATTCTAACTAACGACAGGATACAGAAAAGGGGCATCTCTGGACCTTCAAGATGCTCGCTTTGCAAGGAAAGCTTGGAATCCGCCCTTCACCTCATGATAGAGTGCAAATTCGCAGTTTTCATCTGGCAGGAGCTTCTTGGTTCATGGAATTATAATTTCATCTTCCCTTCCTCTATTCCGGACCTGTTTGCGGGCTGGATGGCCAGATATCCAGGCCCAAATCCAAAAAATAAAATAGTCAGGGTAGCTTGGAGTGCTCTGCCTAAATTCATCAGCTGGCAAGTCTGGCTGGAAAGGAATAGAAGGATATTCCAAAATAAGGAACATGACTTTAGAATAGTTTCCAATTCAGTGAAATGTCAGCTAGTTGAGTGGCTGGGAGACAAAGGAGATGATACAAATCTAAGCCAGCAGGACATTGATTTGGGAGCTGCCCTCAATTTCAAATTTCAAAAATCGAAAAGAACATCTACTTCTCTCAAAGATTGGCAAATCAGGAAAAACGAAGAAGATTTTCTATCTTGGCTGTCCAAACAAACACTTCCCTCTCTCTTCTTTGATGGGGCAGCCAAAGGAAATCCAGGAATTGCTGGAGCTGGAGGGCTCATCATAAAACCAGATGAAACATCTCCGCACAACTTTGCCTGGGGATTAGGCCATTCCTCAAGCATACAAGCTGAAGCGATGGCCCTTTTTCAAGGAATCAAACTTCTCAAAGAGTTGGGCCTCAAGGAGGCAAATGTCTTTGGGGATTCCCAGGTTATCATCAAAGCAGTGGCGACCAATTCTAATCCAACGGACCTGCAGCTCGCAAGGATAATTACAAGGATTAAAGGCATGGCAAAGTCCCTGAATTTGAAATACTTTCATGTTTTGAGAACAAATAACAAAGAAGCAGACATTGAGGCAAACAAGGCAGTCCAATTAGTTGTCGGAACTATTCTTAGAGATAATGAAATCTTTTGGGACCCAATTCCCTAAAGAGCCATGTTTTACTGCATATTATTGAAACAGTTTGTTTGTATTTTTAAGCTCGGGAAATCAGCAGCAAAAGTCCACTATATAAAATGTAAAAAGAGGAGCCTGATAAGCGTAGGCGCTATGTTCATCTTGCTGGAGAGACATGCATAAATCTGCCTCTGTTTTTGTAACCGAATTTGTGGCTCTTTGCCAATCAGTCAATAAAATCCCATATCCGTTCTTGTGAAAAAAATTAAAAAATAAAAATAAAATAAAAAAATGCTATCCTCTAAAATTGTCTTTTTATCCAAATTATATTTTTTTATCTTACTATCTTAATAAAATAAGAAAAAAATATAACTATATCTATATATATACTTTCTTCTTCATAAAATGTAAACATTTCTTTTAAAAATATACATATTTCTTATAAATCTATATTATTATTATTTAAATAGTGAAAATGTATACACAATTTTCATTAATATTTTTAAACTCATTTAAATATAAAACCTTTTTTCTCAAAAAAAAATATAATAAAAAGAGACCTTGCATTTTATAAATGCCGTATTTTACATTTAAGTGTCATTGACTTTAATGTTTAATCGAAAGACTTAAAGACTTGTTTAGTCGAAAAGACTTATGATTGATTTTATGAAAGTGCTCACTAATTCTACGCCACTGAAGAGTGCAATCAATCCTTTTATTAATTTTTTCAAAATGGCGTATTATGATCTTTCAGGATCATCTTTTAAGGCACAGCCTCATTTATTCAAACTTCCAACACACGGAAGGATTTAATTTTTTTAGCGTATTATCTTTTAGGATAATTTTTTAGGCTCAGCGTCATTTATTCAAACTTAAAAGGGACGGAAAGCTTTAATTAATACGAACGTCGTCTTCCTTTTTTTAAATTTTCTGAGAATACTTTAAGATGCCGAAAACATTTGTGAGAATACTTTTTCATTTATTCAAACTTCAAATTGGCGGAAAGATTTAATTAATATGAGTGCGGTCTTGCATTTAGAAATTTAGCCAAAACATTTCTGAGAACACTTTCTTCATTTATTCAAACATCAAATAGACAGAAAGATTTAATTAATCTAAGTGCCGTCTTCCTTTTAGAAATTTAGGCAAAAGATTTCTGAGAATAATATTTATTAAAAGATTTCGGAGAATATTTTTTTGATTAATTTTATGTGAGGGCTGCCTTTCGATGACTAATTTTACCCAGTCAATGTGCAGTCAATGCTTTGTGATTATTTTATGGAAGTGTGATACATTTTCTTACTTTTCTTACTTTATTCAAAATTCAAAAAGCAAACTTTAATTTATGTGAGTGCGCTCCTTCTTTTGGAAAATTAACGAACAAACCCGAAGATAGCGGAAAGATATGATTCTTCGGGCAATTCTGCTGCTATATAGCTACGCTACCAAACTCCATTTTCTGCTGTATCGGTGATTCCAGAAATGCAGATTTTTCTCAGAATGCTTCTCCTCGCCACCCTTTCGTTCATTCTCTTCTTCAATCCTTTTGTGTTTTCCCTGCCCATCGCCCATTTCCCTCGTCTCACCAATGCTTCTGATCAACACGCTCTGCTTGCTTTCAAGTCTGCCATCACATATGATCCCTACCAATCATTAGCTGCCACCTGGAAACCAAATGTTTCATTCTGCCAGTGGAAGGGTATCATATGCAGCAGGCGCAGGCAGAGAGTCGTTTCCCTCAATGTTTCAAGCATGGGATTACAAGGTACAATCTCTCCCCTTCTCGCCAATCTCTCCTTTCTTAGAGTACTCAGCCTTCGCAATAACAGTTTCCACGGTCAAATTCCCTATCAATTGGGAAGCCTCTCTCGCTTAAAGCTGCTTCGCCTTTCTCTCAATCAACTCCAGGGTTCCATTCCGCCCACTCTCGGTATGTGCCGCAGTTTGCAGAACTTGACTCTCTCCTATAACAATCTCACAGGAAACATTCCCCAACAACTATGTACTCTCCCCAACCTAGTAGTCATGGCCTTGGGAGTTAACAATTTGATGGGAACAATCCCGGACTGCTTGGGAAACATATCCTATTTGCAGTACTTATATTTGGCAAATAACAACCTTCACGGCAGTGTTCCTTCCGAATTGGGTATGCTAAGCCAGCTCAGCTATCTTAATCTGGATGCTAATCAGCTGAGTGGCAGCGTTCCTTCTTCCCTTTTCAATTGTACAAAGTTTCAAGTGATTGACTTAGCAGCCAACCAGCTCAACGGAATAGTGCCCATGGAGTTGGCTAAATTGACACATCTGCGGACTCTTTTCCTCGGCGGCAATCACCTGATTAGCGGCAGCACCACGAGATGCCCCATTCTTACTGCTCTTAGTAACTGTTCCAATCTACAAGATGTAGACTTATCCGTGAATAATCTCACAGGGAAATTGTCGTTTTCTATAGGCCACCTCTCTACAAAACTCTACCTCTTAGACTTGAGTTTCAATGATTTAGCCGGAGGAATACCTCCACAAATTGGAAACCTAACTAGTTTAACGTTCCTTGGTTTAGAAAGTAATTTTTTTACAGGATCAATCCCTTCTTCAGTTAATATGCTTCAGAAGTTGGAGAGGTTATATATGGATTCCAATAATTTACAAGGAAACATCCCTATGGAAATTGGGCAGCTAAAAACCTTAGGGCTCTTAGATCTCTCTAAGAATAATCTCTCTGGAAGAATCCCTGATTTTGTGGCCAACCTCCAGCAGCTAAGATATTTATATCTTAACCATAACCAATTATCAGGAAATATACCTGCAAATTTAGGGAAATGTGTGAACTTACTACTGCTAGATCTATCATACAACAAACTTACTGGGCACATACCTCCACAAGTTGCAGGCCTTGCAAATTTAGCCTTCTATTTCAACTTGTCAAACAATTTATTACATGGCCATGTACCTTTAGCACTAGGAAAGTTCAATAAGCTTCAAGCTATAGATATTTCTGCAAATCAATTAACTAGTTACATTCCAAGTGCACTTGGAAGTTGCCAAGAAATAGAATATCTTAATCTTTCTTGCAACACACTTGAAGGTCCAATTCCACTATCCCTCAGTGAACTTCTCAGCCTTCAGGACCTAGATCTCTCGTCCAACAATTTGTCAGGTGGAATACCCATATCGCTAGAAAATCTCACAATGCTCCATCACTTGAATTTTTCTTTTAACAAGTTGTCAGGAGAAGTCCCTAAAGAGGGAGTTTTCAAAAAGATTGCCGCCACTGCATTTATGGGAAATCTTGGTCTATGTGGACCTTGGGTAAATCTACCACAATGCAATGCTCATAAACATGAAAGTGTTCTAAATCTAAAAAGAGTTATCGCACTTGTTTTTGTTGTAGCATTTGTTGTATTGTGTTTGTTTCTTGCAATCTTGTGGAGACAAAAATGCAAGAGACATATTCAAAAAGAGAGTGGTCCAACATTAAATGTGGGGCATCGAAGAATCTCCTATGCAGAGCTCGTCATCGCAACAAATGAATTTAGTGATGCCAACTTGTTAGGAGTTGGTAGTTTTGGCAAAGTGTACAAAGGGGTTTTGAATGATGGCACAATGGTCGCTGTCAAGATTCTCAATCTACAAAATGAAGGGGCTCAAAAGAGTTTTGATAGAGAGTGCAAAGTTTTGGGTAAAGTTAGACACCGAAATTTGATTCGGGTCATAACCTGTTATTCAAATCTCGAAATCAAAGCTTTGATATTTCCATTAATGCCAAATGGAAGCCTAGAAAAGTGGTTATATCCCGATGATGGAGAACAAAGTAGTTTGAATTTGATTCAAAGGTTGAATATAGCAATAGACATTGCCCAAGGCATGACATATCTCCATCACCATTGTTTTGTGCAAGTGATTCATTGTGATTTGAAACCCAACAATGTGTTGTTGGGTGAAGATATGACTGCATATTTAATAGACTTTGGCATTGCTACTATATGTTTTGCAAGTAATGAAGATGGAGCTCTCACTTCCACAAATGCACTCAAAGGATCTACAGGGTACATTCCTCCAGGTATTATTTAAACTATATACCATCTTAAGCAATGTTATGATTTTCTTATGTTTGCTTAACATTTTGAATTAAAAAATTTAAGATGAGGATCTATGAATGCAGAATATGGAGTGGGAGGACAAGTTACAATAAAAGGCGATGTATATAGCTATGGAATAGTGTTATTGGAAATGCTCACTAGAAAGAAGCCCACACATGACATGTTTGTTGAAGGAATGAACTTGCAAAAATGGGTGGGTAGTAGTTTTCCAAACCGAGTACAAGAAGTAGTCGACACGGGTCTATTGAGGAGGACTAATAGATGCAGTGAAGAAGATAAGGATCTCAATTGTCTCAGTTCACTCATAAATGTGGGCTTACTTTGCACAAATGAATCTCCTCAAGGATGACCTACTATGATGGGCATTCTATGCATGTTGCAAAACATCAAAGACACTTTTTTGAGCACTACTGCCATTCCCAAATTCCAATCAAATCTAACACATTTGTTGGGTAGTACAAGTACTACTATGAACAACATTTGTGAAGGTCAAAGTTCTTCCACATCTTAGTCTATTGTAACAAAGTGGTAGTTATGTAACTAAACTATGATGTAATTTGAGTCTTATTTCCCTTTCCTTGTTTGTACATAAATATGTGGTTGATTGTATGCAAATGTGAACAATAAATTTAGATCCATTGTCAATGATGTTTTGGAAATGTGGAAATGTTTTTATTATTCTAAAATTTCTTATTCTATCTCAAAAAAAATTATGTTCAATATCCTTTGCATGTATAACTGAATGCATCACACTCACTTGTATTAAACACATTAAAAGTTATGCATAACTGAATGCATCACACTCACCTTGTATTAAATACATTAAAAGTTTTGTATTTCTTTTAAATGATTAAAACAGAGAAATATTTTTTAGTTCTGGAAATTATAGAAATAAATGTCATAATTTCTAGTTGATGAATATAATTATCATTTGATTTTTTTCTTTTTTTTAACAATATAACTAGTGTTGTTTACATCCATACCCATGAAACTAGAATGATTAGAACAAAATCATAAGCACATACATACATTCATACCCTATTGAAGAGGTTGTATATCTTACAACATATATTAGTAATAAAGTAAAAAGTTAAGTGTTATTATTAGACTATGAAACATGTGATACTTCTTTGCCCTGAAATGTATGGAGTTATGCAGCAACAAACTAACTATACAAATTAAACATTCCTTCATTTTTCAACAATCTATTTTGATTCTAAAGATACTATGATTCAGAGCCATGTTAGTGATACTATGACTCAGAGCCATGTTAGTGATACTATGATTCAGAGCCATGTTAGTTTTGATTAGAAAGAGTCCTAAATTCTCAGACCCATGATTGGAAAGTCCTAAACTATTAGAGCCATGATCCATTCATGAAAATTGTATTTGATATTGGATGTTAAAGTAGTGGAAGTTCTATTTTAAAAATTATCATTGCTATTGGATGTTAACGTAATGGAAGTTCTATTTTTTTTTTTTAATTTGTCATTGAAATTTTCAGGGTGTTTTAGGCACGCCGGGGATTGATGGTTTAAGGAATATGAGAAGAATCCTACCAAGCTAAATGACCAGAAATTTAGCAGGAACATAAAATAATGGGGTAGAAGTCAGGGTTCTGTAGCTATATTGACATTAAATAAGATTTAGGCAACTTGCAATTGAAAGAAGAATTTATGTCAAATTATTTGAGAAAAGCAGGATGAAGTTCTCAGATTTGATGTCAAATTATCTGAGAAAAGCAGGATGAAGTTCTCAAGAGATTGCAGAGATTTTCGACATCGATTTTCCCACTCCAAATCCCACCAAGAAAATCTCGCTAGTTGGAAAATTTGCCGAGCGCATTGCTCGATCATTATTATTATTCATTACTATGTTCATCCATCTTCCAGAGAGCCTGTGCATGTGTATACCTTTAATTTCAAGATTTCTTGAAACACATGGTCGAAGTTCATTGAAGAAATACAGAACATGTTTGTGATTTCTTCAATATAAAAAATCTCAGTGAAGCTCGTTGCTTTGCTTTAGAGATTGAAGAAAAAATAAGCACAAATGATCCCAGATGCCAATGATTTCAATTATTCGTTTTTTTGGTATTTTGTATTTGACTAAATCAACTCTTATTCAAAGCCCCTTTTTGAATCTTTGCCCGCGTTAGTAGTACGAATGGTTTGTTGGTTCAGGGTGAACCAACTCAATTCATTTTGAGTTGGGTTTTCATTGCTAATGATCTCTATGATGCTAATACTATAAATCTTATTTGATTTCAATCTATATCATAGTTTTATGTTATGTTATGCATTGACTTCTATGATGCTAATACTTCACAGGATTGCAGCTTTATGGAACAATAGGAGGGACTATTCTATTTCTCATATTGACAAGAACAAAAACAAAAAGGCAGGATTGCAGCGTTATAGAACAACAGGAGGGACTATTCTATTTCTCATATTGACAGGAACAAAAACAAAAAGGCTGATGCATTATCTAAAATGCAGACCAAAGCGGACAGCAACATCTACCAAATCCAAGATTTTTGTTTTCAGGGTATACAGCTTTAAAGAATGATAATTAATTCTGGTATATTTTTACTTTTCACATCCACACATGGCAGATCTCTCAGTGAAGATATACCCATCCTTATTTGCAGTTATATTTTGCAATTTTGTAAATCTCTTTGATTTCTATATCTACTGATCTCCTCTCATTTTCCGTGTATGTATTCTGGACATCCTCCAAATTATTTTGTCATCCTCAAAGATGTGGTATGATCCACTCTACAGTCTATGCATCTGGCATTAAGTCTATGCATCTGGCATTATATCATAGACATGTATGCTTATAGTTTCAAAATATATATCATAAATATATAATTTTTTATTCGTGCTGAAAAAAAATACTTCAAATTTGACTTCTATGATGCCAATACTTCAAATCTGATTTGATGGCAATCTATCTCATAAGGTCTTACGTATATTGGCTATGTTGCTGTTATACAAGTAATCCAAGCACACTAGAAATGGAAACAATACGACAAAGCCAACCATGGGTAAATAAAAAAAGTGAATTATAATTATAGAGTTAATCATAGGTAAATGTTATTGTGTTAAGGTTTTTCTATGTTGCTGTTATACAAGTAATCCAAGCACACTAGAAATGGAAACAATACGACAAAGCCAACCATGGGTAAATAAAAAAAGTGAATTATAATTATAGAGTTAATCATAGGTAAATGTTATTGTGTTAAGGTTTTTCTTTAATAGGTCACCCTTAAGTATTTGAAGAATATAAAAAAATCATCCATATTATAGTGAATATAGTGAACTTTATATTTATTCAATGTTTTCAGATACTCCAAAGTTAATAGTCCATCTTGCCTCCCTTCTAATTCAATTTTATGACGTTGGGAATCAAGGTGAGATGATTTTGAGGTAGACCAAGCCGGGATTGTATTATCACTTGTTTATCATAGTTCTAGCGATCAAAATTAAGTCTCTTGCAATGAATCAAGTATGGCTTAGCTCTTAGTTTGCCTAATATGGTTTTCTAGTTTGCCTAATATGGTTTTGCTTGGTATCCCTTCCCCTAGTTTGGGGATGAATCCTTGGTGTTAGTAGTGTTGTGCAGGTGGTGATTCAAGAAGATTATTCATCTTATATATCTATATATAGCTATAGAGGGGGAGCAAGTTTCTTAAGAAGGGAGATCGAGTGATGGGTTTAGGCAGTGGAGAGAGGTAGTGGTGTGGTGGTGGAAGCTGTAGCCAGTGGAAAGGAAAAAATAAGTCACAACAACTGATTTGGAGTCAATGCAATATCCATTGCAATATACACACTTCCAGGACTTAGGCTAATGTAAATTTTTTAAAGAAAAATATACGTTGGGAATAGTGAAGGCCATAATAAGACATTTATTTTCTTTCCCAATCAAAAAATATTTATAAAAAATAAATTATTTTAAATACAATTAAAAAAAACTTTGGTTCCCCGAATTTGGGTAATCACATGCGAAACAAGGAGGGGTAGTTGTTGCATGCCATTCCTTGAACTCACCACAAACCACATTCATTGCATCTAGTCGAAGGAGGTCTAGATGAGGACAAGGCCATTAAGATTAGAGCATGACATGCATTCCACCATTACTGTGATTCTGACATTCACTCCAACATTCGTTCTTTCATCCTCTCTACTCTGCAAGTGGATGGTCAATGGGGGTCAGGAGTGGCAATCAAACTTAGGTTGTTTCAGGTTTGTGGAAGAGAGTTCATAGGTCTAGTCATCTTAGCGAGGGAATGTAGTCGAGCTAGATGTGGGGGCAAAGGTCACGGGTTCCAACCTCTCTCTCGCCTGCATGGTCAAGGAAAAGAACAGTTGGATGAGGAAATGCCTATTCATATCCACCACCTCATTGTTTCCATGGAAGTTGAGGAGAGACTAAATATAGGGAATGACCACTGGCTCATACGTAATTTTCTTTGCAGACAACTCTCTGATTAGGAACAAGCCTGGGAGAGATCCGAAGGAAGATTTGTTGAACTCAATGCCTTTCTAGTTCACACATAAATGGCCTTAACAAACATGTCTAGAGAAATGGAATTTCCCTTTCCCCTCCTCCCCCTCCTCTAGTGTTGTCTAATTCGAATACAGGGATTGAAGAAGTGGAATCCTCCAATCAAGGAAAAAGACTTCCTAGTCTAGCTCACACAAAACCTCAAGCCAATAAAAAAATGGTGGTCGACAGTCACATCTCACCTGAACCAGTCGGGAAAGCGATGAACTTATCCAGCGAGTTCGGTGTTGAGGGAAAAACCAAAGGGGAGCCCTCACAAAGAAAAGTAAAATCATACACTGGGGGAGCATTCATCGAATGGGAGTGTTCCCCTTGGATTCCTAAAGGATACGATAACCCCTTCCTCTACCTGTAGCAACAAGAATTGGCTAGGAAGGAAAAAACTCTGTAAGGTAAGGTTCCTAGGAAGCAAGTGCATCTCACCAAAACCAAGACTTATGAGGGAAAGGAACCGCCCAAACATGCATGCTAAATTCCCTAGATAATCTTTCTCAAAGTATTAACTTTTCATGTTATTTATTTTTCAATTATGTTTACATTATTTTGGTGTCATTTTATCACCATTATGGCTTTGAACTCTTAGAGAGAGTGTCTGATTTCCTTTTCATGGGAAGTTGGTCTCCCCAATTTTTCTCTTGTCCTCTTTGTTTTAGTCATGTTCAATTTACTTTTCTGTCTCTAAGTTACCACTTTTTGTTCAAAACTATTTGAGAGACCATGTGGGTTCCCTCTCATGGGAAAATGGTATCCCAATTCTCTCTTAACACATTCATGTTTTTCTGTCCACAAATAGCTATTCCAAACCTCCATGATTGTATTCTATGTATATTTTTTAAAATATAAAAAAAAATTGGCTTGATTGTAAAAAAAAAAACTTTGGTTAAATGAGTGATATAAAGATAAGTCAAAATAGTTAATAGATTTTGAGTGTGATATCTATCAAGTCATCAAGGTGATATTAATCGCCATATACCTATGCCTGGTAGGTATAAGAAGTAATTACATCATTTGATAGCTTCAAAACAATGAATGAAAATAATATATCACTATTATGTTAGAGAAGATATGTGGATCTATTATGAACCAAACATTTTTTTTATTTTTTGGTATTACGAGAATGCTTCTATTCTTTATTTCATTATACTTTTCATTCCTTTTTGGTTTACCCCACTTCAATTATCTAATTTTTGGCATTCTCATCTCGATAATGCTTTTGTTTAAGAGTCTTATTGACTAACAATTATTGATAAGTTGTACGTGTCTTCTTTCACTCTATATTATTGCCAACTCTCTCCTTTTTTGTGATATTTAATAAATTTTACATTTGTGTGGTGTCAAACTCTTTTCTATGTTATCCCTCTTGCATTAATCACAACCCAGAAAATCCACCACACTTAGTTGTTTTTGTGTATGTAGGTTGCATACCCTGTTTTTCTTCAAGTCATCTTGCACCAACATCTCCAGTTTTGAAATTTGTACCCTCATTTCCACAACATATAAATCATACCTTTTCCTATACTTACCCATTTTATCATTGATGCAAGTTACAACAGGCCTTTTCTTCACTTCTCCTCCCGCATGAGCTCCTCTCACGTGAATTCCTCCTACATTACCTTGTAGTCTTTCCCACATTATTCCCTACTTAGGCATTCCTACACTTTCTCTCTTGTTGCATGTAGATACTAGAGGAATTCCTTGGTAACATCTGATATTCAATTCTCGTATTCATTATTCTCCCCTTGACATTTTTTCAAGATGCATTAGATCATTAAGGCCAACACATGCTTCATGTGACTTAAGATATATGGTATTAAATTAGGCACATTTCTCATTGACTTAAATAACCATTATAGCGAGGATCAAATGAGTGAATGACTTCAACAAACTTGTTGATTACTTGAAAGAGAATATTGAAAAGTGATTAATTCATTTCATTAGCAAGAAAGACCAATTTGACATAGTACATCAAGTTGGTTATGATTTAAAAGACATTCAAGATGAGTTACTTCAAGTTCGAGTGAAACAAGAAATCACCATTGCACCTTTACAAAATTCCATTGGGTAATCACACAAAGATACTTTAAAGAAGGTAGCGACTTCAAGATAACTCATCGACAATATCAATTATTAGGTTTTAGGCACACATCAAGTATTTTAAATGGAAGAAGTATTGAACACAAAATAGAGGTTTTTCCAACACTATTTTCTCTTTATTATATGGTTAGTGGGAGCCCCATCCCTATCCTTAAATGGATGAATGCATTTTTAATTTTCTAGAATATTATAGACCTTATTTAAACACTTGTATATTTTTTAGAGGTTCCTTCAAGAACTACCAAGAGTCCATCTCTAGTGTAATCTTTCAAATTTGACTTTTAATCTTGAAGATTGCAAGAGTGTAACTCTTTTCATCCCAATGAGTCTGAATGAAAATGTCTTTTAAATTTATTTGTAAATGCATCCCACAATTAATTTCTTATGTCAAAATGTTTGATTCTTTACTCAAAATTATGCTGGAAATTATTGGTTTCAAAACTTTATTTAATTCCTATATCAATGTATATTATATCATTGTGAATATTTAATGTTTGGTCCTATCTCAAGCCTCTACAGTTTTCTATATTTTCTTGAATTTGAAAGTTCTTTGTTAAAGGGGAGTGACCTCTCTATAAAAACAAGGGGGGAATGTTGTTACCTCAAATGTTATCATTGAAATTTGTAGGCATCATGTCTAGAGGCAAGCATCTAAGCTAACACTATCTTCTCAACCTTACTCCTCATCAAGGTTGATACAAGATCAATCAATTGGAAGAGGAATTTTACAAGATCAAGGAATTGTGAGAAGTAGTTTTGAAGACCAAGGAGTTGGATGAGATATTTTTTTAGGACAACCTCCAAACATAAGAAATGTTGTATACGAAGTGTCAAGAACACAACAAGAGGAAAACATTGTGTAGATTAATTACACACTGCAACAAATGCAAAATGAGATTACATGTCTCAAGAGAAGCGATAATATTATTTCACAAAAAATGTCCCATGAAAGAAGAATGATGATTACCAAACCCTAGATAATGAATTGATAGAAGTCAAAGACTTGAAGAAAATAGACCAAAAGCACCCTGCATGCGAAATCCAAATGTAATTGTATTAGGAGAAGATGATGTGTTTGAAGAAAGTTAAGAATATTTATATCCATTAATGTTGAAATATTTTAAGAGTCTCATATCTTAGAATCAATGAAATATGAAGAAAATATGCATATTATTACTCATGATGACTTTGTTGAACTAGAAAATTCTAAAGAATACTAAGAAAATTTGGTTTAGACAAAAGCTCAAACAAGAAAACTCAAACTATATAATTAAGTTGATGAAGGAAAAAATATTAATAATTCACCTAAATCAATATTGCAACAAGGAACTCCATATTTGATAAAGGAACAAGATAACATCACAAAAAAATTGCCTTACAATATTGGATAAATTTAGGAAGCTGCAAATCACTTTGTCTCTTCTTGACTACCTCAAAAAAGGGAGAACCTACTAAAATCTTAGAAAACATGGGTCCATCAAATTTAAGAATAGAAGTAGCTTTGGTTGGTAGTCATGAAAGACCCAATTAATTTCAACAAAGAGTAAGAGGAAAGGTTTATCCTTTTATATTCCTATTGAAAATCACAACTCTATTGTGCATAATTGCATGGTAGGCAACAAAGCTACAAATAATATCATGCCTTTCAACAATAGGGTCCTTGGGGTTAGAATGCACTAAATATTGTGAAGTTAGAGAAAATATTTATGCTATTGATTCAAGAAAAATCCTTTCCTATGGTGAAATTAAAGACTTTTGTGCATGGATAAGATTGCCAACATATATAACCACAATATTCACTATAGTTTTTGTCAATCTCCTAGCTGCCTATGGAGTTGTTCTTGGTCATGATTGTTGTTCTAGGATTAGAGGATATATCCAAATGCAGTTGTATTAGGAGAATACGATGTGTTTGAAGAAACTTAATAATATTTATATCCATTAATGGTTGAAATAATTTAAGAACCTCATATCTTATAATCAATGCAATATGAAGAAAATATGCAGATTCTTACTGCAGGTGACTTTGTTGAACTAGAAAATTCTAAAGAATACTAAGAAAATTTGGTTTAGAAAAAAGCTCAAATAAGAAAATTCAAACAAGATAATTAGGTCGATAAAGGAAAAAATATTAATAATTCTCCTCAATCAACATCACAACAAGGCACTCCATATTTGATAAAGGAACAAGATAACACCAAAACAGAAATACCTTATAATATTGGATGAATTTAGGAAGCTGCAAATCACTATGTCTCTTCTTGACTGCCTCAAAAAGGGAGAACCTATTAAAATCTTGTAGAACATGGGTCCATCAAATTTAAGAATATAAGTAGCTTTGGATGGTAGTCAAGAAATACCCAATTAATTTTAACAAAGAGTAAGAGGAAAGGTTTCTCCTTTTTATATTCCTATTGAAAATCACGATTGTATTGTGCATAATTGTATGGTAGGCAACAAAGCCACAAATAATATCATGCCACTTTCAGTAATGGGATCCTTGGGGTTAGAATGCACTAAATATTATGAAGTTAGAGAAAATATTTGTGCTATAAATTCAAGAAAAGTCCTTTCCTATGTTGAAATTAAAGACTTTTGTGCATGGATAAGATTGGAAACACATATAACCATAGTATTCACTATAGTTTTTGTCGATCTCCAAGCTTCCTATGGAGTTGTTCTTGGTCATGATTGGGGTTCTAGGATTAGAGGATATATCATGAATTATGGAAACTATATGATATTGTCAAACAAAGAACCCTTACTAGAATCCCAAGAGAACAAAGGAAACCCATTTTATTTAAGAAAAAGGAATCAAATGTTGTTCATAATTGTCAATATTTAGGGATAGAAAATTATGATATCCTCAATATAACACTAAATAAATATTGTCAAAGTGATATTTTTCTTGGATTTTGGAAAATGTCATTCAATGACTCTTGTTTAAGTTATGGAATTTGAGTCAGGAGAGTATTTCATGGTCCAAGCTCTCATATTTATCTTATGCTTTTAGACTAGAGTTTCCTTGCACAAATAATAGGCAGAATATGAGGCACTAACTGAAGGGTTAATACCAACCATTCAGATTCATATTAAATATTTAGTTATGAGAGGATATTTTGAATTGATCTTAAATCAAATCAAGAAAAAGTATAATATAAACAAGCAACGATTGGAATGTTATGCTACAAGGGTTTGGGATATTCTTCAGAAATTTCAATCCTTTTGACATAATATTTGTTCCACTAGAAAAAAATCAAATGGATGACTCCTTGGTAGTGGAATGATCCCTTTTCAATCTAGATGATCACATATCTCAAATTTCTTTTCATGTAGAGAACATCTACTACCCATCAATACCTGGTATTGTGGATTAGTGGAAATTCTTCGAAAATGATGAGCATGCCAAAGAATTCATGTATCATGCAAAAGAAATGCTATCAAAATATCAAGATTCTAATTATCCCCAAGATGATGTGGACCATAAAAACACAATCCTCACCAAAGATGTAAAAATCCCCTCTCCCAAAAAGATATATCAATTTTGAGTCTTTATTTACAAGAAATTGTTAATCACACAATGAGAATCTTAAAAAAGAATATTATTTAATAAAATTTCAAGAAACTCAAAAGATTAATATTGGTATATAAGAAAATCCAAAATATCTAAACTTGTAAACCAACTATGCCCAAAAATAAATTCAATAATACCTTGATTTATTCAATGAGTTTCTAGATGTCTTTGCATGGGCTTATTATGACTTGAAAGAATATGATATATCTAGTTTCCAGCACATGATACCACTCAAAGAAGGTGGAAAACCTTTTAGGAAAAACACTAGATCCATAGATCCAAATTTGAAGCCACTAGTCAAAATCAGAGTTGAGAAGATGAAAAAGGCATGTATTATACTTCCAACAAAGATTTTAAGTTGATTTCCAATGCTCTAGTAGTAAAAAATAAGAACGATGTATTTAGATTTGTGTTTAGTTTTTAGATCTTAATAAAGTGTCTGTGAAAGATAATTATCCACTACTAAATACATAATTTCTCCTCATTGAACAAGTTGTTGGTTTTGCTTTAATTTCAATACATGATGGGTCCACCAGATAGAATCAGGTGTTAATTGCCAAATATGATCAATACAAGACTACTTTTGTAACACCATGAGGGACATTTTCATATGCTAGGATTCCCTTTGGATTAAAAAATGCTAGAGCTACATTAGAAGGACATATGGGTTATGCATTTAAAGAGATGATTGGTAAGTTCATGGAAGATTACCATGATGATCTTACAATCCATTCAAAATTAAGGGAACGACATATCATGCATTTGAGACAATTTTTCCAACATTGTAGATTATATGGCATATCTCTTAATCGAAGGAACCATTTGTTTGCAGTATCAAAAGGAAATATTTTGGGCCATATTGTGAGCAAAGAAGGAATAATATTTGATACAGATAGAGTTAAAACCATAAATAATTTGCAACCTCTAACTTCCCAAATGGGATTTTAATGATTGTGTTAGTTTGGTCTCAACCTATTCAGATCACCCATAAAATCATATCAGAGTAAGTGGCTCCTATATGGCATACGTTCAACAGATAATGCGAATATAATTGTGGCCTCTAATCATGGATCTATTCTGAAGCGGAAGAGTTGTTATTTAAATTTTATTATTCATCGCTATTAACATATGGGAGGGATTTGTACGGAAGGCGTTTAGTTCCATGACAACCAATAGTGGAGAAGATGCAGAGTTCAAAAGAGCATTAAAACAACATTGTTCCATTTGTTGAGGTCGTTGATGCATTAAGAGCTGAACAGGAAACGGTCAAGAGAAAATTGGCGTTGATGAGTAACATCCTCAACAACGTCGCCATCTTTTGAAGGTGTCAAAAACACTGGTGGGCAGAAGTCCGGTTGGGAAATCCTTCATTGTGCGTTCAAATCCTACTTAATTTTTGGTGATGTGTTAATTGATTGCCATGTAAAATGCGTTAAAATAATTCGGTTGTGCGTTCTTTTTTGGAGGTTGCGCATTGGAATCACTAATCATAATATCTGTGCATCTATTGAATATTGTGCATACACATTCGATGCAATGAAATTATATGTGATGTGGAATATAGTTAGTGCAACTTTGTGAGTTGTGATGGGTATGCATTGATATTAAATGCCCATGGAATTTAGTTGAGCATGTTAATTTTGCATTGAAATTATTATATGCATTGGCATGTCTCTCCATTTTTTAAATTACAGCATATGCATCGAGTTTGTGTAGCAGCAATTAAAGGGTTGTAATTTGCAACTATAGTCCAACAAATTCTGTGCAATTTCTAGCCTAAGGTATTAATTATAAGATTGGAGAAAATGGCTAGGATTGATGATGAAATATAGTTGTTGAATACTTTAATGCATTCCACTATTTATGAGATGGAAAACATCAGCAAAGACACTCTCTTTGACATTCAGAGTTGTCTGCATAATGCATAAGAAAAGTTAGAATTTTTGCAGTTCGAATCTCAACTTCAGCAAAATGAATTAAAACAGAAGAGTCATCATTCTGAACCTGTTTCTGTTCATAACATTGAAACAGACTCCCATAACCAGCAAGTTGATTCAGATCGAGTACCCAATGAAGCAGCAAAATTGCATGCAGAAGTAGAAATTCAACGTGCACTTTCCAAGCCAATCATGAGACCTTGGGAAGAACTTGTACATAACAAACACAAAACCGGTCTTGGATATGAAAATAATGTGTCCTTTCACATTCCATATTACTCAAAGCCCATTCAGTTTCAGAGTGCTAGATTCCTTTATGATAGTACACCTTTAGATATTCCAGTTTCTGCTCCTGTTCCACAACAACAACAACAAAATGTTAAATGCCAACACTGTGACCAAATTAGCCATATGAAAGATCATTGTTTTGATATTCATCTATGTAAGCTTTGTGGTCAGCGTACTCATTCTTCACATAGATGCTTCAAAAACAAGCCTCCTACAAGAACAAAGATTCATCTTGGATAGATCTCTTCTTAGCAATGGGCTTCAACAACCAAGAAGATATTTCACTCATACAACATGATTTGTTATCGAATATTGAAAATTTTTGCAGTCAAGATCTCTTCATCTTCTCACCTTATATCTGACAAGGGGGGAAGTGATGGTCATCTACAAGTTTCAAAGCCACATCAAGCGAGCCTGAGCCACAACCTGCCATACTGGATTCAGAGTTGTAGCCAAAGACAGAGATTCCACTGAGCATG
Source organism: Pinus tabuliformis (assembly GCA_031772625.1). Lineage (NCBI taxonomy): Eukaryota > Viridiplantae > Streptophyta > Pinopsida > Pinales > Pinaceae > Pinus > Pinus tabuliformis. Next base: position 1,124,762,041 of record CM062813.1, on the reverse strand, counting down.
CCTTCAGTTGGTGGTCAGCCTTAAAACATCTATGCGGGGTTAAGACTTCCTTCAAAGAATTGGGGACACTTCCTCCAGGGAAAATTTTAAGGATGGAAGTTTATCTTAAAGTTTAGAAACCTTGGCGAATCTTAGTCCCTAATAAAAATTTTGATGATATTTTTGTAGAAATATTTAGATTTCCAATGATTTTATATTAGTCGATATAATATTTTGGCGATTTTTAAGGCAAAATAATGGTGTACTATAAAATTTGGGCGAATTATTTTAGAAAAAAAATGGAAATTGGAAAAAAAATTTGAAAAGGCATGGAAAATTAGCCCACCTATGAATATTAGCCCCTAAAATTTTCCCTGACTTCATCTAGCAGAAGACTTCAGCTTCTTGGCAGTTTTAGAAGAGTTCCAGGAATCGCATTAAGCATTCCAGAGTTGGTGGTCATCCTTAAACCACTGTAGGTTGTAGACCTCCCTTTTTCAGGTTGAAGGTCTCCCTCTCCAAAGCATTTGGGACACTTCCTCTTGTAGAATATTTCAACGTCTTGCTAGACTTGGAAGAGTACTGGGAACTGCACTAAGCATTCCAGTCTTGGTGGTCATCCTTAAACCACCCCCCTCATACCAACATTTCAGAGAGCACATTCAGCCTAGTGTTGTCATCCATATTTTTGCACATTTTCTATTACAACTCTCTTCTTGGACTCATACATACCCCTTCGGATTAAGGGGGGCAATGTTGGACACCTAATCCTCTATGGGTTGTTGTGGAATTGTGAACATCCACTGGAGTCCAAGAGACCACTTGGAATATGAATCCAAGGGTCACACCATGTACTATAAATGTATATCATGTCAATAATATATGCAATCTAATGCTTATCTTTCACATTTGATATTTACATTCCATGTGAGTTCAACAATAATAACAATGCATATTGACACGAGATATAAGTGGAAACCCATAAAGGGATAAAACCACTATTTTGTTATTTTTTTATGCAAAGGCAAGCTCATACTCCCTTATTACATCTGATTTTCTGTAGGCTCCAATCTACCGGAGGCTGCTACCTCAATTTTCTGCAAGATGCAACATGCAAGGAAAATATGAATCCCATACATTTTTTGTAGGCTACAAGCCACATGAGGCTCCTACCTGAACGGGCTCCCACTTGATATTTCTCAAGCCACTATTTGAAAGGAGACTACAATCCCCTGATGCAAACAAGAAACAACAATGTGTTGGTTTACAAGGTCATAAATTATGCATATCTCCATCTTCATTTATGCCTCATCTTCCCTTCAAATCTGCTTCACATAAGCTTCATATGTGCTAGGTAACTAATGCACAACATGTCAATCATCTCTCGCACATTCTCCCACTGTTTAACCACTCATGCCTTTGAGAATCACATCTTTTATAAAGATTGTTTGCTAGTTGTTTGTATCCCACATAATAATATGAAGTGAATAGGCTTAACTCTTTTCCTTCCACTCATTCGTTTCCAAACTCTTCATATTTTGAATAGTAGAATAAAAAAATAAATGCTCCACCCAATATTATTTTCATCCACATGTAATAATCAAATTCATCAAAATAATGCCAACATCCTGTAACATTATAGCTATTAGTGTCAGTCTTTGCAGCCTTCCTCAAGTGATCAAACATGCTCTTACAAAGTGATTTTAAGGTGTCAAGGTCAAATTTTATCATTTCAGTGAGTCTTCAAGTAAAAATTTGATCACTAGGTATTAGGTCTAGGGTTTGTTTTCACTCCTTTCAAAGTTGTCCAAATGTCAGACCATGTCAACATTTATCTGAGTGTACCATCATTCAGAGGGTTTTCATCATCATGCCAGGTTCCAGTAGGTCATTTTACACCTTGTTCATGCTTCAGTTGTGCCTAGGTAAGGTTCGTTTCCCTCTCCTAGGGTTTTGAAGGTAATTTCTCTTGGATGGTCAAATAATCAACAAAAATTGTATCCTGATGTTCATACACCTTCCCCTATCCTTAATGTACGTTATTAAACACTTCCCATCACCGAGATCCCCCAAATTCCTCATTTTCGCACAAACCCTAGTTTCTTGCTACAACTTGACAATTTTCTAGGCTAGGCCTGTGTTTAGCCCTTTTGGACCTCTTCCCCTCACTCAATCTCTGAAATTCCATTTTCCCTTGCTTCCTAACATCCCTCCCTACTTCCCAAAATTTTCTCAAGAATTTAGAAGCCCTTTATCCCCTTCATTTCACTTCATTTCGACAAATCCCCTGTTCCACACATCGAGATAGGTTTTACTCTAATGATGTCTCTGAGCAATAAAAGATGAATTTGGGAAAAATGAAAGGATTTTTTTACACAATAGGCCAAGGAAGAAAAACCTCCTTCACTTTTTACACAGGTGTCGTGGTTTTAGAGAAATGTCAAAAATACAGTTGCCTCGGGAGAATTGATGCACCTCTTAAGTGACCTTGGGAAAATAAAATTTTCTCGTAGCTTGGTTGGCCAAATGACTTTATTCATGAGTCCAATGATAACTAGACACAAAGAGATTTCCAATGAGCTATCATGAGCGCAATTTTGAGTTGAGGAAACCATTCAAAAGTTGACTGCAACAGCACTCTGCCTTTAGGCAGCCTCATTTTGCACATTTTGACTAGCCTTGGGAGATTTGATCTTTGACAGGGAAAATGAACTCCAAATTGAAAAATTCCACTTGGGTTGGAAATTAGACTCAAATAAATTTCCAACGAGCTATCTCGTGCCTAATTTGGACATCGGGAAGGCCTCCAAAAGTCTCCTGGAAAAAGCACGATGCATTGGGCAGGTGGCGCGGCGCACATAACAGGCACGACGCATTGGGTAGTGCTCTGCAGTGTAAATTTACACGGGCGCGGCGCACATAACAGGCGCGGCACATTGGGTAGTGCTTTGCAGTGTAAATTTACATGGGCACGGGGCACATAACTGGCACGACACATTGGGTTTGATGCGCGGCGCATACAGCTAGCAAGCCCAAAAACTTCAAAAACTTGCTCCAAATTGCTCAAAACACATGGGTCTTCACTTGTACAAGTAGGTTGAGCCTCTATTATTGTTTTTCATCCAAATTTGGTGCTTGTTTGATGGTAGTTGCCTTATGGTGTTTGGATAAGAAAATCAAACCCTACCTCTCTCTCCAAAGCAAACAGTGCTAGGGTTTTGTATTGACTATTTTGCTACCAAGTCCATCCTTCAAATCCCTCAATCACTCCCTTACCCAATTTTTCCATTGATTTCCTTATTCCATAAATTCACACACCCTTATATTCACTAGATCCATATCCCAAATCCCCTTTCCCAAAGTCCCAAATACTCTCTAATCCCCAAACCCTAGTCCTATATCAAAAACTCCTAAATCATTCCCTAATTCCCTATTTCCCTAATTAAACCCTACCCCAATAGTCCCTAAATCCCTCACTATTTTCTCCCTCCATAGTCCCTCATATCACTGTTTCCCTTGGTGGAAAAAGTCAAAACACATCACAGCTCACCTATTTCTCATCAACACAGCACCAATACAGCTCACTTCACTTGAGCAAGAGGTTAATGCCGATCAAGAGTCATGGCTTGAAAGAACCAATATCCACTTAGAGAGGTTGTTGGAGAAGGCCATCAATGAGAAGAATATGCTGAGAAACATGGCATATCATTATTTGTCAAGGAATATGGTGTGCCAAGCTAGAATCAGGAGCTTAAAGGCAAAATTGAAGAGAGCATCAAAGAGGCAAAAGGAGCATGATAGACTTCAGATATTGGCCGAGGCTTCCTTGGCCCAACACGATGCTTGATGCAGAAGACTCAGCCCAAATTCCAAAAAATTTGGGGCACTTTTTTCATTTTTGGAATTTTTTGCTCAAAAAAACAGGATTTTTTGCCCTATGCGCCGCGCCACGTGGCGCTCGCTTTTGCTAGGAGGCTCCAAATCACAAAAACTCAGCATTTTTGGATTTTTCATGTCAAGTTATGCTTTCCTACCTATGGCCAAGAAATTTGGGCAGGTTTTGAGCCCTCAAAAGAGTAAAAAACACTCAAAAGATGACCTCACTGCCCCTATTTTGACACACAGGAAGTAGTCTTGGGAGATTTGATTTTTGACAGGGAAAATGGAGGCCAAATTTAAAAATTCCACTTGGGTTGGAACGTAGACAGGCATACCTTTCCAACAAGCACACGTGGAGCTAATTTTCACATCGGGAAGGCCTCCAAAAGTGGGTCCAAATAGGAGCTACGCATAGAGAATCAGGCGCGGCGCATAGAGGAAATTTTGCCAGTTTGACCAAGTATTGCTCTGTTTTTCGCCCAGTTTTGGCCAGTTTGACTTTCTCACTTTATTGATGGAAAATTTGTGATTTAATTTCATGTATATTTATGGATCATGATATAAATATGTTAAATTTTCACTTAGTAAGGTAGATTCATCTGTTTAAAAGTTGTTTGAAACTGAATGAATCAGTTCCCTTGTTTCTAGAGGCATGCTGTTCCACTGCCTGATTTCTAGTTCTTAGTTTAGAATCAGTTGGATCAGTTCCTAAACATGTGAGATCGATCCGTAGAGGCTAGGATGAGCTATGCTTTGTCTATATTATGTGTTTTCTCAGTCATTAGAATGGGTGGACTTTTCAGAAAGCCTTGAGCTTCATTGTACACTCATATCAGCATTTTGGCTAAGGAATTGAGATCAGGATTTGCAACACTCTTTGGGATCAATTTTTCTTGGTACAGTGCTTTCCTTTGTAATTGTGAATTTATTTATGTGATTGTATGCCATTATCTCTCTTATTTCTTCTCAGCTAAATCAAACAAGAGTGTAAGTAGAATCCATTGAAATTGCAGTGCTCTACTTGAGGTTTGCTTTAGTCTTTGATGTTTTCAGCTGTTTGGAGAGGATCCATGAGTTTTCTTGCCCTCTTCAACTCCTCACCTGTCTAATCCCTCCATATCATTCAATTTGAAGTGCCAAAAACATTTGCCTACCTTGCCCCATTGAGATCTCTGCAAGGTTGAACCTCATTCCCCGCACCCAAAATCTGCATTTTCATTAGAGCCAACAAGCACATCATTTCATCCAATCAAACTCTTTCACACACATACCTAGCCTAAGATCAATATTTCTATCAGTCATCTCAAGCTCTCATCGATGATAATTCGCTAAGATTGACCTGAAGAGAGCCCTCTCCTGTCCTGGTATGGCTAGGTACCAGGTTGACCGTGGTTTGATGTTGGCCCTGGATCCTACCTTTTCAGCCTGAGGTCGATTTAGGCACTAACATAGTGGCGAACATACTGGGGAAGACAATCTTATTTGTTTGTTAGTGTTCTTGCTTTATAAACTACAGACAGAGCCTGAAGTTATGCCAGGAAGGCTTTGAACTGCACATTGCTTTTTGAGTGCATAAGTAGATAAAAGCTGCTTCAGTCAATCTCTAGTCTAGTCTTATAAGCTGAACATCTGAATTGCAAATTTCCCTAGTAACATGTATCAAGTTCAAATCTGATTGTTGATGGTGGACAACGATCAAACACTGGAAAGGCTGAAATCATTCACCTGGCGATTCCAAATTAGTTTCGAGATCAGATCCAAAGACTCCACTAGAGGATGAACCTGACCAGCAAAAACATGAAAGGACAATATGGAAAGTTCAGGTATTCAAGTTGTAATTTCATCCAAGACATTTTGTTCTTTGTTCTAAATTATTTCTTCTCTTTTCCCAAGAATGTCAAGAAGGCTTTGCAAAGTATACTATGTTTGAGAAAAGATCCTCGGCCTACATTTGATTCCTTCCCTTTGAAGATTGTGAATACCAAAGATTTGCACGCCTTTGAGCTTGATAAAGACCCTTTTTCCGAATCTTGTGATGACCATTTTCAAACTGATGAACCTCAAGAGACCAAGACTGATTCTGCAGCATTTGTACATACCCCTATACGTTGTAAAATTCCAGATCAATACAAGCCTCTGATTTTACCTCTTATATCCCATGCTTTCCCTAAAAATCATGACCTATATCTACCAAGATTTGATGGTGAACGCGACAGCATCACTTCTGAGAGACATGTATTGAACTTTGAGTCTTTTCTTGATCTTTTTGAAGTTGATGAAGAAGATGTTAGTATTGGGCTTTTTGTTCTTTCTTTATAAGGTAAAGTCAAGAGTTAGTTCAAAACCCTGCCTGATGCGAGCATCTCAGATTTACAGCAGTTCATCAAAGTTTTCCTCGACAGGTGGGTGGTAAGACAAAACCCTTTCTTGATTATAGATTGCCAGGGGAGACAGTACAATAGTTTTCAGCCAGATTTAACCAAGTTTATTATTCGATGCCTGTTAATATAAGACCTCCTCCTGGATCTGCTCTCTTGCACTACCCGGGTGCCTTTGATCCGGAAATGGAGTTTCAGCTGAGAGAAAGGAATATTGCAACACTTGAAGAGATGCAGAACAATGCAGTAGATGTAGAGGCTCATTTGCTGGTCCGAAGGGCAAAGTTGAAGGAAGAAGAGATGAAAAACATAGATCCGGAGGAATAGACATCTCTAGAGGTAAAGTTTGACATTTTGGTGAGTGCAGTGGAAGAGATGATGTAAAAGATCACCACAAGGAATGATTATAATGTTCAAGCCCATGGTTCGCTGATTGAAGAAGAACCAGTTGTTGATCCAAAACATTTTTTTCTTATCCCAGTTGTCATAGATCTGATAAGGATTGTTTTATAGATCATCTTGGAGAAGAGAGATCTGTTGATATGACATGTATGCTTGATGATGTGTTTTATACTGATGATTTGCCTAAGTTTGATCAGTATGATGACGATAATTATGTTCTCCAAACAGAAGCTAATCTTGCAGACAAATCAGCAGCTAGTTTGTGGGAAGAAGAAGTTCACTTTCAGCGACTCGAATACAGTGATCAACCAATGCATATCAGCTATGATAGTGACGAGGAAAGTGCAACAAATGTTGAAGTAAGTGAAGGGTATTTGCCTTTTTGTTTTGCTTCGTTTCAGTTCATCAGAGACAACATTCATGCAATTAGAAAACATCTATCGACAAGTCTTGATCTGAAACTTTTTGAGGGCAATGAAAACCTTGTTCAAGACTTTTCATATCCAGCGTTGCAGCCCCCAAATGCCATTGATTGTGAAGTTGCAAATGAAGACTTGGAAACTGGACCATATGATCAAATGATACAAGATGATTCCGTACCATTTTGTTTTGAATCATTTCAGTTTCTGAAGGGAAAATTGCATAGTATATCTTCAAATGAGCAGCCTGTAGGAAATCATTTAATCTCATCGGAAACAATAGAAAATGGGTTGCAGCAATCTTTTCAAGTTTTTCACGATCGAATAGCTGATGTGTTGGATGATGTCTGTAGTCAAAGTACTTCTCCATTGACTACATGTGAGCTTGAAACGTGTGCTGATATAAATTTGATCCGGCAACTGGTGTCTTTGTCATTTTTAGCAGGAGTCTCATCACAAAGCTCAGATCAAAGTTTGAATTCATGGTATGAAGAGAAGCGGAGTAATCCATTGGATGAGCTAAGTCTTAGTGTGCATGAATTTCCAGATCTTTATGCAGTGTTTTTGGAGGCGGATAAAGAATCCATAGTATTCAACGGATCTGTTCACAAGTTTTCATGGGAGTTGCCTTTCAGTATTTCTCTCTTGTTGTTCATAAGCGAGCACTTGCGGAGAATTCAAACAGCATCCAGAATAATTACTTGGTTGCATTGGTTGTTTCATTTCACTTGATCAGGTGATGAATGGAACAACTCGAGTAGGTTGTATTGAATAAGCTTCATATTGAGCATATTTTCTAGTCTGTCAGTTGTGTTTAAGTATCGAGTCAGTTTTTAGTTGAGTGAGAGCTAGTTTGTGTCGTCAATTCGTCAGTTTTCAATCATGCATTTCAGCTTGAGTTTTTGACTCCATTGCCCAATGGACAAGGCACTGGTTTGCTCTCCCAAAGATCTGTCGTTCTTGGCACCTCCAAGGAGCTACCATCCCCATTGGAGCCAATGTTAGTGTCAGTCTTTGCAGCCTTCCCCCAATGATCAAACATGCTCTTACATAGTGATTTTAAGGTGTCAAGGTCAAATTTTATCATTTCAGTGAGTCTTGAAGTAAAAATTTGGTCACTAGGTATTAGGTCTAGGGTTTGTTTTCACTCCTTTCAAAGTTGTCCAAATGTCGGACCATGTCACCATTCAGCTGAGTGTACCATCATTCAGAGGGTTGTCATCATCATGCCAGGTTCCAATAGGTCATTTTACACCTTGTTCATGCTTCAGTTGTGCTTAGGTAAGGTTCATTTCCCTCTCCTATGGTTTTGAAGGTAATTTCTCTTGGATGGTCAAATCATCAGTAAAACGTGTATCCTAATGTTCATACACCTTCCCCTATCCTTAATGTACCTTATTAAACACTTCCCATCGCTGAGCTCCCCCAAATTCCTCATTTTCGCACAAACCCTAGTTTCTTGCTACAACTTGACAATTTTCTAGGCTAGGCCTGTGTTTAGCCCTTTTGGACCTCTTCCCCTCACTCAATCTCTGAAATTCCATTTTCCCTTACTTCCTAACATCCCTCCCTACTTCCCAAAATTTTCTCAAGAATTTAGAAGCCCTTTATCCCCTTCATTTCACTTCATTTCGACAAATCCCCTGTTCCACACATCGGGATAGGTTTTACTCTAATGATTTCTCTGAGCAATAAAAGATGAATTTGGGAAACATTAAAGAGGTTTTTTTCCACAATAGGCCAAGGAATAAAAGCCTCCTTCACTTTTTACACAAGTGTCGTGGTTTTAGAGAAATGTCAAAAATACAGTTGCCTCGGGAGAATTGATGCACCTCTGAAGTGACCTTGGGAAAATCAAGCTTTCTCCTAGCTTGGTTGGCCAAATGACTTGCTTGATGAGTCCAATGATAACTAGACACAAAGAGCTTTCCAATGAGCTATCATGATCTCAATTTGGAGTTGAGGAAACCATTCAAACGTTGACTGCAACAGCACTCTTCCTTTAGGCAGCCTCATTTTGCACATTTTGACCAGTCTTGGGAGATTTGATGTTTTATAGGGAAAATGAACTCCAAATTGAAAAATTTCACTTGGGCTGGAAAGTAGACTCAAATGCCTTTCCAAAGGGCTATCCCGCACCCAATTTGGACACCGAGAAGGCCTCCAAAAGTCTCCTGGAAAAAGCATGACGCATTGGGCAGGTGGCGCAGTGCACATAACAGGCGCAGCGCATTGGGCAGTGCTCTGCAGTGTAAATTTACACGGGCGCGGCGCACATAACTGGCACGGCACATTGGGTTTGATGCACGGAACATGCAGCTAGAAAGCCCAAAAACTTCAAAAACTTGCTCCAAATCACTCAAAATGCGTGGGTCTTCACTTGTACAAGTAGGTTGAGCTTCTATTATTGTTTTTCATCCAACTTTGGTGCTTGTTTGATGGTGGTTGCCTTATGGTGGTTGGATAAGAAAATCAAACCCTACCTCTCTCTCCAAAGCAAACAGTGCTAGGGTTTTGTATTGATTGTTTTTCTACCAAGTCCATCCTTCAAATCCTTCAATCACTCCCTTACCCCATTTTTCCATTGATTTCCTTATTCCCTAAATTCACACACCCTTATATTCACTAGTTCCATATCCCAAATCCCGTTTCCCAAAGTTCCAAATACTCTCTAATCCCTAAACCCTAGTCCTATATCAAAAACTTCTAAATCATTCCCTAATTCCCTATTTCCCTATTTCCCTAATTAAACCCCACCCCAACAGTCCCTAAATCCCTCACTATTTTCTCCCTCCACAGTCCCTCATATCACTGTTTCCCTTGGTGGCAAAAGTCAAAACACATCACAGCTCACCTATTTCTCATCAAGGCAGCACCAGTGTTCACAGATCTGTTAGAAATAATATTTCTCATCAAGGCAGCACCAGTCATCGTAGATCTGTGATAGAAATACTGATAGATCAGTATTTCTATCAGTCATCTCAAGCTCTCATCGATCATAATTCGCTGAGATTGACCCGAAGAGAGCCTTCTCCTATCCTGGTAGGGCTACCTGCCAGGCTGAGTGTGGTTTGATGTTGGCCCTGGATCCTTCCTTTTCAGCCTGAGGTAGATTTAGGCACTAACAATAGCAATAACGTATGACTATATAATTGAGCATCCATTCCTCGTGATCAATAACAAAATTTTCCATTAATGCATCACAATAATCTCTGCAACATTTTTTCTTTTTCTTTGGACTTGCATCCCAACATCTTCCTATCATTGTCTCAACATCCTTTCCTTTACTATTATGGAGTCTTGTCTTGTGTGTCATGGAGTCTTCCTTTGCTATTATGGAGTCTTGCCTTGCATCACAACAATTTTCTCCAACAAATCTATCTTCAAAACAACTTTATACACAATCACTTCATGACCTCAACTAAAATGAGGTTCTTTCAACCCCCACTATTTGCAATGAACTGCAACGAAGAACCCTTCACCCACATATGTGAGTGGAAGACATGCTCCCCCTCCTCTGGATCTTAACCTTGGTGGTGGCAACGGTGGCACTGAGCTCTACATCGATAATTTGTTTCCCCTTGTCGTTCCCCTTGTAGGGTTCTGATTGAGATTCAGAACATGCATTTGACTCTAAAGCTTCCATTTTAATTTTGATCTAAATTATATTTCACTGTGTTTTATTATATAAATAAAATGAAAAAATATATAAATATACTCATCTGTATATTTACTTAATAAACTATACACATTTCTTATAAAATCACACATATTTTTTATTAAATTATAGTATTATTTATATTATAAAAATTATATATATAATTTTTATTAATGTTTTCAAAACTACCTCGCATGACGTGCACATTTGAGTGTTAATTTTATTGAGGACATTGTAAAAGGCTTGGAGAGTTCCAGTGTCTCTTGGTCTAAATTATGTTTTACTCAATCTTATTATCTTAATAAAATGAAAAAAAATATAAATATACTTATCTGTATATATACTTGATAAACTATACACATTTCTTATAAAATCATACATAATTTTTTATAAAATTTTATTATTATTTATATTATAAAAATTATATATATTATTTTTATTAATATTTTCAATTTTATTTAAATATAACCTATTAACAAATATTTTCTTAAAAATATTAATAGCCACGCTATTTACCAAAATGTGTAACAGAGAAACTCTATTATAAAATATATTATAAACTCTTATTATAACCTTTCCAAAGACATTATAAATTCTTATTAAATCCTCTAAATGTTTAACATCAATAGAAACATGTCCACTTTGAGTTTCATAGAGAATTATATGTTGCCCCTTTTTGTTATTGGTAAGTGAAAATTTAAAAATTTATAAAATGTAAAAAAGAAATATGAATATTCAATTTAATATTAATTATTTGTTATTTCTTTCATAATTAACAGAGTATTTGGAATTTTTTAATTTATTTTATTAAATTTGGTATTTCACAATTGCTACTAAAAATAAGAGAATATGGATAAAGAGAAATATTTGTTATTAATTGTATGGACTTTTTACTTTCGTTTTATTGAGAGGCAAAGAGAAAGATTTATGATTAATTGTATGGACAAGCTAGAAAATTGTTTAAAGGAAGCAGGCTGTGCTGGCACGATCTTAGCTAGGATAGTTATCATCCTTCTTCTCTATGCTGACAGTATTGTTCTTCCCGCAAGGTGCCCATTTAGAGAATCATGGAGAAAGATTGAGCATCTCTAGAGAATCATGGAGAAATATTGAGCAAATCCATAAGTGTTTTATAATGTATAACCTCAAAACTAAAAGAAATACACCCTATCCTATTCTTCTTATAGAAGTGGGTCTTTCCCCTATCGAGAGCCTAGCTATGACTAGGCTTCTGTTGTACAAGCACAAACTCAATAACATAGGAGACCATAGTGCGGACACAACCGACCTTCCTAGAAGTCTAAGACATTCTAATGACAAACAAAACAAAGTAGAGCTATCCTTCTCTAAACATGCATTATGATATGAGATATCAAGTGTTTTGTTCTTACCTTTGTCCAAACGCTGTTGTAGAAGTCCAAGCTTTGTTGATTTGGATGAGCTCCTCCTTTTCTCCAAAACCTGCAATCACCAACAGTCAAACCATTAAATAGCACTTGATTATAACATAAAACAAAGCATATTCAACATGTAGACCAAGGAGTACATGAAACAACTCATAAACAACAATTCATTGAGAAGAATGGACTAATTTGCATTAAAAGTAACAAAAGGAACCATTACAACCTGAGCCTTGGTGTTGTGCAAGCTCCTTCTAGGGTCCACAAGAGTCTTCCTTTACTTTGACAAAGCTCACCCCCCTCCCAATGGAAACAAGTAAAGATGACAATCTCTCCTCACAAGCTTCTAAATGGGAGTCCTAATTCCTGCAGCATTTACCCTTAGCAATGTATAGCTTCCAACCTCCCCTCCTTCTGGCCCAATGCCTTTATTTATAGTGCTGTAAAGAGGTTATTCAGGTCCACCATCAATGGGATAATCCCCCTCTTTGGGTGGGATAGCTCCCTTATTGATGGGATAAGTTCCTCCTTAATAGGGATACATGAACCAACTGGAGGCGCATCCATTTCATCAAACCGACCTCTAGAAAGTTCTAGAAGTAACCACAAGTAACTTTTTTAAGATGAAACTTGCGCATTTTGCCTTTTACAGAAGGACGCACCTGTCCCTTAACATACAGAGCGTCCAAGGACGCAGCCTTTGTGAACATTGTGGGCGTCCCCGCAGGTAAGGCTTGAGAGAACTTGCGTCCCCAGAGATAAACACATTTTTTACAAGACTTTCTCTCTTCTTTGAGTTTGAGATGGATAGCAGAGGCATAAGACTTGCCTAAGAGGGTAGCATGACTGTTGATTGAGCCATACTAACTGTAAATAGTCATGGTGACATTTTTTAGTGTAACAGATTGCCCCCTAAAGTGCGAAGCCTGGAATAGATTAGGGTTTTGTAATTCTAGGAAGGGTGAAGCGCTTTATCATTTCAAGGATTGTCTTGTGGATGACCTGGTTGGAACCTGCAATTTTCAACACAAAATACATGTATAAGATTATATCATCACTGAGGTAGGCATTCCCATACTCAGATTCAAAACTTTAACTAATGGACTAACTACTCTGATACAGGAATGATCTTGCAGTACATCATTTTTATAGACTTTTGTAGACACAGTATGGACGCAGCCATCTGTTTATGATTAGTCTACATAGATAATGAATACAAAACTCCTCGCAGCCTGGATGGTAGAAACTAGATCCAGGGTCTTCACTTCTACTTCCCGAATTGGTACGATTCTAGCCATGTGATTAAATGATTTGATGTCGAACATGGTAGAAACCACTTGATTACCAGGCGATGATGTAAACTGTTAACAAGCGTGAGAGAGACCACCAGTAATGTCAATGGTTCTCAAAGTACCAAGCACAACCCGTGAAATGTGAATAGATGTTTTGATGTCGAACACTTCACGGAATCCTTTGATCGAAAGTCAATGATGTAAACTGACGTCAAAGGCGAGAAACCTGCCATTGATGCATGCAGACTTCAAGGTACTGTCGATTCCTAAGTCATCTTTCTAGATAATGTGTCGATGTCGATAGAAAGCGACCCGTTGCAGGCAAGCCCACAACACGAAATCATTGCTCAAGTTGAAGAAATGTTTGCTGTAAGGACCGACTTCAGGGATGGTCAAATGGATGACAAGTATTTTGCAGATGAAAGTTTTGCTCGCAGACCTCTTGAACACATAACGACACGACAGATGGCTTGGTAACAAATAACTCAAAGTTAGTCCCGAAACCCGGCTAAAGACTTTCAAAGTGGTTTGGTCAACTGTGAGGTAAAAGATTTCCCAACCCAGGTGAATGAAAAGTGTCGTGTTCAAGAGTGGTAATAAAGTTTCTTTTGAGACAAAAGGTGACAAATAGGTTCATTCTTCTCTCTTTTCCCCCACCATTTCTGGCAAGTACCTCTTTATTTTTAACAAGCTTGAGGAGGATAACATATGCTTGATTGTAAGCTCATCCTTCGGACGAGTCCAACCTAGTTTAAATTCGAACCCTAGGAAGGAGTGGTTCGTTCCTGTTTGTAATTGAACAGGTCCTCTACTGTAAAATTTTAACGAGCCCAGTATAGGAGAAACTCGGCGTTTTTCATTTTTAGAGAGTCTGAAAAAACTAAAGGAGACTCCACGTTGAATTTTTTCGTACATTTGTGTCCCTCAAGCCCGAAAAAGTATAAAATAATACCTGGGGGAACCGCTTGATCTTGCGACCAAGGAGTACTTTCATAATTAGTGCCACTGACCCGAAAAGTAAAAAGCGATCAAGGACACATCGTTTTATTTCCTTATCGAGTTTGAAACGACAAAAACCCGACAATCTTTTCCTGATTTTACGATCAGAAAAGAGCTATAAGGGGACCGTCTTTTAATTCCGTTTTAACGAGTGTAAAAGAAATGCTCGGCAATCTTTTCATATTTTAGGAGTTAGAAAAGGGCTTAAAAGATGACTCTGAGGTTTCACTTTTTCGTAAGTTTTAATGAGTTCGGAAAAGGGATAAAAATGTACTCATATGGCCGACTTTCAATTTAATTTACGAGCAAGAAAAGACGGAAAGAACTCGGCATTTTCATTTGTTTTACGAGAATGAAAGATAGAAAAATAATCTCAGGATTTTCATGAGTTTAACGAGTCTTGAAAATAACTGAAATCGACTCGAGATAGGTTTCATTTTTACAAAAGCTTGAAACAGAGAAAAACTATGCTTCAAAGTAGTTTCATTTTTACACAAGCTTGAAACAGAGATAAAACTGTGCTTGATGCCCCCTATGCGTAACTGCTAGAGCGCATGCCCCCCCAGCTTCATTTCATTCAACCAGTTGGATGAAATGAAGGTTGAGTTACGAGATCATTCGAAAGACTTGACCTAAAACTGTAAGAAAATTATGCAAAAACTGAAATAACTAACCTAAATACTTAACATCTATGAGGTCTAGTCAATCTCTCAACTCAATTAGAGGAGGATTTGTTTCATTTTTTAATGAGCTTGACACAGGAAAAGAACTATGCTCGGATTCGGTTTCATGTTTACGCAAGCTTGAAACGAAAAACTATGCTTGTTATAATTTCACATGCCCCCAGCATAATGACGCAAAACGAGGTACATGCCCCCCAAGCTTCATTGCATTCAATGAGGTGGATGGAATGAAGCTTTACTTTCAAGATCTTGGAAAGACTTATGGGAGTTGTTTCATTTTTTAGTGAGCTTGACACAAGACAAGGAACTATGCTTATAACTACTTTCTACAATCTACCTAACAAAAACTCTACTCTAAAAACCTTGATTCATTTTTTAACGAGCTTGACACAAGACAAGGAACTATGCTCTAAAATCCTTGATTCATTTTTTAACGAGCTTGACACAAGACAAGGAACTATGCTCTAAAATCTACCTACTTAACCTACCCTTGTTTCATTTTTTAACGAGCTTGACACAAGACAAGGAACTATGCTCAAGAAGTTCGCATGCCCCCAGCATAATGATGCAAAGCGAGGTACATGCCCCCCAGGCTTCATTGCATTCAACCGGCTGGACGAAATGAAGGTTTACTTTCAATATTTAACTTGAAAAGGGAGTTGTTTCATTTTTAAGGAGGTTGACACAAGAAAAGAACTATCCTCATACCTGATTCATTTTTTAACGAGGTTGACTCAGTAACAGGAACTGTCCTCAAGCCTGATTCATTCTTTAACGAGGTTGACTCAGTAACAGGAACTATCCTCATAATCCTATTTTCTACAATCTACCTACATATCCTAAAATCTAGCTGATTCATTTTTTAATGAGGTTGACTCAGTAAAAGAACTTTCCTCATACATCCAATTTCATTTTTTAACGAGGTTGAGAGAGGAACAAACTATCCTCGTACACACTGATTCATTTTTTAACGAGGTTGACACAGTAAAAGGAACTTTCCTCACGCTAACTGATTCATTTTTTAATGAGGTTGACACAGTAAAAGGAACTTTCCTCATAACCCTACTTTCCTATATAACCTACTATCTACCTGATTCATTTTTTAATGAGGTTGACTCAGTAACAGGAACTTTCCTCATAACATCCAATTTCGTTTTTTAACGAGGTTGAGAGAGGAACAAACTATCCTCATGCTCACTGATCATGGCTTCCAACTGGAAGAAAGACATGTCAATGGACACACCTTGATCATGGCTTCCAAGAGGTCTTCATCAGAAGGAAGAATAGTTCTCTGGAAGGAACACATGTCAAGGGACTCAAAAGGGATAAGAACATCGTGTTCAAGTAATCCCATAGAGTTTTCCATGTCAATTACCGTATCTAAATCAAAGGAAGATGAGCAACTAGCGAGAGGCTCACTTACATTGGTAACTGAAAACATGGGATCAGTTGCCACATAATTAACCCGTGGCAGGGTAGATACTACTTTAGAATCAGGAACGTTTAGGGGTGTCATATTATTGGTAGTTGAGACAAGACTAGGGAACGAAAGCTGGTCTACAGTCACAATACTGCCATTGTGAGGGAAAGACATCACGCGAAAGAGTGTCGATACGACAGCTTTCATTGCATAAACATAGTCTCGCCCAAGGAGTAAATTGAAATCCAAGGGACCTCGAACTACCATAAGATCAATACAGACAGTTTTACCTTCCAAGGTAAGAGAAAACTTAGGAGGGATCCCTAAAGGTTCACTAATGGTTCGGTTAAAAGCTTTCAGATTCTGCGTAATAGGAGCAAGCTGAGGGGAACCCAAAGCTTTCCAAACAGTTGAGGATAAAATACTAACAGAAGCACCTTCATCTACCTGAGTACGATGTATGTCCCTACCACCAACCTTGACAATGATTTGGAAAGGGATGGAGGAAGGAAGACGAGGTTCTGTCATTCTATTCCAATCAAAGGAAAAGACCTCAGTGCTTGGAGGGGGTTCTGTAGAAACAGGTGAAATGCCCCCCGGCATAGAAGAATCTGATGTAACAAGAAGAACCTGAGTGGTATGAAGTTCACTCTCCAAAGGGAAAGTGGGATCGACCGAATGTGAAATTGAATCGACCACTTGATCAACTAATGGATCATCAACCTGAGTGACATGAGTTTCACTCTCCAATGGGAGAGTGTGATCGACTATACTTGAATTTAGATCAATCACTCCGTCAGATGACGGTAGGTTGGGAGAAATTTTACGGTAACCAGTTGGAAATTCTTGCTGTGGAACAGTAAGGTTTTCCAACAATGTTGAGGCTTCATCCATGTGAGGGCAAATGTGAGTTTGATGACTCCCTTTGCATAACTTACAAGGAAACCTAACTTTACCCTTTTTCCCAGGAACCTGACTATCACTGGTTGATGGATCAACGGAAAGTTGATGAGATTTTTCTGACCATACTTCCAAGACCTTTGGAATTCCAGGACAATTGACAAGGAAGTGGTCACCCTTACAAAGCCTGCAAGGGTATTTGGGTTTACGGTGCATGTCGGAATTTTCCTCAACACAACTAACACTTACAGCCATGGTTGGTTGGTTGACTTCTTTCTTATCTTGCTTCTTCTTCTTCTTCTTCTTCTTCCCTTTCTTCTTCTTCTTAGCCTCCTGGTTACTAGCATCAAGGCTTTTACCAGGCGAAGAGGAAGAAATGGAGGAAGAAAAATTAGGCGAAGAAGGTAAAGGGTCAACAGAAGGTTGGTGATGTTGAGATGGTGAACTCTGTTGAGGTGAAGCATCTGGTTGAGGTGGAACAATTGGAGTACTTTGGGCCAACGAAGTTGAAAATAACCATATCGGTAATCCTATTGTAAATCCAGGTAATGACAAAGTAGCCATGTAAGGAGGACCAACATTTCCAAAGTAAGAAAAAGTACCAGGATTCTCATTAGGAGGGGTTCCTAGGTTGATAAATTCCGGAACATTTGCCATTATATCCAACTTCAGTGAATTTTATTAACAATTTAAAACTAAAATTAACAATTCACAATTCACATCTAACAATTAAAATTCACAATTCACACCTATGGTCTCTAAAAGTAAAAACAAACAAATTAACACGCGCTATCAAATCTAGGAGTCAAACCACACACAAACAGTAAGCTCTCCGGACCGAAAACACTAGTTGGTGATGAAGCCCAACCTCGCAGAATTCAGTACAGAAATGGCGGGTGGAACAGTTACCCCGGCAACCTGCTTAATGAATAGACCGGCACAAGTTCCTCCACTTTAACCGTCTCGAAGTGAAGTGAACCCCCCGGAAAATCCAAGTGAGTATAACCGACGTCTGCTCCAGGTACAGTGGGACCTTCCCTCCATCGTCACCTCGGTAGAACCCTAAAGATTATGGTCACTAAAGTTACCAATCACAACAATTACACCTGGGGGAACAGTCTAAACTCCGACAGCACGCAAGGGCAGAGTAACAAGCTCAATCCCCTTACCGGCTCCTTGACAGTAATCCAAGGTTTACCGATAAGTGACCCCTGGCTCCTCGACAATGGTTAATCCGAGGTTTACCGTTTGTAATAAGTACTGTCTGGCGTCATTCCCAACGAGGGGGGAATGATCCCCTCACTGGTTCGGACACGAGCTCGTGCTTCTCCTTTAAGAGGAGCTTTCCCAGAGTGCAATTGAAACAATTGGATTTATTCTACTCAAGATAAACTATCTGTTTGGTTTTATTGTCTTGGAGAGTTAAGTACTCACCTACTCCAAGACACTAGCCTAAGCTATGTTGGTGCTTCAGAGCCCTAGAAATGTAAAAATTACTAGATGAATTTTAATTAAGCGCTGTGTTATTAAGGCTGTTATTACTCAAATGGGTAAATGGATACGAAACCAATGGTGTTATGACCCGACTCAACTGAATGCAATCGAATATGATAATGTAATCTTTTCAATTCGATGAATCCTACCTAAAGTAAGGAGAGAGTTTCCATTCACTTCCAACAATGCAAAAAATTGATCACTAAGAGAAAATATAGCAAATTCTCTAATGCACTAATTTTATCAAGAAAAACTAATGCAAATCAATTCCAAACCATTTTTATTTTTTATTTTTTGTGTAAATTCAAATCAAAGAAAGCTGATCTAAATCTACAATAGATTTTTCAGAATGTAAACTATGCAATTGTAATCTAAGCACAATTCACTCGAAAAGTATGCAAATGTAATCTATGCACATTTTTCAATAATATTCTGAAAATGAGAATTCTAATTGTGCAAATGTGATCTATGCAAAAGAATTCTCAAACACAAGACGATTCTGATGTGATCTAAGAACCAATCAAGTGCAAATTGAGAAAATTGGGTGAGAGTTCCAAAGATCAAAACATAAAAACACTCAAAGGCGATTAACACTCATACACAATTTAGCCCCCCCCGGCGAATGAGGGGGAAATTTTTTTGCAAAAACAAAAGCAAAAAGATGCAAAATTGTGAAAAGACTGAGACAAACCTCCAAGTAATGACCAAAGGAAATCAAATTAAGAATTTCTCAAAAAAGAGATTCAAAACACCCAATTGATGAAAGCTTAAAGCAGGAATGCCAATGAAACAAGCTTAGGTGAAGATTCTGGGCAAGGGACTAATGAATCTGGGCAGAAAAAACTAAGAAAAAACAAAATCTAAGAGCAAAAAAGGCAAAAAATGGAATTTTCTCAAATTTTGGCAGGGGACGCAGGCAACCCGTTAGCACAGGTGCGGGCCCGCTCTGTGCACACAGCAAAAGTGCGTCCAGAGATGCACTGTGTAGCACTCAGAGGGTGCGTCCGTCTGAAAAACTCAAGAAAAACCAAAATAAGACTAATCCTAAGCTAACCCACCCAGAGACAGAATCACAGAGCCAAAACCAGAAAAATAAACCAATTTTCTCAAAGCAAAGTTCACATAAAGGAAAAGACTTTTCTCATCAATGGAATCTATCCCCAGTGGAGTCGCCAATTTGTCGTGGCGGAAAAGTCGTTTGTGCGGACACAGCTGACCTCCCTAGGAGTCTAAACTCTCTAGCGACAAACAAGACAAAATGGAGCGATCTTTCTCAAAATACACCTTTTAAAACATGAAATACAAATGTTTGGGCTTACCTTATTCCAAAACGCTGTTGTTGTAGTCCGTCCTTGCCGATCCGGATGAGCTCCTCCTTCACATCAATTCCTGCAACCACAAACAATCAAACAATTACCAAGCACTTGCATCTCATATAATAAACATATATTCAACATGCAGACCAAGGAACACATGAAATAACTCATTAACACAAGCTATTGAGAAAAATGAACCAGTTTGTATTAATAACGAAACAAAGAAACTCTTACAACCTGGCCTTGGTGTTGTGCAAGTTCCTCCCAGGGTCCATCAAGGGTTTTCCTCTACTTTGACAAAGCTCACCCACTTCCAAGTAGAATCAAGCAAAGACAATCTCTCCTCACAAGGTTCTAAATGGGAGTCCTAATTCCTGCAGCATTTACCCTTAGCAATGTATAGCTTCCAACCTCTCCTCCTTCTGGCCCAATGCGTGTATTTATAGTGCTCAAGAGGAGGTTAATCAGGTCCACCATCAATGGGATAATCCCCTCTTTGGGTGGGATAGCTCCCTTATTGATGGGATAAGTTCCTCTTTGGTAGGAGTGCATGAACCAACTGGAGGCGCATCCATTTCATCAAACCGACCTCTAGAAAGTTCTAGAAGTAACCACAAGTAACTTTTTTAAGATGAAACTTGCGCATTTTGCCTTTTACAGAAGGACGCACCTGTCCCTTAACATACAGAGCGTCCAAGGACGCAGCCTTTGTGAACATTGTGAGCGTCCCCACAGGTAAGGCTTGAGAGAACCTGCGTCCCCAGAGATAAACACATTTTTTACAAGACTTTCTCTCTTCTTTGAGTTTGAGATGGATAGCAGAGGCATAATACTTGCCTAAGAGGGTAGCATGACTGTTGATTGAGCCATACTAACTGTAAATAGTCATGGTGACATTTTTTAGTGTAACACATAGACTTCCTAAGCTAGCTTTAAATTCCATCCAAAACCACCTAAGGCTCAAATGAGGTTGGTATAAAGACACGAGGGCCTGGTTAAACCATTGGGAGATCGACGAGAATGTTGCATTGCAAAACATTAATAACATTAAAAATATTGTTACTTCTATGTTTAAAGAAAAAATGTGGTGTGAGAAAGATTTAGCAGCTAAAAGAAAATTAAGATATTATAAGGAGGTCATCAACCCCACCCTAGAAGATCAAAAGTATCTCTCTGTTTTAGCTAGCTCAAAGAAGAAAATTAATATAGCCAAGATTAGAACGAACTCTCATGAGCTCCATAGTGAAACAGGTCGTTGGGCAGTTCCTAAAACACCATGGATGGAAAGGATCTACCATCTCTGTGAGAATATGAACATCGAGGATGAAAATCACTTCCTCTTAGAGTGCCCCGTGTACAACCACATTAGATCTCAGTTTCATAATCTTTGTTGCAATATTGACCTTCCTAGCCTCTTATGATGTCAAAATTATAGTGAGCTCAGGAGGCTTCTCTCCAAGCTTTTTGAACATAGGAATAAAATCTTAAATCAAACTAAATAATTCGTTTCTTAGGTCCGATAGACCAAAGTTTGGTCTCAGTGGACGTTAACCATCGTCATCATCATTCTTGTTTCAATCATATAATTAGGATTTAGTTTTAATTCGATAAAGAAAATGTATTTTTTTTGTATATAGAGATTTACTTGTGGATACAATATTGTTTCGTATAAGTAATTATGTCAATAGAAATATTTATTCGGAAAATAGATAGAGAGGTGGAGGATCACACTCGATCTAATAACCACTTCCCATTTTAATCTAGTCCTTATATTTCCATACAATATTAGCCTTTATTCTCCTACTTCACTACCACTACCTCTCCAGTACCACCTCTTCATCACCTCCTACCATCATCCCTATAGTCTCCTACCTACCGCCACCACTCCACCTTCTACCACTTTTGTAATAATGATTTCACATTGCCAACCCACTACTATCACTAATCAATACCAACAATTATGACTTAAGAAGACGTGTTAATCATTAGGTTTATTTCATGTTGATAAAATATCATTTTCTCAACTCTTAACATAATTCCTCTATTACCCATTTTTTGTACCGTGTCTCCAATGGCTCGTGCTTCATCTTGTAAGTAGGCTTCTTCAATTCTCTCTTTTTCAATCCATATCTTCTTGTCAAAGTAATAAACCTTATTTGTTTGCTTGCATTACTCATATGTTTGTAAACATATTTTTTAGTCATCATAGTTTAAAGGGTTTTTATTTATCTTTCAACTTTGTTCCAAGATTCTTTAGAGAGATGTGAACCCTAAGCATGGAAACTACAAAGAATCACCATTTGCTAGAACAACCACAGAAACTTATTATTTGTACCAATATTTAAAGAGCAACTTCTTAATTTTGAATTAGATGGTTGAATTTTTTCTTTAAAAAAAAGAGGGCATTCATGCCCCCTATTACACGTGTCCACACTAGTGATCCAACTAATAATACTTAGTAGAAAAGAAATGTCTCTAATTTGTCACTATTGAATTTAATGGTGATATCGTATTAAAAAGTACCTATTACCATTACCTTTCTTTGTTTATTCTGGTTAAGTGTAAAATTTATTTAAGTGTAAGATTTCTTTGGAATGTATTTTTGTGTTTTGCCATTCACAACACATTATTTAAATAAGTATTTCTCTTCTCTCACCCTTGATGATTTAATCTTCTAAATCATCTATACATAAAATTTATTCAAGGCATCTAGATTTATTTGGAAAGTATTTTTTTGTTTTGCGATTAACACCACATTATTTAAATATGTATTTCTCTTCTCCTAACCTTGGTGATTTAATCTTCTAAATCATCTATACATAAATCTGATAATATTAGATAAAGAGACATCCTAGTTTCACCATGATGATATACCAATGGTATTGATTGAATGCTTATACCAAAAACAAGTGGATGAAGGATCTATAAGATTATTTTCTTTAGTCCATTTAGTTATTTTGTTTACTAAAATTTTGGCAAATGATTTCGCGAAAAAGTCATTTACCATAATGTTCTATAATTTTCCATGAATTATTTAAATCAATACATTTATGAATATGTATCATATAATTTAAAATATTATCTTTCTTGATTTCCTATAATCATGAGAAAAGTGCATGCAAATGTAAAGGTAGACATCCTCCTCATTTAACAATTTCAACTATAAAATACAAACCTTTATTCTCTCTTATAATCATGAGAAAAGTGCATGCAAATGTAAAGGTAGAAATCCTCCTCATTTAACAATTTCAACTATAAAATACAAACCTTTACTCTCTTATAATCCTGAGAAAAGTGCATGCAAATGTAAAGGTAGACATCCTCCTCATTTAACATCCTCCTCATTTAACAATTTCAACTATAAAATACAAACCTTTACTCTCTTGATCATTTAGATAATATGGGATTTGTCTTACCAATAGTTAAACTCATGAGCACATTTGATAATGTATATAAGGAACGTCTATTTTTACATGGCTCTCTTAGTACCTTTATTTTGTTGTTTGGTATTTATTTTTAGTTTTATAATATTTTTGAAATACCTTCCACTTTATGAGATGAAATGCAATTGTAATTCAATAGTATTTTTTTTTAAATCTCATTGATTAATTTAATTTTTTTAAACTTATAATTTATATTTATGTCATGGTTATTTTATTCAATGAACTTTGACATATCACATGTTAGTGGTATATTAAACAATAACTTTAATTTGACTATATATTGGAAAATACCTACCAAAGTCACATATTTTAACCCCCTACCAATACAAACCCAATACACCTTCCCAATTTAAAAAACCCTACTTTCATTAGATATTGCAGGTATCCATTTTCTCGTTAACATTTTTTATACCTCTTTATGTTTTTTCATTAAGTTTGACCTCCATTTTTTATACCTGCCAATATAAAAACCCTTTACCCCTTATATATCCCCCAATGTTTTATGTCATTTTTTTCCTCAATATAGATCCCCAATATGAATGCATGTGGTATGGTATTGCTTCCACAGTGAACACCATGATTTATATTTGAAGAAAAAAAAAAATATTGACAATTTAATTTTTCACTCAATAATATATAAGGTTGAACTTTTAATTTAAATATTTTAACACAGATAAATATAAAAATAAAGAACAAGAGTTTGCATCATATATATTATAAATTCAATTGAAATTATATATAATATATATATATATATATATATATATATATATATATATATATAGATATAGATAGATAGATAGATAGGTAACATTCTTTAAGTTCCCTGTCCACAAACAAAAATATGTGACCAGGCTACAACTTAAAACCTTAAATTACATGATTATTGTCGTTGATGATTTGCCCAAAAGAATTGTGTAACGATTTATTCAGTCCAACGTTTTGGATAGAATTGTTTAATGATTTATTCAGTCCAATGTTTCAGATCCATCATCAAGAACCAAATCCAATTATTCTTATTCTATTAAACATACTGATTAGGCTTTCATTAAGCTTTCCTGTATATTTTTTCATTAAAAATTTGCAGCAAGGAGGCCATCTACTACTCATACACCAGAAACGTGAATGGTTTTGCTGCTACTCTTGAAGAAGAACATGCTCTTTCTCTCGCAAGTGAATTACTCACCTTTAATGCTCATTTTCACTCTTTCACATTGAATGAATGTGAAGCTCGTAGATACATAGAATTTTCGATAGTTTTTCTTACTAAATTTGGTGTCGCTACTATTGGGTGTTGTTATTCAGAACACCCTCAGGTATATCTGTATTTCCTAACCGAGTAAGAAGTCTACACACAACTCGTTCATGGGGATTCCTTGGCTTAGAAGTAGGAGCTGGAAAATCTGAGAATGTACAAGTTTTTTTGAAATCGCTATGGAGAAAGAGGCAATTCGGAAAGGGTGTTATTATTGCTCACTTGGATACTGTTGGAAAGGAGGAGGAGACAAAGCATGAATTCACACAAAACACGAGTTGTTGCTCTTCTATTGATCACATAAAACATGATGATTACAATGAACCTGGTGAAGGGTATTTAAACCTTTTCCAACTAGCTATTTGTCTAAAATATCTTGACATGCAACCACATGCAATCACACACTCAAAGTCGTCTATCACTTAACTCGACTCAACACTCAAACACTCAACCACTCAATCACTCAGTTAATTGACTCTCTATGTTTAGCCAACTCCTCATGTAGGAGTAATTATCTTATTTTAACACCCCCCCTTAATTACGACTACTAAACTAAAACATGACTCATGACAATTCAAACACGCTTGTTGGTCTATGTCTCAGCTAAGCTTACAACACCCAAGTTTCTTCAATGAAACTCAAACACATCTTGTGCTAATGACTTAGTAAATATATCTGCTAATTGATCACTATATTTACAAGGCTTCAAGTGAACTTCTCCATTGCTCACAAGTTCTCTAATAAAGTGGTATCTAGTATCAATATGCTTGCTCTTCTGATGAAACACACTATTCTTGGATAGTGCAATCGCTGAGGTGTTGTCACAATATATTTTTGTTGATCCTTGTTGTTTCTGCTTGAGTCCATCAAGTACTCTTCTTAACCACACTGTTTGACATGCTGCTGATGATGCTGCTACATATTCTGCTTCTACTGACGAAAGTGTCACAATAGGATGCTTCTTAGATGCCCATGAAATCACATGTGTCATTCTTTTCAATAGCTTCAATAGCTTCATCCATGGCTTGCACCCAGTTTTCATCTTTGATTGCTTCTTCAAACGAAGAAGGTTGGAATGACAACAATGCAAAATTTGAACTAACATCCAAAACATCATAAATATCTTTCAAACTTCTCATATTTCTCTTACCATTGCTTGATTCATCACCTGATTGATTGCTCGGAGAATCTTGATCTATTGATCTGCATGAGGATCCATGCTTCTCTGAAAATCTTGGAGTCCTTGTTGGTGTGTCTCTGCTTGGTGTATTCACCTGCTATTCTTGCTGCTCCTTTTCTGCCACATCATCTTCTTCCATCAGTGGCACTTGTGCATCAACTATTTTGTCTACAGTTCCATTCCACGACTCTTGTTCCTTGAACACAACATCTCTGCTAATTATGGTCTTCTTTGTGACAGGGTTATACAATTTGTAAGCTTTTGATTGCTCACTATAACCAGTGAATATGAATTTTTCACTTTTATCATCCAATTTTCCTCTTCGCTCCTTAGGCACATGTGCATAAGCTACACATCCAAATACTCTGAGATGAGATACGCTACAATACATACCTAACCATGCTTGTTCTGGTACTCTGTTCATCACACTCTTTATAGGAGATCTGTTGATCACATAAATAGCACATGCAACTGCTTCTGCCCAATACGCATTAGACAAGTTTCTTCCTTTCAACATGCTTCTTACCATGTTCATAATTGTCCTATTCTTTCTCTCTGCTACACCATTCTGCTACGGTGTGTACCTAGTTGTAAATTGTCTTCTAATCCCATGTTGTTTGCAGTAATCATGGAATTCCTTTGAGTCATATTCTCCACCAAGATCTGATCTCAATACCTTGATTTATCGATCACTTTGGTTCTCTGCTAAGGCTTTGAATTCTTTGAACTTTGCAAAATTTTCAGACTTCTGCTTTAGAAATTTGCAAAATTTTGAGACTTCTGCTTCAAGAAGTAAACCCAATTCTTTCTGTTGTAGTCATCAATGAAAGTGAGGAAGTAACAACTTCCACCAATCGACCGTGTCCTCATAGGTCCACACAAGTCTGTATGCACTAGCTCAAGAGGTTTCTTTACTCTATATGCGACTCCCTTTAGAAAACTTTCATGGTGTTGTTTTCCCAAGTTGCAACACTCACAAGTACTAGCAGGTTCTTTGATGGGAGGTAATCCTCTGACCATCTGTTTCCGCTACAACAATCTTAAACCAAAAAAGTGCAAGTGTCCAAATCGAAAGTGCCATAAACAATAATCATCAGAACATGAAACTGTAAAAGAACTCACCTGACCATTGTCATTCAAAATTAGAGGAAAGAGTCTATTCCTCGTCATCTACACCTTTGCTATCAGCTGCTTTCTTGGGGGCATGGCATATATAACACATTCTTGACCTTGAAAGATAACTTTGTATCCTTTCTATGTCAATTGACCAACACTTAACAAATTATGTTTGAGACTAGGAACATAATATACCTATGAGATTGTCTTCGGCTCCCCCTGCTTGGTCAGAATGTTGACCACTCCTTTTCCATCTACTTCCACAGTCTTGTCAGTCCCCAACTTTACCTCTATTTTCACAGATTGATCGAAATTTGCAACCAAATCCTTGTTGCTTGTCATGTGGTTACTGCAACCACTGTCTAACAACCACACACTAGCAGAAGGTTCATTCATGGTATGGCAAGCTAAGAACATGGAGTTAGAACTCTCTATAGTGACATTAGCTCTTTGGTTCCCTTGATCAGCTATCTTCTTCCTGCAACCACGAGAATAGTGACCAAATTTATTGCAATAATAACATCTCAGCTTTGATTTGTCAACCCCTTGATTATTGTTGAAGCTTCTGTAGTTGCTTCCACTTGCATGTTCATGCTCTTCTCGGCCATATTTCTTACCACCATATCTTCCACTTCATCCTCTGCGTCTCGATCTACTTTTGTCTCAACCTCTGTCTCTTGAAATAGAAACCTGAATTTTTAAAGCAGTCTCTAAAGTGGAATCGTTATTTCTATCTATCCTTGCTTCATGCGATAGAAGTGATCCCATCAGCTCATCAACTGTCAATGATGCCAAATCCTTGGCTTCTTCTGTGGCTGCTACCACAACATCAAATTTTGTAGACAAAGATCGGAGGACCTTCTCAACCACTCTTTGATCTTTTATATCTTCACCATAAATCTTTAACTGATTTACGACAGTTATGACCTGATTCATGAAAAAATCGATGTCTTCTGTCTCCTTCATCTGCAGACTTTCAAAATCTCTCATAGTATTCTGCAACTTAACAATATTGACTTTGGCCATACCTTTATAGTTTGTCGTCAAAGTTTCCCATGCTACTTTTGCTGAAGATGTGATCATAATCTTCTGGAACACTGCTCGTCCCACTCCCTACTGAATAAGCTGCAACGCATGTGCATTCTTCTTCTTGTCTTTATTCCATTGTTCCTTCTCTGTATTACTGAGAGCTTGTTCTTCTTCTTCGTTCTTAGGTTCTAAAAACCCAAACTTGACATAATCCCAAACATCATGTGCCTGCAATGTGGTTGCCATCTTAATGGCCCACACATCATAATCTTTCCCTGTAAACAATGGGAACTGGGGCTGGAAATTTGAGAAAGCCATCTTTCTCCAAAAATTTCTCCACTTCACTTTAAAAGATCACATGACTTTTAAAGCCTACGTGATTATGCCTTTCGACTTTCAAATACGTTGACTGTGTATTGAGTTGCGACAAACGCTAATTTTTCTACTAAACAATGGCTTGCTCGTTGACTAATCAATTTCCCAGGCGACGGGTGTTCACGGCAGCTGCGGCTGCTTTTTCAAGAAACTCTATCTATGTTGTTTACAAACCAAACGAGTTTGGCTACAACGGCTGAGAAACTTCCGACTATCTTATTACTCGCACATGCATGGTGCAGTTGTAGAATCTCTCTGTCTTAAACCTTTCTCTGATACCAATTTGTTGGAAAGGCGGAGGAGACAAAGCATGAATTCACAAAAAACACGAGTTGTTGCTCTTCTATTGATCACACAAAACTTGATGATTACAATGAACCCGGTGAAGGGTATTTAAACCTTTTCCAACTAGCTATTTGCCTAAAATATCTTGACATGCAACCACATGCAATCACACACTCAAAGTAGTCTATCACTTAACTCGACTCAACACTCAAACACTCAACCACTCAATCACTCAGTTAACTGACTGTCTATGTTTTGCCAACTCCTCATGCAGGAGTAATTATCTTATTTTAATAGATACAGGTAGCAAGCCACCTCAGTAGCCTTCGAAATAGCTCTTTGTGTGTTCCTTTAGGTGAGTTCATTTTATATGTTATTTGATTCTGATACTATTTTTCTTCTGCATTCAAGGGTATGGCCAAAATCTGCAAGTTTTGACGACACAGATATAGGGTCTATTCCTTCTCGATGGAAGGTGTAAGGACCTGCAGTCCTTGACACGCCCACCGGGTGAAGTGCGACCGTGACCGAATGAAGGAGAGCGGTTGGAGTCTTGAATTAACAGCGTTCCAACTTGAAGTGTGAACTCGACCTATGCGTGCGAAGGTGTTATGGCGTAATACAAGTGTATGGAAGGTTGGGTGAGCTATGTATATATACGTGGGGAGCGTGGAGGAGCACCCACGGGCCGACCAACAAACGAAGTAAGGCCGACCTTACTTGGGAGCGTTTGGAGGATGGCTGACTCACGTTTAGAAGCATATTGCGATGGTGTTGAGGGCATGGGCAGGTCGGCTAGGTAGCCACAACCTCGCCCTGCGACTCATATATATTGGAGGTGCGTTGGAGGCATTTCCACCATCGCTCAAGGATCTTCGCTCATCCAACGAAGAAGAAGTGCGTGGAACGAGTATAGCCGCAGCAATAAGGAAGTCACATAACGATGATGCGCCCAACCTTGGGCGAGGCTACAAGAAGGAGAAACGCGTTGTCTTGGTTTTGGGTGAGGGCGCGGGCAAAGGTCGCCCGTCAAACGAAGAGAAGGGTGTGCACGGGTGTGGCGCCCGGGTTGTGTGAAGGAGCGCCTGACGGTGAACAAGGGCGTGGGCGCCCGGTTTGTGCGATGACTTGGCACGGGTTCTTGGGTGACTCGGGTGAGCGCCCACCCATCGTGCAAGTGTGCATGATGTGACTTTTGGTGAAGTGTTGAGGTTGTGGACAAAGGTGTGTCTCGGGCAGAGGTGCCCGTGTGTGGCGACTTGGAGGCACGCCCAAGTTGGGCAAACAACACGATCGTGCGACGAGGTGAACAAAGGGTTGGTGAGTCGTGTGGCGACCGTGCGAAGGTGCCGACGAGCTGGGCAACCGAGTTTGCCGAAGTTGTGAAAATTGGTTTAGTGTAAATTTGGGGTTTCCCAAGATTTAACTTGTACTTTGTAAAAGTGAAGATTGCATAATACATTGATTCGGGCAGACTCATATTGTAGGGAGTTGCCCCTCCCTTTATACTGTTGTGCATTTCTCTTGTATAATGTTGTTTATGTGAATGTTATGGGCTTTCACTTGTATAAAGGAACACATTAATAATACTTGGTAACGAAAATAAAACTAAGTATGGAATGTTAGGCGTAGTCTACAATCGTAAGTATTGGTGAAAAGAAAACGATTGGTAGTGCCACACCTCGCTATAAGCGGTTGAAAGACTACCGTAGGTGTAGGGCATGACAGGTGGTATCAGAGTTGGTCCAATTTTTGCAGGAAACTTGGTGAACTGAATCAAAGAGCTGATTCTACAAAGACCGAAGACTTGAAAGGGAGTTCAAGTTTTGCAGGTGATAGGTGGAATATCAGGGTGATTCAGGTGAATGGTGAAACAGGTTTAGCAGAGATGAAGCTTAGTGCTTGGGCCAAGTTGAACGACAAGGCATGGCAGGTTTGGAAGAATGCGAAGGGAAGATCTTGCTTACCTTATACAGGTTGAAGCGGATGGAAGAAGAGAATCCCTAGATTCGAAAGGAACTTGAAGTCTTGGAAAAGATGTTGAATACAAAATTCTTCAACTTGGTTGGACAATGGAACAGGATGAAGTTGCAAATTGTGCTAACTAGGAAGAGGAAGTCGTGATGATTGAGGATGTTGCAGACATGACAACGATGGAGGATGAACTTGAGATTGATCAAGTTGGACCAGGATCGTGCAGTTTGCAGACATGGATGGATGAGGATACTCACATGGAGGAGCCTCATGATGATGAAGTAAGTATTGATACTTGTGTTTCACTTGAGCATTTGGTAGATGGACCGTATGCAGGGAAGGGCAAAATCAGTTTGTCGATGCTAGGGAGGATCTTACCATGGATGTCTATGATGAGACCTTGTATGGAGAAGCAAGGATTGTTAACTGTTGCAGGACTTGTTCGGGTTGTTTGTGACCTTATGGTAGAAGGTGAAAAAGCCCGTGACAAGGGAGGAACATGATGATCGTTGCGGAGGATTGGGTCATGCTTTAGCCACATGAAGAATTGGCTAAGTGCCCGGCATGACTCATGGACAGATTGAAGGGCACACACTTGAGGTATGATCATGATACTTGGGTGGACTTCTCATGGCCAAGACCAAGAGCAAGTCTTGGTGGAACCTTTAGTGGGGGAGCTATGATGGAAGGGACTCGTGATGATGATGATATGGTTGGGTGACCGAGTTCACTAGACTGAAGATTGCAGACTTGGATGAGGATGACCGATTGTTGTGATGGGTCTACATGGTTGGACTACATGGGTAACTTAGTCATGGACATCAGGTTGGAGACATGGAGCATGGCGGTCTTATGCAGGGACGTGATGCAAGAGCACTTGTAGAGGTGTCACTTATGGGCATCTAATGAGGAGTGCCAAGGAAAGGATGTTGTGCAGGTAGATTTGCTGATGTGATATGGAGATGTTTTGTTTATGAGTCGATGGAGAGGTTGTGCACTCTTTTACAACAAGGCCATGGACTTGGATAGAGTTGTGAGCAGACTATGGAGCATTCCTACTACATGGAGAGCTGAGGCATCTTGCAGAGACCTTTGGGCCGAGACTTGTATGCTTGCTGAGATGTTGGTTGGAGATGACTCATGGAGCTCATGATGACATGAGGTTGTGACTTTTAGGGACTTCATATATGGTGGACTTAGAGGATCTGATGCATTGAGGAGTTGAGGTCAGAGACTTTGATGTAGGATGGGGAGCATACTTTCAAGTACATGTATGGGTATGGCTTGGAAGAGTGACTTGATGCGGAGGATCGATATGAGACACTTTGAAGTGATGGAGTTACGACGATGATGATACCTTGGTGGCAACACTTGGGCATGGGTTGAGTCGAGACGCAACCACCTTTGACACATGGGGGCTGATTGATCTATGATCATGGGCAGCACATGGGAGATGAGGCAAGTACAAACTTGTTTCTATGGCAGACTTGAGGGATGACACATTGCAGATATAATGGAGGTTTCTTCATGGACCTGGATGTGGCACATCGAGATTCGGGTTGATGAGATGGCCTCTTCATATCGAGGAGATACACATATGGATGATGATGTTGGGGTAGATGTGGTTGATTTCATGCAACACATTAGTACCAGACATCATGGACAGCATGTTGCAGATGGGATGAGGACTACTTCATGGACCTGAGCATGGCTTACACTTGTATGGATATGGATTCTTGATCGAGTTGAGGATGTGACGGGATATTCAGAGAAACAACTGATGGTGGCATGAGGATGTGCATTCTCATGGTTTGGGCGTGACAGTTGGATTAGCTACCCAACTAGTTCAGACATGGGGGCCGGCATGTACAGAGGTGTGTTAGCATTGTGTTGGAGTATCATGGCAGCAGTTCACATGATAACGACACATGATGAGGTCGACACGAGAGGTTGCAGGAAGCATGTAGCTTGAGATGGAGGGGCCAACCTTCCACGATAGGGAGCAGCATGTGGAGATTGCAACGAGATGGTCGATGATCATGGATTGAGATGATTTCCGATGTATGACATACCGATGGGGTGTATACCTTGGTATGGTGATCTTGGTGACAAATGGTTGCCGAGATGAGACATGATGGAGATGGTGGATCTACATATGATGCAGAGATGTTTGCAGTATGTGGAAGAGTTGACATCATGGGTGAGACATTGTTGATCTTGGTGGATGGCTAGCAGGATGGTATGTTGTCGAGGACGACAATGACTTTAGGTGGAGGAGGATGTAAGGACCTGCAGTCCTTGACACGCCCACCGGGTGAAGTGCAACCGCGACCGAACGAAGGAGAGCGGTTGGAGTCTTGAACGAACAGTGTTCCGGCTTGAAGTGCGAACTTGACCTATGCGTGCGAAGGTGTTATGGCATAATACAAGTGCGTGGAAGGTTGGGTGAGCTATGTATATATACGTGGGGAGCGTGGAGGAGCACCCACGGGCCGACCAACAAACGAAGTAAGGCCGACCTTACTTGGGAGCATTTGGAGGATGGCCGACTCACGTTTAGAAGCATATTGCGATGGCATTGAGGGTGTGGGCAGGTCGGCTGGGCAGCTACGACCTCGCCCTGTGACTCACATATATTGGAGGTGCGTTGGAGGCATTTCCACCATCGCTCAAGGATATTCGCTCATCCAACGAAGAAGAAGTGCATGGAACGAGTATAGCCGCAGCAAGAAGGCAGTCGCATAACGGTGATGTGCCCAACCTTTGGCGAGGCTACACAACGGAGAAATGTGTTGTCTTGGTTTTGGGTGAGGGTGCGGGCAGAGGTCGCCCGCCGAACGAAGAGAAGGGTGTGCACGGGTGTGGCGCTCGGGTTGTGCGAAGGAGCGCCCGAAGGTGAACAAGGTTGTGGGCGCCCGGTTTGTGCGACGACTTGGCATGGGTTCTTGGGTGACTCGGGTGAGCGCCCTCCAGTCGTGCAAGTGTGCACGGTGTGACTTTTGGTGAAGTGTTGAGGTTGTGGACAAAGGTGTGTCTCGGGCAGAGGAGCTTGTGTGTGGCGACTTGGAGGCGCGCCCAAGTTGGGCAAACAACACGATCGTGCGACAAGGTTAACGAAGGGTTGGTGAGTCATGCGGCGACCATGCGAAGGTGCCGACGAGCTAGGCAACTGAGTTTGCCGAAGTTGTGAAAATTGGCTAAGTGTAAATTTGTTGAAAAGTGTGCAACAAGAAATGCTTGTTGAGAGTGCAACAAGATGATGGAGCTTAGTGAAAAGAGTCGCCTTCACTAAGTGGGCCTGTAGGCTATTTTTGGCGCAAGTCTATTTTTAGACATATGGATCATGTCTATGGATTGCAGGTTGTTGTTTATGGATGATTGATCAAGTTGGGAAAAAAATAGATGGACTTCTATTTTTGATGAAAGTGTGAGTGATCAAAGTCAAAAATAGAAAAGTCAAATATTATTATCTCACAATAATATTTGGACTATAAACTTAATATTATTCTCTTGGAGCACTTCAGTTTGAGCTACAGAGGTGGCACATGCAGCTGTCAGAAGGAAATACGCTTTTCTTATGAGTCAGTTGAGTTGTTGCATGCATGACTTCAGTTAGAACTCAAGTGAGTTGAGTTTAGTGGACTGGAGGTACAGTTGATGGAGTTGTGTTCAGTTTAGCTTTGTTAAACTAGTTGTATTTAGTCTAACTGATCAATAGACTAGAGATGAGTTGGGTGAATTAGTTATTAATTAATTCACAAGTTATTAACTCATAATGCAACTATAGAATACATCAGTTAACTTAGTTGCATGTCAGTGCATGTTCAGTTCAACAGGGACAGGTGGTAGAGAATCAGATTGCTATCAGTTGTGACTATAGTTGTGCACCAGATCTTGCACAATCAAGGGATTGAGGATGCCAATGAGTTTGCTCACGTATTTGCCCAGTATTGTAGCCTTTGCTCACGTCCAACAAAGTGTGAGTGATTATTTTGAGGTGAAATACGAGTTTGGTGAGCCATTCTCATCAGTTCTTGAGCAGGTATTGAGTAGTGGAGGCAGGCAAGCAGTGGAAGAGATTTGGAGATCAGATCTGAGCTGTATTGTGTGTAACAGGTGGAGATACTTGTGAGAAGTATTATGTTGTGTATTGTTACATGATTCAATCAATATAATATATAGATAGTGTGGGGTTTTTAGCGAGATGCTTTCCCCGGGATACATACTGTGTTAATGAGTTTGATTGATGCTTCTATGTGTGCCTGTGAATGTTTCTGCTTCTGTAAATTGATGATCAACGTAGAGGAGATTATGTATTATACATGTTCCGCTTATAATTGTATGATCAGGATAATCTCTGTGAATATGTGTTAAATTATTCAAAATTTCTACATGGTATCAGAGCTGTTGATCATCAGATCTATTATTCAGAAAGTGTTTACATTTTATTTCTTCAGGCAGAGTCTGTAATCGGGCCAGGTAGCCTCTGGATTCATCCTTCTTTTGGAAGGTGAGATATCCAGTGAATGCCCAGATAGTCGATCTCTGTACAAGAAATACTTTGTTCTCATGAATTCTAGATCAGAAGCGGTTGAGTTTTGTGCTGGTGGAATTCGAATTTAATTCCAAAGCAAGAGATAAACTCAGAAACATTCAGTGTGAGAATGGAGACAGTATGCCCCAGTATCTCACGAAGTTCACCCAATGCCGGGATGAGCTGGGAAGTGTGGGGGTGACTATCGGATGAGGATGGTGAGTCTAGCACTCCTTGACCTTCCTAAGAGTTAGAATAGCTACCAGGACTCGGTGAATGGAAGGAAGAAACTGCCAAGATGGGAGAGACTTTGGTCGGATCTTGTGCAGGAGGAGATTAGACGGAGCACCAGAGACGGTTCTTCATCCATGCAGGATGAGGAGAACTGTGCCTTAGCGAGTAAGGCGAAGAAGGGGAAGGGGAAGGTTTCTCTTTCTGAATCCAGTTCTTCCAATGATGGGAAGAAGGTTGACAAGGCGAAGGTGAGATGCTTTCGTTGTCATGAGTTGGGTCATTATGCTACTAATTGCCCAAAGAAGAAGTCCAAGAAGGGATCCGGGGAAGGATCTGAAGGTGAGGCAGCCTCACTTGCTTCACAGTTTGAGTTGGACTTCACACTCTTCGCATGCATGGTTTCATCCATGATGGGAAGTGGTTGGTTTCTTGATAGTGGAGCTTCTTTCCACATGACCGGTGACAAAAGTTTGTTCAGTACTTTGGAGGAGAAAGATCTCCAGATACTCATAGGGATGGGTAATGATGAGAAGTATAGTGTCTCAGGTGTAGGCATGGTTATTTTTCAGAGGGAGCATGGAGCTCGCCTTACCTTGACCGATGTCAAGTATGTACCAGGACTGAAGAGAAACTTGGTGTCGATCGCGATGCTGGAAGACAGAGGCTATGATGTAGTCTTCAGTAAGGGAAAGTTTTTCCTTAGACACATCATCACTAGACAGGTGAAGCAGATTGGTTCACGGGTCAAGAACCTGTATGCTCTTGAGGTTCAAGATGCATGTAAAGCCTTGAGCGGCGAGGCAATTGATGGAGACTTGGTGTTTGAGAGGGAGCGTATATTACCTCTCAACATGCAGAGCCAGAAGAAGTCTCAGACGATTGTGGAGGAGCCACGATTGGTGCAGCAGCTTCAGGAGGTTGTGGAGGAGCCACAACAGGGGAAGCTGAGAGGAGATAGAGTAGAGAGATCTACTCATCCAGAGACCTCTAGTAGGGGGAAACTTCGAGCCAGATGGGCTGAAGGATCGCATGTAGGCATACCTCCAGGTAGGAGGTGGGGTGATGTGGATTGATTGTCCCAAGGAGGAGGGGCATGATCCTTGAGGTACCCAACCTCTTGGATGAGACCTTGCTACGGGAGCCCCAATGTGTAGTAGCAGGAACTGACTGATTGGGTAGAGACAGATGCGGTTGGAGCGGCAGAGAGATCGACAGTGCAGGGAATCCCAGGACAGCGCATAGCTAGCAAGCTGTAGCAATGTGAGAGGCACAAGTGTTTTGCACAATGCTAGGTGGCACAGAGAGGTGTGCAATGGTGCGAGATGCATGGAGATGTTGCAGTAGCGCAGATGTTAGAGAGGGAACACTTGTCAGCAGCAGGTAGAGCTTCAACATCAGAGGGTGTTTCTATCCCAACAGGGAGGTTAGTTGGGAGGTTCAGTGCAGATGCAATGCTGGGAGATAGAACTAGCAGCAGCACGGATTCAGTCAGAGATCAAAGTGACAGAGGCTAGAGCAGTCAGATACTGAAGAGCACAGAGATGCAGAGTTTCAGTTGACAGAGGCAATAGCAGTCAGAGACTTTGATGACAGAGCAAGTGGACTGGCCAGATGTGTTGCATGGAGAACATTCCAGAGTTACAGGATCGGGTTTGAGAGGAAGCCTTCCTTGTTGAGAGGGAGTGTTGAAAAGTGTGCAACAAGAAATGCTTGTTGAGAGTGCAACAAGATGATGGAGCTTAGTGAAAAGAGTCACCTTCACTAAGTGGGCCTGCAGGCTATTTTTGGCGCAAGTCTATTTTTAGACTATGTCTATTTTTAGACATATGGATCATGTCTATGGATTGCAGGTTGCTGTTTATCGATGATTGATCAAGTTGGGAAAAAAATAGATGGACTTCTATTTTTGATGAAAGTGTGAGTGATCACAGTGATCAAAGTCAAAAATATAAAAGTCAAATATTATTATCTCACAATAATATTTGGACTATAAACTTAATATTATTCTCTTGGAGCACTTCAGTTTGAGCTACAGAGGTGGCACATGCAGCTGTCAGAAGGAAATACGCTTTTCTTATGAGTCAGTTGAGTTGTTGCATGCATGACTTCGGTTAGAACTCAAGTGAGTTGAGTTTAGTGGACTGGAGGTACAGTTGATGGAGTTGTGTTCAGTTTAGCTTTGTTAAACTAGTTGTATTTAGTCTAACTGATCAATAGACTAGAGATGAGTTGGGTGAATTAGTTATTAATTAATTCACAAGTTATTAACTCATAATGCAACTATAGAATACATCAGTTAACTCAGTTGCATGTCAGTGCATGTTCAGTTCAACAGGGACAGGTGGTAGAGAATCAGATTGCTATCAGTTGTGACTATAGTTGTGCAACAGATCTTGCACAATCAAGGGATTGAGGATGCCAATGAGTTTTCTCACGTATTTGCCCAATATTGTAGCCTTTGCTCACGTCCAACAAAGTGTGAGTGATTATTTTGAGGTGAAATACGAGTTTGGTGAGCCATTCTCATCAGTTCTTGAGCAGGTATTGAGTAGTGGAGGCAGGCAAGCAGTGGAAGAGATTTGGAGATCAGATCTGAGCTGTATTGTGTGTAACAAGTGGAGATACTTGTGAGAAGTATTATGCTGTGTATTGTTACATGATTCAATCAATATAATATACAGATAGTGTGGGGTTTTTAGCGAGATGCTTTCCCGGGATACATACTGTGTTAATGAGTTTGATTGATGCTTCTATGTGTGCCTGTGAATGTTTCTGCTTCTGTAAATTGATGATCAACGTAGAGGAGATTATGTATTATACATGTTCCGCTTATAATTGTATGATCAGGATAATCTCTGTGAATATGTGTTAAATTATTCAAAATTTCTACATGGTATCAGAGCTGTTGATCATCAGATCTATTATTCAGAAAGTGTTTACATTTTATTTCTTCAGGCAGAGTCTGTAATCGGGCCAGGTAGCCTCTGGATTCATCCTTCTTTTGGAAGGTGAGATATCCGGTGAATGCCCAGACAGTTGATCTCTATACAAGAAATACTTTGTTCTCACGAATTCTAGATCAGAAGCGGTTGAGTTTTGTGCTGGTGGAATTCGAATTTAATTCCAAAGCAAGAGATAAACTCAGAAACATTCAGTGTGAGAATGGAGACAGTATACCCCAGCATCTCACGAAGTTCACCCAATGCCGGGATGAGCTGGGAAGTGTGGGGGTGACTGTCGGATGAGGATGGTGAGTCTAGCACTCCTTGACCTTCCTAAGAGTTAGAATAGCTACCAGGACTCGGTGAATGGAAGGAAGAAACTGCCAAGATGGGAGAGACTTTGGTCGGATCTTGTGCAGGAGGAGATTAGACGGAGCACCAGAGATGGTTCTTCATCCATGCAGGATGAGGAGAACTGTGCCTTAGCGAGTAAGGCGAAGAAGGGGAAGGGAAGGTTTCTCTTTCTGAATCCAGTTCTTCCAATGATGGGAAGAAGGTTGACAAGGCGAAGGTGAGATGCTTTCGTTGTCATGAGTTGGGTCATTATGCTACTAATTGCCCAAAGAAGAAGTCCAAGAAGGGATCCGGGGAAGGATCTGAAGGTGAGGCAGCCTCACTTGCTTCACAGTTTGAGTTGGACTTCACACTCTTCGCATGCATGGTTTCATCCATGATGGGAAGTGGTTGGTTTCTTGACAGTGGAGCTTCTTTCCACATGACCGGTGACAAAAGTTTGTTCAGTACTTTGGAGGAGAAAGATCTCCAGATACTCATAGGGATGGGTAATGATGAGAAGTATAGTGTCTCAGGTGTAGGCACGGTTATTTTTCAGAGGGAGCATGGAGCTCGCCTTACCTTGACCGATGTCAAGTATGTACCAGGACTGAAGAGAAACTTGGTGTCAATCGCGATGCTGGAAGACAGAGGCTATGATGTAGTCTTCAGTAAGGGAAAGTTTTTCCTTAGACACATCATCACTAGACAGGTGAAGCAGATTGGTTCACGGGTCAAGAACCTGTATGCTCTTGAGGTTCAAGATGCATGCAAAGCCTTGAGCAGCGAGGCAATTGATGGAGACTTGGTGTTTGAGAGGGAGCATATATTACCTCTCAACATGCAGAGCCAGAAGAAGTCTCAGACGATTGTGGAGGAGCCACGATTGGTGCAGCAGCTTCAGGAGGTTGTGGAGGAGCCACAACAGGGGAAGCTGAGAGGAGATAGAGTAGAGAGATCTACTCATCCAGAGACCTCCAGTAGGGGGAAACTTCGAGCTAGATGGGCTGAAGGATCGCATGTAGGCATACCTCCAGGTAGGAGGTGGGGTGATGTGGATTGATTGTCCCAAGGAGGAGGGGCAGGATCCTTGAGGTACCCAACCTCTTGGATGAGACCTTGCTACGGGAGCCCCAATGTGTAGTAGCAGGAACTGACTGATTGGGTAGAGACAGATGCGGATGGACCGGCAGAGAGATCGACAGTGCAGGGAATCCCAAGACAGCGCATAGCTAGCAGGCGGTAGCAATGCGAGAGGCACAAGTGTTTTGCAGAGTGCTAGGTGGCACAGAGAGGTGTGCAATGGTGCGAGATGCATGGAGATGTTGCAGTAGTGCAGATGTTAGAGAGGGAGCACTTGTCAGCAGCAGGTAGAGCTTCAGCATCAGAGGGTGTTTCTATCCCAACAGGGAGGTTAGTTGGGAGGTGCAGTGCGGATGCAATGTTGGGAGATAGAACCAGCAACAGCACGGATGCAGTCAGAGATCAAAGTGACAGAGGCTAGAGCAGTCAAATACTGAAGAGCACAGAGATGCAGAGTGTCAGTCGACAGAGGCAATAGCAGTCAGAGACTTTGATGACAGAGCAAGTGGACTGGCCAGATGTGTTGCATGGAGAACATTCCAGAGTTACAGGATCGGGTTTGAGAGGAAGTCTTTCTTGTTGAAAGGGAGTGTTGAAAAGTGTGCAACAAGAAATGCTTGTTGAGAGTGCAACAAGATGATGGAGCTTAGTGAAAAGAGTCGCCTTCACTAAGTGGGCCTGCAGGCTATTTTTGGCGCAAGTCTATTTTTAGACTATGTCTATTTTTAGACATATGGATCATGTCTATGGATTGCAGGTTGCTGTTTATGGATGATTGATCAAGTTGGTAAAAAAATAGATGGACTTCTATTTTTGATGAAAGTGTGAGTGATCACAGTGTGAGTGATCAAAGTCAAAAATATAAAAGTCAAATATTATTATCTCACAATAATATTTGGACTATAAACTTAATATTATTCTCTTGGAGCACTTCAGTTTGAGCTACAGAGGTGGCACATGCAGCTGTCAGAAGGAAATACACTTTTCTTATGAGTCAGTTGAGTTGTTGCATGCATGACTTCAGTTATAACTCAAGTGAGTTGAGTTTAGTGGACTGGAGGTACAGTTGATGGAGTTGTGTTCAGTTTAGCTTTGTTAAACTAGTTGTATTTAGTCTAACTGATCAATAGACTAGAGATGAGTTGGGTGAATTAGTTATTAATTAATTCACAAGTTATTAACTCATAATGCAACTATAGAATACATCAGTTAACTCAGTTGCATGTCAGTGCATGTTCAGTTCAACAGGGACAGGTGGTAGAGAATCAGATTGCTATCAGTTGTGACTATAGTTGTGCACCAGATCTTGCACAATCAAGGGATTGAGGATGCCAATGATTTTTATCACGTATTTGCCCAGTATTGTAGCCTTTGCTCACGTCCAACAAAGTTTGAGTGATTATTTTGAGGTGAAATACGAGTTTGGTGAGCCATTCTCATCAGTTCTTGAGCAGGTATTGAGCAGTGGAGGCAGGCAAGCAGTGGAAGAGATTTGGAGATCAGATCTGAGCTGAATTGTGTGTAACAGGTGGAGATACTTGTGAGAAGTATTATGCTGTGTATTGTTACATGATTCAATCAATATAATATACAGATAGTGTGGGGTTTTTAGCGAGATGCTTTCCCCGGGATACATACTGTGTTAATGAGTTTGATTGATGCTTCTATGTGTGCCTGTGAATGTTTCTGCTTCTGTAAATTGATGATCAACGTAGAGGAGATTATGTATTATACATGTTCTACTTATAATTGTATGATCAGGATAATATCTGTGAATATGTGTTAAATTATTCAAAATTTGGGGTTTCCCAAGATTTAACTTGTACTTTGTAAAAGTGAAGATTGTATAATATATTGATTCGGGCAGACTCATATTGCAGGGAGTTGCCCCTCCCTTTATACTGTTGTGAATTTCTCTTGTATAATGCTGTTTATGTGAATATTTTGGGCTTTCACTTGTATAAAGGAACACATTAATAATACTTGGTAATGAAAATAAAACTAAGTATGGAAGGTTAGGCGTAGTCTACAATCGTAAGTATTGGTGAAAAGAAAACGATTGGTAGTGCCGCACCTCGCTATAAGCGGTTGAAAGACTACCTGTCACGCCCCCAATTCTTTTTTCGTTAAATTGGCCGGGTGCGGCACCGCCTAAGTTATTAAGATGTTCCATCGTTAATAAACTTTACGAACTACGCCTTAACAATTCATAACCATCATGAATTCATATTATTAATGTGCGGAAACCATCAACAATATACAAATAACAACAACTCGACAATAATATAAAAGAAGAGATCTTTTATTATATAATGAGAAATTACATGACCGGGAGCCGCGCTCAACCGGCGTTC
The DNA here is from genome assembly GCA_031772625.1 of Pinus tabuliformis. Classification (NCBI taxonomy): domain Eukaryota; kingdom Viridiplantae; phylum Streptophyta; class Pinopsida; order Pinales; family Pinaceae; genus Pinus; species Pinus tabuliformis. Next base: position 1,124,719,685 of record CM062813.1, on the reverse strand, counting down.
TATAATCGGGAGGGCGCCCGCCCGTGCAAGAGCGCATGGCGGTCTACCAAGACTCCACCAAAATCCAATGTTACAACATATACAATACACAACCCTTGTGTCGTCGGGCGGGCGGGCGCATCGTGCACGAACCCACCGCCAACACACAACAAGTTATAACAATACACAACCGCACAACTCAGCGTTGGGCGGGCGGGCGCACCCCGTGCACGACCTCGCCCTCGCCTCAACCCAAACCAAGTGCGATATAGTGTGGGCGCTTGTGCGCAACACCGAAACTCCAACCTCGACCTCGACTCGTCCTTCGCCCGGCTTGGCGGGCTCATCCACCGACTGCGGTAAACTGCGCCTTCTCCAAGTGCTTTACCCCTTAGTGCGATGTGAGAGCGATGTGTCAATGTCCAAATGAACCACAGGTCGCCCATGTATATACGCCTCCCAACTCATCCGTAGTCTCCTGGTCGACGCTACAAAATATAACGATGAACGCCCCTTGCCTTTGTTTCACACGTCGGCTTGGTTATGTTCATCGCTCACCCTTCCATCGCATATAAACATGATCACACGCCCATAACTTATATTATTCCACGCGCCTCTTATGCGATGGTGACTAACACTTAGTCATTTTTGCGAGTTGGAGGAGCGCATGCCCGGGCACAACCGCAGGGCGTTACATCCTCCCCCACCAGAAGTCATTGTCGTCCCGACAATTCCTGCTCTTCTTCTCAACTTCCTGTCGTACTTCGCGATCTTGTTCTTCCATCTCCAAAGTGAATCCTCCGTCTCCTAGCTGTCCTCCTCTGGTGCATCTCTCCATCTGCAAAGAAATTCCTGTCGCATGTGGCAACCAACTCCCGTAGTTCTGAGACTCAAAATCTTCTCCAACTCTAGTCCTGGTCTGTCCACAATCCCGGCTGGTCCTCTCGTCGGTTCAACCCTCTCTCGATGGTCTGAATCAAGTCTACATCTCTTCAACTGACTCACATGAAAAACTGGGTGTTTCATGTTCATATGGCGTGGAAGCTCCAGCTCATAAGCAACTTCCCCCACTCTCTTCTTCACTCAGAATGGTCCCTCATACTTCCGTGTCAGGTTGCTCGTCGTCCCCTTGGCTGGCTGAAACTGTTCCCCGGTAATCCTGAGAAACACCATATCTCCTACACTGAAGTGTGCCTCCCGTCTTCCACGATCAGCATACTTTTTCATCCTCCTTGCAGCATCGTGCAAGCGTAACCGTGCTAACTCCAAGGTCTCCTCCCAAGCCTTCATGAACTTCCTCGCATGAGGACTTCTCAAGAAGCCTCCCGTCACTACTGTATGTGGTGCAACCGGCATCTGTCCATTCACTAACTCAAATGGACTGTACCCTGTCGCGGAACTCTTTTGAATATTGTAGCTAAACTGAGCAATATCCAAGAGTTCGGGCCAATTCTTCTAATCAGCCGTCACATAATGTCGCAAGTAGTCCTCCAACAATGCGTTGATCCTCTCGGTCTGCCCATCTATCTGAGGATGGTAGCTCGAACTCATCAACAACTCTGTCCCGACCAACTTGAACAATGTGGTCCAAAATCTCCCTGTGAATCGCGGATCTCTATCCGACACAATACTCAATGGCATCCCCCAATACTTCACTATGTTCTTAAAGAACAACTCCACTGTCTGCTCGGCTCCACAAGGTATCTTTGTAGGAACAAAGACAACATACTTGGAAAAACGATCAACCACGACCATAATCCCATTATACCCATGAACCTGTGGTAACTGAGTGATGAAGTCCATCGAGACACTCATCCATGGCCTCTCTGGAATCGGTAAAGGCTGCAACAGTCATCCTTGCCTCTGAGTATCCGATCTGTCCTGCTGACAAATGATGCACGTAAGTACATACTCCTCCACATCCTCCGGCATCTTCTCCCAAAAGAATCCTCTCTCCAACAATGCCAAAGAACGACGCTGCCCTGGGTGGCCAGCCCACGAAGAATCGTGGCATTCCTTCAAAAGGTGCCTCTTGAGTCCGGATGACTTTGGAACATAGAGTCGGTTTCCAAAGAACAAGAACCCGTCTCGTAGAAAGAACTTTCGTGTCTTCCCCTCCTGTATCTGCTTCACTATATTCTGCGCCAAAGTATCGGTTTCAACACTTCCCTTGATCTATTTTGCATCTCTTCTGACATCTGAACTCGACTCCTACTCCTTGCTGCCCGGTCTTCTTCCTCCTCCAATGCTGCAAGTTGTACCTTCCTGCTAAGGGCATCTGCTACCGCATTGTGTCTACCCGATCTATACTCGATAGTCATGTCGAATTCTGCCAAGAAGTCTTGCCAACGAGCTTGCTTCGCAGAAAGCTTCGGTTGTGATGCAAAATAACTTGCTGCAACGTTGTCAGTCTTGACAACAAACGGCTTCCCAATCAGGTAATGCCTCCACACATGAAGACAATGGATGATGGCAGTCATCTCCTTCTCATGGACTGGATACCTCCGTTCTCTATCCTGCAACTTCCGACTCTCATACGCCACCGGATGCCCATCCTGCATAAGAACTCCTCCTATGGCAAAATCTGAAGCATCAGTGTGCACCTCAAATGGTCTCTCGAAGTCAGGCAACTTCAGTATCGGTGTTGTAACCATCCTCTTCTTCAAGTCATCAAATGCCTCTTGACATTTGCTCGTCCAACTCCACCTCTTGTCTTTCTTCAATAAGTCTATCAGTGCCGATGTCACCTTGGAGTACCCCTCTACGAACTTCCGTTGGTAGTTGGTCATGCCCAAAAACACCCTCATCTCATGGACATTCTTCGGTTCAACCCAGTCCTCGATCGCCTTCACTCTGCTCAGCTCCATCCGTATGTACCCTTGACCAACAATATGCCCAAGGAACGGAATCTCGGTCTGAGCGAACACACACTTAGACTTCTTCAAGAACAACTGATTTTCCCTCAGTGCCTCGAATACCATCGCTAAGTGTTTCTTATGATCCTCCATGTTGTCACTGAACACCACTATATCGTCCAAGTATACCACTACGAACGAATCCAAGTATGGTCGTAGAACATCGTTCATCAAAGTGCAAAACGTAGCAGGAGCATTACACAACCCGAATGGCATAACAAGGAACTCAAAGCTACCATACCTTGTCACTATCGCGGTCTTCTTCTCGTCTCCTTCAGCTATCCGCACCTGATAATATCCATGCCTCAAGTCCAGCTTGGAAAACACTCGGGCTTTCGCAAGCTTGTCAAAGCAATCAGCAGCCAATGGCAAAGGATACCTGTTCCTTACCGTCTGCTTGTTCAATGCACGGTAATCACAGCACATCCGTAGCTCATTCGAATCTTTCTTCCACTGGAACAATACCGGAGCTCCATAAGGGGACCTTGAAGTTCTAATGAAACCTGCCTCAGTTAACTCCTTTAATTGGCGCTTCAATTCCTCCAATTCAGGCCCTGATAAACGATAAGGTGCTTTAGCCGGGGGTTGCTTTCCTGGCTCAAGCTCAATGCTATGGTCCACTGCACGCCTTGGTGGAAGTTTCTTCGGAAGCTCATCAGGCATCAAATCCGCATACTTGGTAAGCACATCAGATATCTCAGCTGGAACAGGCGTCCCCACTCCATCACCTTCAACATCCTTGAACATCACTGCATGTCTCCATATTTGAATCCTTCATAGCCTTCTCCAAACTTAGTGCCGAAACATGCTGCACCTTGACTTCCCTTCTTTGCCTATGAGTGGGCAAAGTCCAAGTTTGTGTCTGTCCAACCAGCACCACCTCATCACAGAAGGGGACAACAATAGCCTTGTTGCTCTTCAAGAAATCCTGTCCGAGTATCATATCAAAGTCATTCATCTCCATCACCGTGAAGTCCAACTGACCTTTCCAATCTTTTATCTGCACAAGTACATCATGTACCAAACCCGCCACCTTAGCTCTAGAGTTCACTGCCTTGACCTCCATATTCGATGGGGTGATCGTCAGCCCAGCCTCTTTTGCCAACCGTGTCGTCATAAAGTTATGTGTGGCACCCGTGTCCACTAGAGCTTGAATGGTCTTGCCATGAACCATCAAGTCCACGAAACCCAGACTGTTCATCCATGATTTCTCCATAACCTTATCAGCTTCACCTGTCATGAGCAACCCTGCTCTATCAGGCTTCACCATTTCACCTTCGTCACGAGCAACCTTTGCTCTGATACCAACTGTCACGCCCCCAATTCTTTTTTCGTTAAATTGGCTGGGTGCGGCACCGCCTAAGTTATTAAGATGTTCCATCGTTAATAAAATTTACGAACTACGCCTTAACAATTCATAACCATCATGAATTCATATTATTAATGTGTGGAAACCATCAACAATATACAAATAACAACAACTCGACAATAATATAAAAGAAGAGATCTATTATTATATAATGAGAAATTACATGACCGGTAGCCGCGCTCAACCGACGTTCTATAATCGGGAGGGCGCCCGCCCATGCAAGAGCGCACGGAGGTCTGCCAAGACTCCACCAAAATCCAATGTTACAACATATACAATACACAACCCTTGTGTCGTCGGGCGGGCGGGTGCACCGTGCACGAACCCACCGCCAACACACAACAAGTTATAACAATACACAACCGCACAAACCAGCGTTGGGCGGGCGGGCGCACCCCGTGCACGACCTCGCCCTCGCCTCAACCCAAACCAAGTGCGATATAGTGTGGGCGCCCGTGCGCACCATCGAAACTCCAACCTCGACCTTGACTCGTCCTTCGCCCGGCTTGGCGGGCTCATCCACCGACTGCGGTAAACTGCGCCTTCTCCAAGTGCTTTACCCCTTAGTGCGATGTGAGAGCGATGTGTCGATGTCCAAATGAACCGCAGGTCGCCCATGTATATACGCCTCCCAACTCGTGCGTAGTCTCCTGGCCGACGCTACAAAATATAACGATGAACGCCCCTTGCCTTTGTTTCACACGTCGGCTTGGTTATGTTCATCGCTCACCCTTCCATCGCATATAAACATGATCGCACGCCCATAACTTATATTATTCCGCGCACCTCTTATGCGATGGTGACTAACACTTAGTCATTTTTGCGAGTTGGAGGAGCGCACACTCGGGCACAACCGCAGGGCGTTACACTACCGTAGGTGTAGGGGCGTGACAGAAGGGGTTCTGCCAAAAGGTAACACAATTTGATCCAGAACACTGCAACAGGTGCGCTGATGAGGGGTCGGAGTAGCCTTCAGTTTGTTAAACGATATTTGCATATCGGATAACATTCAATTAAGATATTTAGCTCAAAGTTTTTCTTGCTGGTGATAAAGGATTCTATCTATATCCATCTAGAGACTGAGATATGAAGTTTGTTTTTATGTAATTAAATTGTAGATTCTCCAATAATATGATAGACATTAATGAAGTCAAACAGTTTCTCATGTACATCAAATTTCAAGAATATTTTGGCATTTACCATTTAAATAAGGATGACCTCTCTAGGTTAAACACAAGGCCAGAGAAGATGAAGAATTTCAAATTCTTTATAAAACATTACAGTTTCCCAGAAGTATGTTTGAGTTTTGTATTCTTTTGGAGTAGTATGGTTTGTAAGTGTTTATTGATGGCCAGTTTTAAGCACTTAGGCCAGAAATCCTAGAACAGTAAGAATTTCAAATTCTTTATAAAAGATTACAGTTTCCCAGAAGTATGTTTGAGTTTTGCAATTCAAACTCTTTATAAAACATTACAGTGTCCCAGAAGTATGTTTGAGTTTTGTATTCTTTTGGAGTAGTATGGTTTTTAAGTGTTTATCGATGGCCAGTTTTAAGCACTTAGGCCAGAAATCCTGGAATAGTAAGGGGTAGATCTTTGTAAATATGCTATATTTAAAGTAATCTGGCACTTTGATGTTTAAGCATGTTTTTGACGTAAGTAATGTTGGAGTAATTCTCACTCACCTCATTGGGAATAGATCATATGATCCTGAGATTCACTTTGGGAACATGAGATTAATTGCCCACTTAAGATAATGGTAAGGGTTTAGAAGTTTAACATTGTTTGGAGATTTTAGTGTAACCCAAAACCTCAACATGGAATAAGAGCTTTGGCGGGGTGTTGGAGTGATTCTCACACACACTTCATTGAAAATCGATCACGTGGATTAACCGCCATCCTGGTATCCACTTTGGTAAATTGAGATTAATTTCCCACTTAAGATAATGGTAACGATTTGGAAGTTTACTAATGCAAACACAATTTTGAGTAATAATTGTCAGAGATACTCAATATTTACCTTGCTGGGTTGTAACTGAATAATACATGTTTTTGCTTGTAAAATGCCCCTGCATTCTTATTTGATATTGTTGTAATGCTTGCAGTCTATTGCAGTTATTATTTCTTGCATTACATTGCTTGGAAGAAAAACACTTTGAACTTGCTTGTTGGAGAATGCTCAATCTCTGTATTTGTTTCTTTGTTTGTTGGTGTATAATAGAAGCCAACCGCATTGTAAGATATCCCTGCCCGAAAAGTGGAACAGTTAGTATTCAATTCTTGGAATCATGGTTCACTCTCGAGTGTTTTGCAATAACAAGTTGATTGGAGAGCAAGCCCTTCACAATGGAAGCAAAGTTTCACCCTCCAAATTGCTGTTTGCAACAGGAAATTGATTGGAGGAAGGTATTTCATCAAGGGGCGTGATGCTGAAATTAAGCCTTTGAATCTCTCTGAAACAGGGGAATTTCTCTCTGCGCGAGACAAAGTTGGACATGGAACTCATACTCTGTCTACAGCAGGGGGAAATTTCGTGAAAAAAGCAAGTATATATGGACATGCAGAAGGGGTTGCAAAAGGAGGAGCCCCTCATGCTAGAGTTGCAAGTTATAAAATTTGCTGGCCTATAGATTTAGTGTACCATGGTTGCTATGATGCAGATATTCTTGCAGCATTCGATGCAGGGATACATGACGGAGTTGATGTGTTCTCAGTTTCTCTTGGAGGTGAGCCTCCTCTTCGGGATTATTTTCAAGATGCAATTTCAATTGGATCGTTCCATGCAGTTCAAAGAGGGAGGGTTGTCGTCTGTTCCGCCTCAAATTCTGGTCCACTTCCGGCAACGGTTGCAAATGTGGCACCTTGGGTCATAACGGTGGGAGCAAGCAGCATCGACAGAGTATACTCTTCGAGTGTTCATCTCGGAAACAACATAACATATATAGTAAGTACGGCTTATTGGCATCTTCTAACAATTACTTATTTAATTTTTTTAATATGGTTAAATTATTTTTTTGGGTTCAGATTATATATTTTTGTTCTTTATCAAAATTGATTTAGTGTTGGAATAACTGTATTATATTTAGGAATTGATGTGGTGGATTAACTGCCACTTCCGGAACATGAGATTAACTGCCCATTCAAAGTAAATGTCTGGAAATTTACTATGACCTGCAATTTTTGGTTTAATGACAAACTCCAACATGATATTATAGCCTTGGCTGAAAGTGAGATTCCATCGTGTCATGTCAGAGTGGGACTGTCCCAGGACCATGGGACTAACTGCCTTGAAAACATTCCGGGCTCGCCTTTGAAAAACCCTATAACACTCATATTTTCCAAAGTTCACAGCATAAATCTGTGATCCCAACACATCAATAACAACCACCTTGAAACATGGGATTAACCATTCACTCAAAGTAATGATAAGGGTTTAGAAATTTACTAAAGCCTGCTGATAAACCCCAATATTCAATGTTCTGGAACATGAAACTAATCACTCATTCAAGATAATGATAAGGGTTCTAAAATTTACTAAAACCTGCAGGTAAACCCAACATTCAGTGTCCTGGAAAAAACCTGACACTTATTTTTTTCAAAAAAAAATTCACAACTCAATCATGTCACTTGAACAAATCTCTATCAGTTTTCCAATAAATTTGACCCAAAAAATATACCAAAAAATACCTCAAAACGTAGAACAGTTACACTACTACCGGCTTATTGGCGCTCTCTAACCTCTTCTCTAGTTAAGTATTGAAGAGCGCTGAATTCATATTATGAAATTCGATTTACCAGTATTACCGTAAGGCTTAATGGTGGACATTAATCCCTGGAACATGGAACCGCTAAATAGGCCGAGAGGCTTATACATATTTCATTATGTTTATGTTGCATGTTTTTTGGAAAGCATTGTAAGATTTAACGGTTTCTTGATTATCAGGATAATTGTGAGTGCTGTAGAGGTATCTTTTCATACAAAATTTCAAGAGGGCAATAAAGCATATTGACATTTTCTCTTTGTTTCGGTTTATAAAATCGAAAATTTAATATTTAATTGTTTTCCCAATCCAGGGCATTGAAATCAATAAATCAGATCCTTGAAGTTTGCTAGAAAAGTTGATTATGTTACTCTGTGTCTTTTTGTTTGAGGGCAGGGACGAAGCCTAGCCCAGTTCCAATTACCAAAGGGAAAGTTGTATCCACTGGTATCATCAGCAAGAGTGAAAGCCCCACATGTGAATACGACAGCTGGGTATGATGCTACATACTACTACCCAATTACCAAAGAAAAAACTTGGACAGGAATAGTATTTCAATCCATCAAAGTCACACTTCTATGTCATATTGTGTTTTAACAGTTTCAATCGCTAATATTTTCAGACAACTCTGTTTCCCGGGATCATTAGATCCCAGCAAAGTTAAAGGAAAAATCGTTGCCTGCCTTCGTGGTATCAGTGAAAGAATTGAGAAAGGTTTAACCGTTCGATTAGCAGGAGGAGTAGGCATGATTCTCGCCAATGCACCCGGAGGCGACACTGACGTTGATGAAGACTTTCATTTTCTTCCTGCTGCACATTTGAATGCAACTGATGGAGCGGCAGTTTTTCAATACATCAAATCAACAGCGTAGGATTTCAATGCAACTTTTCAACTTGTAGTAAAACCTGGTTATTGCATGAAAAACCCTAATGCCCAATTAAATTATGCTCATCCTGGTCCCCTGTCGCTTCCATTTATTCAAGAACACAATTAGATATAAAGCTTTTCAAATTGTAGTAAAACCTGGTTATTGCATGAAAAACCCTAATGCCCAATTAAATTATGCTCATTCAGGTCCCCTGTCGCTTCCATTTATTCAAGAACTCAATTAGATGTAAAGCCAGCTCCGACTATGGCAAACTTTTCCTCTCGGGGTCCGAATTCTCTTACTCCAGACATACTCAAGGTTTATAATTCAATCCCCACAACTCCATTGGTATGATATCTTCCTTAATATTTTGAAAAGAAAGTTGTTAACTGTTTCTCCAGTGCAGCCTGATATTACAGCTCCAGGGGTGAGCATCCTTGCGGCATTTTCAGAAGCAGCATCATTAACTGATTTGAACTTTGATAATAGAGCTGTACCTTTCGCTCTAGATTCTGGCACGTCTATGGCGTGCCCGCATATTGCTGGTGTTGCAGCTTTATTGAAGAGTGCACATCCTCATTGGAGCTCAGCAGCCATTCGGTCTGCCATTATGACTACAGGTATCTGTATCATTTTGAGCGGGCATATATTCCAATCTGCCGTGGTAGAGGTGCTATTTTTTCATGTTTTCTATAAATATTTTTTTGCCAATTTGCATTCTATTTTTAACAAATGATTTATAGTTTAAAATTATTATATTACATTGCCAAAAATTATAAAATTATTATATCTTTAAAATTTAAATTTTTTATAAATATTATATCAAAAAATTATAAATTTGAATTTTTTTTTTAAATATTTTTTCAGAAATTCGATTTTCTTTTATAAAAGTATTTTCAAATATTTTATAAAAAATTATGAGGGAAATTTTAAAGGGTTAATTTTACACTAGTTTCCTTTTTTTCTAAAAACGATTCCCCAAATTTTATAGTATAAAATTATTTTATCTTAAAAATTGTCAAAATTTTACATCTATTAATGGAAATCTAAATATTTCTACAAAAATATCACCAAACATTTCACACTTTGTATATTAAGGATTAATAAAATTCACCAAAATTTCTAAACTTTAAGATAAACTTCTATCCTTAAAATTTTCCCTACATATTATTACTTAAATTTTCAAAATTTTACAAATATTATATAAAATTATTAAAATTAAATTTAGTTTTTTACAAAAATATTATCAAACATTTTATAATTTACATAATAAAAACTCATAAAAATACCCAAAATTTCTAAACTTCAAACTACATTTCTCTTTAAAATTTTGGAGAATAATATCAATGATACGCTTATGCACTTAAATTGTTTTGAAATTAAGTTGACCACTTTTTGAATTAAATTGTGAATAGTGTTTTCAAAACCTCTAATCTTTCAAATAAATATCCAAAATCAAGAATAACTAAAATTATAATTTTAATTGTTTTTGTTTTTATTTTTATTTTTATTTTTAATGGACATTTTATTCCTCTATTAAAAATAACTAAAACTTGTTTTTAATGAGAATTTAAAAACTGGATGTTTAAAAAACCTTGTACACAATATAATTTTGAAAATGTTAAAACTTGGATACTCAAATACCAATAATACTTAATCTAAATACTACAACATGATGAGTTTTATAAAATTTTCCAATAAATAAAAGATGTTTTATTTTGCTATATTCTATATATTTGCTAACCTTCTTTCCATTTTAATATGTTTTAAGAAAACCTTATACACACTATAATTTTGAAAATGTTAAAATTTGGATACTTAAATACAAATAATACTTAATCTAAATACTATAAATTTTAGCATGATAAGTTTTATAAAATTTTCCATTAAATAAAAGATATTTTATTTTGCTATATTCTATATATTTGCTAACCTTTTTTCCATTTTAATATGTTTTAATATTTTTAAATGACAGCTCAAAAATTGGACAACACCAAAACGACAATTAAAGACGACTCACTGCAAACAGCAGGTCCTTTCGAGTATGGTGCAGGTCATGTGTATCCAAATAAGGCTGGAGATCCTGGCCTAGTCTATGATCTATCAATCAGAGACTACAACATTCTTTTTTGCAGCTTGCATTATAATTCAACCCAGCTCAAGGCCATAACAGGAAGGGCATTCACTTGTCCAGCACGACCCCCTAATATCTATAACCTCAACTATCCCTCCATCACTGTCTCGGCCCTGAAAGGGTCAGCAACTGTGAGAAGAACTGTGACAAATGTAGCAGAGGGACCGGTGACTTATAAAGCAAAAGTGCAGTCTCCTGTTGGAGTTTCAGTGTTAGTTGAGCCTGCAGAGCTTCACTTTTCTACCAGTGGGGAAAGGAAAACATTTAATGTGTCACTGAAAGCCGTGAAGAGTTCTAGGGGTCAGTACGTATTTGGGTACCTTACATGGAGAAATGCCAAGTATTGGGTTGCAAGTCCCATTGTTGTGAAGGTAAGCAGTGTGAATTAAGATAGTGAATATCTCACTGACAAGTTATTGCTTTTCATTTATTGACGGAAATTTTGTAAAAGGGTCATTGAATGTTTCTCTTTTGTAGAATTGGTAGGCCTTGCAACCTAATAAAATTTCAAGCATGATTTATATTAATTAAATTTGTTTTTTGTTTTTGAAGTATACAATGTCATATCGACTGTCATTAAAATATGTAAATGCTACAAATCTTTCTTGATTCCAATTTTTTTTTATGAAAGGTTATTACATTAGTTTTTGATAATTACATTTTTTAATTACTCTTGCATGGAATAAAACCTAAAAGTATAGAATCTCCAAGATTGGTAAAACAGATTGCACATCAAAATTTATATTACATTAGATTAATCATGCTATAAATACACCAGTCATTGGTTGAAAATAGAAATTCTATCTTAACCATACAATCAATAAGTTGAGAAAATATCTCAACCAAACACTAAATTTCTCAAGTCTAACTAATTAACACTTACACAACTCACACAACAATAACATTTAAGGACGAGGAATATCACTCAAGATGCACAAGACAAGTAAGAGTTAATATCCAAGTCTCTCCCTTAACAAGTACTTCTCTTGATCTCAATCAAGTAATGTCTTCATCAACTTGCCTTAATAATTTCGAAATATTCTAGATTACTAACTCCATCAAGTTGTCTCTTAGGCCTCATAAAGGTGTAGTTGGCAAGTTGGCTTCCCGAGTTCCACTCTTGAACTCCCAAATCTGGGATCTCCCGAATTCAAATACTGAATAGTTGGCAAGTTGGCTTCCCGAGTTCCACTCTTGAACTCCCAAATCTCGAATCTCCCAAATTCAATTACTGAACACATCCCAAGTTGTTGCATAACTTCACTAGAAGACAACTCTTGGGTCTTCAACAAATGAGGGATCCTTCCCTAGATCCACATCTGCCAAAATAAATCGACAACCATCCATGATGAGCTTTTAACTTAGAAAAATATTATGTATGACAAAGAAATGCAAGACACATAATATGTGGAAAAACACAAGCACATAAAACCAGAGAGACAAAAATATACATGGTTCACCCAGTTTGGGCTACGTCCACCCCGAACAACCAGTCATTCCTTTCTATTACCTAGCAAAATGAGGAGACACAACCTACAACAAATCCATTGTAATATCCTCTGTTTTCTCTCACAGTCTCGCCTCTCTGTTTCTCGTTCTGAGAATACACATATATTCCATAGCCTCAATACAATACCCTCATACAAAGAGAGGGGTTGCCTTCTAGGGAAAAAAACCATAAACTAAACATGAATTCTACCGTCAAATCATCTGCCTAATGAACGGCCCAAATTGACTAGAAATTACTATACTTTTACAAGGAAATTTTACAGTTGTTTTTAGCTTCAGGGGCATTGCCCCCAAAACCCCCACCGGGGGACTGCTGGCCCCCAGACCCCCCAGCCGGGGGTGATGCCCCCCCCCCGAACCCTCGCGGGGGGGACAAGTCCCCCCCGCACCCCCCCACATGGAGGGGTGTACAATCTTCTTGGGGTATACATCCGGGTGAAACAAAGACCTCTAAATTAGGATGATAATCATGCTCCACACCCAACATAACTACACTTGATACATAGAAATAATGGAGAAAGGTTGTTTTGATTGTTTTCTAAGTTTAGATTTAGATCCTATTTTGTAGGAGATTGTTGTGATCTCCCAAACAGAATGTAACCATTATATTTGTGTATATGTTATTGCTCCAATTAATGAACACAACATTGTGGTAGCCTCAGGTGTTCCTCACCTGAGTGTGGTGGGTTTCATTTTCAATTTCGATTTGTCTTCCTATTATTTTTAGTTGGTATCAGAGCATCAGGGGATAAAGTTGTGTTTTGACTACTTGTTGTGAGCGCGAAGAGTAAGTCGGCCTGCTTGTAGAGGAGTCTATGTATTTGTGTTAACGCTCATCGAAATAGATTGTTGAGATAGATGTTCGATCCAAATTCGATCCTTGATTGTTCGTTCACAACATAGGCTGTGAGAGTTTCTGGTTGTGAGTACTAGCGTGGGGGCAACATATAAATTATGAAAATGCAAAAGGCAGTCACTGAAGGCTATTGTTCCGCTAAGGTTTCTATTGCATGAGGTTGCTGTTAGTATTGTATTGAGTTGATACAAGACCTGTAAAGCCGCCGATTCAATATTCTGAAAGAGTGTAGTGAAGTGTCACCTCGTGAAGCCCATGGAGGCGTCAGGAGATTGTGTGTGTAAGCGTTGAAGGTTGTTCTTATTGATGAAGAGCCTATCCATCAAATTATTTGTGCCATGGCCTTAATCCTAGAGGTCACGAAGCACTAGAGGTCGAGTTTCAGAGAGGTTGATGTAGGAAATCTTGTAGATTCACAAGCTTATGCAATGTACTAAAGCGCAAGACAAGAATCTACTTCTACTTTCAACCAGCGGAAGCCAATAGATCGATGAAAACAATATGAACAAGAAGGAGATAAATCAATGGCACATAAAACAATATTTATCCGAGGAAAGACACTGCTCAAAACCCCTACTATCTGTATTGCATTAATCAGAAATATGAGTGAAAATATAAAGCTTGTTTTCACTAGAACAATTCCTGCACAAGTATGATCAACTTTCTTCTCACAAGCTATTTCAAGCCAAACCTTAGCCTATTATGCTACTCTCCAAGCCCCTATTTCCTTGCACAATTCCTATGGCTGAATAGCCCATATTAATGGGAATTCAGTGCTTCAAAAAATGCACAATCCAATCTAGGTTGACTTCCTGATTGCATGCATGATCTATACAACTCAGTAAATCATACAACTGATAGTACATTGTCCCTCCACTCTAGTCTCAACTGGGCCTTTCTCATAATCGAAATGCACGAGTTTCTGATAAGGGAATCTTCAGTTAACTAGAGTTCCACTTGTGGATGCACTAGTGCACCAATTGGTTGTTAACTCTCTATTAGTTCCACAAATAGTTTGGAACTAATTTAACTGAACATAACTTAGTAAACTGAGTTATCTAATTACAACTCACAAATAAACCCATCCTGGACCCCTAAAATTTAGGGAGAACACTTACATGACTTCCAAAATACTTCCAACTCGAAATTCCTAAGTTAACTAAGTCAACTTAACTTAATTAACTATTACAAGTGGCTATGAGAAAAGAATTACAATTTTAATTCACAATTTAATTCAAGGACAAATTGAATTGGAATTTCTGGATTCTATTTTTAACATTTCTTGTTGCTATTTCCAACACTTCCTCTCAACAATAAAGGAATTCAACTCTATCCCGATCCTGAACCTTTGGAATTTTCTACATGCAACACTTCTCTCTAGTGTTGTTTCTACAGCAACTCCTGAAACTAAAAAAAGCATCCAACCTGAACCAATATGATGCATCTGTCATCAAATTTTCTAACTGCTACTGCCTCTGTCAATTGAAAACTCTATGCTTCTGTTGACTCTACCTTTCTGAATTGTTATCAAGCCTTCTATGCGTTCTTCAGTATATGACTGCTCTAGCCTCTACCACTTTGATCTCTGACTGCATCAATCGCCACTGGTTCCTCCTATTACTATGTACTTTGGGCGCACGTAGCAAGGTACGATCCATGAGATAAAACCTCTCAATGGACCCTGCCCAATTTCATCCCTCTTGGGACTATCACTTCACATCACCCAACCTCACACCTCGAGGTATGGTTTCATGTCCTCCCTCTACAAGGGAGAGGCCGATGTAGAAAATCTTTTAGATTCACAAGCTTATGCAATGTACTAAAGCATACGAAAAGAATCTACTTCTACTTTCAACCAGCGGAAGCCAATACATCGATGAAAACAATATGAACAAGAAGAAGATAAATCAATGGCACATAACACAATATTTATCCGAGGAAAGCCACTGCTCAAAACCCCTACTATCTATATTGCATTAATCAAAAATCTGAGTGAAAATACAAATCTTATTCTCACTAGAACAATTCCTGCACAAGTATGATCAACTCTCTGCTCACAATCTATTTCAAGCCAAACCTTAGCCTATTCTGCTGCTCTCCAAGCCCCTATTTCCTTGCGCAATTCCTATGGCTGAATAACCCATATTAATGGGAATCCAGTGCTTCCAAAAATGTGCAATCCAATCTAGGTCGACTTCCTGATTGCATGCATGATATATACAACTCAGTAAATCATACAATTGATAGTACATTGTCCCTATACTCTAGTCTCAACTTGGTATTTTTTCAGAATCGACATGCATGAGTTTCTGATGAGGGAATCTTTAGTTAACTAGAGTGACACTTGTGGATGCACTAGTGCATCAACTGACTGTTAACTCTCTATTAGTTCCACAAATAGTTTTGAACTAATTTAACTGAACATAACTCGGTAAACTGAGTTATCTAATTACAACTCACAATTAAACTCATCCTAGACCCCTAAAATTTAGGGAGAACACTTACATGACTTCCAAAAGACTTCCAACTCGAAATTCCTAAGTTAACTAAGTAAACTTAACATAGTTAACTATTACAAGTTTCTATGAGAAAGGAATTAAAATTTTAATTCACAATTTAATTCAAGGACAAATTAAATTGGAATTTCTAGATTCTATTTTTAACATTTCTTGTTGCTATTTCCAACACTCCCTCTCAACAAGAAAGGAATTCAAATCTATCCCAATCCTGAACCTTTGGAATGTTCTTCATGCAACACTTCTCTCTAGTGTTGTTTCTACAACAACTCCTGAAACTAAAAAAAAGCATCCAACCTAAACTAGTATGATGCATCTATCATCAAATTCTCTTACTACTACTGCCTCTGTCGACTAAAAACTCTGCGCTTCTGTTGACTCTGCCTTTCTGCATTGTTGTCAACCCTTCTTTGTGCTCTTCAGTATTTGATTACTCTAGCCTCTTCCACTCTGATCTTCGACTGCATCAATCACCATTGATTCCTCTCGCTACTATGTACTTTGGGCTCCCGTAGCAAGGTACGATCCATGAGATAAAACCTCTCAATGGACCCTTCCCAATTTCAACCCTCTTCGGACTATCATTTCACATCACCCCACCTCACACCTGGAGGTATGATTGCATGTGCTCCCTCTGCAAGGGGAGGCCGATGTAGAAAATCTTGTAGATTCACAAGCTCATGCAATGTACTAAACTAGAGGACAAGAATCTACTTCTACTTTCAACCAGCAGAAGCCAATAGATCGATGAAATAAATATGAAAAAGAAGAATATAAATCAATGGCACATAACACAATATTTATCCGGGGAAACCCACTGCTCAAAACCCCTACTATCTATATTGCATTAATTAGAACAATTCCTCCACAAGTATGATCAACTCTCTGCTCACAAGCTAGTTCAAGCCAAACCTTAGCCTATTCTTCTGCTCTCCAAGCCCTTATTTCCTTACGCAATTCCTATGGTTGAATAGCCCATATTAATGGGAATCCAGTGCTTCCAAAAATACGCAATCCAATCTAGGTTGACTTCCTGATTGCATGCATGATCTATACAACTCAGTAAATCATACAACTGATACTACAATGTCCCTGCACACTAGTCTCAACTGGGTCTTTCTTAGAATCGACATGCATGAGTTTCTGATGAGGGAATCTTCAGTTAACTAGAGTGACACTTGTGGACGCACTAGTGCACCAGCTAACTGTTAACTCTCTATTAGTTCCACAAACAGTTTGGAACTAATTTAACTAAACATAACTTAGTAAACTAAGTTATCTAATTACAACTCACAATTAAACTCATCCTGGACCCCTAAAATGTAGGGAGAACACTTACATGACTTCCAAAAGACTTCCAACTCGAAATTCCTAGGTTAACTAATTCAACTTAGCCTAGTAAACTATTACATGTTTCTATGAGAAAAGAATTACAATTTTAATTCACAATTTAATTCAAGGACAAATTAAATTGGAATTTTTGGATTCTATTTTTAACATTTCTTGTTCCTATTTCTAGCACTCCCTCTCAACACGAAAGGAATTCAACTCTATCCTGATCCTCAACCTTTGGAATGTTCTACATGCAACACTTCTCTCTAGTGTTGTTTCTACAACAACTCCTGCAACTAAAAAAACATCCAACCTGAACCAATATGATGCATCTGTCATCAAATTCTCTAACTGCTACTGTCTCTATCGACTGAACACTCCGTGCTTCTGTTGAATCTTCCTTTATGAATTATTGTCAACCCTTCTCTATGCTCTTCAGTATCTGACTACTCTAGCCTCTGCCACTCTGATCTCTGACTGCATCAATCACCACTAATTCCTCCCGTTACTATGTACTTTGGGCTCCCGTAGCAAGGTATGATCCATGAGATAAAACCACTCAATGGACCCTGCCCAATTTCATCCCTCTTGGGACTACCACTTCACATCGCCCCACCTCCCACCTGGAAGTATGGTTGCATGTGCTCCCTCTGCCCACTTGGCTCGAAATTTCCCCCTACTGGAGGTCTATGCATGAGTGGATGCCTCCACTCGGTCTCCTCTCTGCTTCTCCAATTGTGGCTAATCAACAATTGTATGAGACTGCTTTTGAGGCTACTTCTAGGGTTGCATTTTGAGAGGTAATTCACTCTCCCTCTCAACTACCAAGTCTTTAACTTTTTCCTTTCTCCTAAAGGATTTTCATGCATCTTGTACCTCAAGAGCATACAGGTTCTTCACCCGTGCATCGATCTGTTTCACCTGTCCCATGGCGATGTGTCTAAGGAAAACATTTCCCTTACTAAAAATCACATCATAGCCATGGTCTTCCAATACCGTGACTGAAACAAGATTCTTCTTTAGTCCTGGAACATACATCACATCTGTGATCCTGAGAAGGGAGCCAGACTCCCTCTGAAAGGTAACTGTATCGATCCCGATAACTCTATACCTCCCGCCATCTCCAAACTCTATGCTCTACTTGAGGTCTTTCTCCTCAAAATCACTAAAGAGATCTTTGTTCCCTTTCATATGGAACGAGGCACCGCTGTCAAGATACCACACACCTCCCATGACAATGTTGGCCATGCATGAAATGAGAGTGAAATCAAGTTCGAATTGTGAAGCTAGAGCTTCACTTGTTGCAGCTACTGTAGGCTCCTTCTTGGTTGCTTTATTCTATGGGAAATTCATGGCATAGTGTCGATGCTCGTGACAGTGAAAACACTTGACTTTCGACAAGTCCATCTTCTTGCTTCCCACCTTGCCTTGGGACTTATTTCCCTTGGCCTTCTTTTCCTTACTCGCTAAGGCAAAATAATCTTCCACTTCCTTAGAAGAGGTCCCATCTTTGATGTTCCATCGAAACTCCTCTTGTACCAAATCTGACCACAGTCGTTCCAAATCTACCAGCTTCTCCCTCCCATTGACAAAGTCCTGATAACTATTCCAACTCTTGGGAAGTCATAGAAGAGCTAGGCTCACCATATCATCCTCGACAAAACTGATTCCAACACTTCCAATCTCATCTCGACAAGGAGTGAACTTGGTCAAGTAATTTGGAATTGAGTCGCCCGCCTCCATCTTGATTTTTCGATGTTTATCTTTTAGTTCCAACTTCCTATGGTCACTGTTGTTATGCAAAATGTCTATCAATGCTTTCCACATAGCATACAGAGTCTCCTTCCCATGAAGACTCGAGAAAATGTGGTCTCGAACCCTCAAGGATTATCCACCTCACCCTTGCCACACACTTCTTACATTCGTCCAAATATTTTTCATCTGATGCTGGTGGCTTAGGAATGTCTTGATCAATGAATTTCTTCAAGCCATTATCCCCCAACACGACCTCCATCTTGTCCTTCCAGTCTATGTAATTTGAGTTTCCATCCAAGGCATACTCGAGCCGCAAATCATAAAATGCTATCTACCAATCCTGAAGTATGTATTGCAAATTTAAAATTTCACCTGTAACCCAAGACCCAAAACTTCGAAGTCTCCTCTAGTATACTGTCTTTAGCTTCGATACCATTTAGAAAATCTTGTAGATTCATAAGCTCATACAAAGTATTAAAGCAGAGGACAAGAATCTACCTTCAACCAGTGCAAGCCAATAGATCGATGAAAACAATATGAACAAGAAGAAGATAAATCAATGGCACATAACACAATATTTATCCGGGGAAAGCCACTGCTCAAAACCCCTACTATCTATATTGCATTAATAAAAAATATGAGTGAAAATACAAAGCTTGTTCTCACTAGAACAATTCATACAGAAGTATGATCAACTTTCTGCTCACAAGCTAGCTTAAGCCAAACCTTAGCCTATTTTGCTACTCTCCAAGCCCTTATTTCCTTGTGCAATTCCTATGGCTGAATAGCCCATATTAATGGGAATCCAGTGCTTCCAAAACTGTGCAATCCAATCTAGGTTGACTTCTTGATTGCATGCATTATCTATACAACTTGGTAAATCATACAATTGATAGTACACTATCCCTGCACTCTAGTCTCAGCTGGGTCTTTCTCATAATCGACATGCATGAGTTTCTGATGAGGGAATCTTCAGTTAACTAGAGTGACACTTGTGGATGCCCTAGTGCACCAACTGACTGTTAACTCTCTATTAGTTCCACAAACATTTTAGAACTAATTTAACTAAACATAACTCAGTAAACCGAGTTATCTAATTATAACTCACAATTAAAGTCATCCTAGAAACCTAAAATTTAGGGAGAACACTTACATGACTTCCAAAAGACTTCAAATTCAAAATTCCTAAGTTAACTAAGTCAACTTAACTTAGTTAACTATTACAAATTTCTATGAGAAAAGAATTACAATTTTAATTCACAATTTAATTCAAGGACAAATTAAATTGGAATTCCTGGATTCTATTTTTAACATTTCTTGTTGCTATTTCCAACAGTCGATTTGTGGTTGGTGAGGTTGATTAAGAGGCTAGTTTGCTGAGTGTTTGAAGAATTTGGACAACGTATTTGGATGTTGCAGTGAGCCTGGAGTTAGTGTTGATCATTGTTGGATTGTTGTTGAAGTTCATACCTTACAAGAAGTGTCGACGACCTTTGGAAACAGGAGCATACACCTATGTGTTTTTCTCAATTGTTTGAAGAGTGCTCGTTGCAAAGAGTGTTACTCTTAATTGTTTTGCAGTTCCATCTGTCTTTGGAAAGTGTTGAGACGCTTGATTCCATAGTAGAATCAGGCAGGCGCATCGGTGAAAGGAAGAGAGTAGCGCAGTGAATGTAGTGATGGGTCAACAATGCCAGCTAATGCCCATGGAGATCTGTTGAATGCATCAGCTGGAGAAATGTGGTCTGATTTGTATTTTTTTATCAACACATTCAACAACAGGAGGTCATGTGTTGATAAGGGTAAACTTATGAATCTTATATATTTTGGGTTGCATCTCTCCCCTCCTCCTTTGAAAATTGTGTTGGAGTTAGTCAACAACACCAGTAAAAAAGGACACAAGTTGTTTTTTCTTTAAAAAAGGTCTTTCACTTTAAAAAAAAAAAAGGCACATGGAGTGGCACCCACCATGAGGCCCTCCATTGCAAAGTGGCACCAATTTTTTTTTAAGTTGTTTGAGGTCCTCCTGAAAGACATTGTGAGAAGATGTTGAATCCACTTGCATAGACATACTTAAATTAAGAAAATAATTTGGATGGCACGAATTACATCAACTGGAAATTTAAGATACAAATTTATGGCTCTTGGACTATCACGAAGGGAGAAGAAGCAAAACCTACTATAGGATCGACAGCTACATCAATCAAGGACAGGGAGAAGAGGGAGAACAAAACAAAGTTATTATTATGGATGTATGTTAAATACAATGTCAAACCTCTAATGCGACCAGGAATGCATTGAAGATGTTGTATGAAACTAAGAATACAAACTGAGTCTTGTTTATCAAGAGTAAGCTCATGTATGTTAAGATGGAAGAGAATTATTTCTTTAGTGACTTTATTTCCAGAATCAAAGATTTGAAAGATAAGTTGGAAATATAGGAGAATCAATACCTTCTACTAATCGTGTGACAATCACTTTAAATGGAATGTTAGATGACTATCAGCTGTTTATTATAGGTCTTGCAACAAGGGAGAAAGCACCAAAATTTGAGGAATTGACAGGTATATTGTTGTAGGAAGAAAAGAGGCGCAAGAATTTGAAGCCT
Organism: Pinus tabuliformis; assembly: GCA_031772625.1. Classification (NCBI taxonomy): domain Eukaryota; kingdom Viridiplantae; phylum Streptophyta; class Pinopsida; order Pinales; family Pinaceae; genus Pinus; species Pinus tabuliformis. The sequence goes on along the minus strand of CM062813.1, from coordinate 1,124,698,083 downwards.
CAAAATCTAGATTTGGCACTTGTGGCAAAGAATAAATTATTCAAAGGGAAACAAAGAGGAGAAAAAAAGGTGGAAGCTCATCTTAGAACAATCCATTTCCAAAATCAAGTCAAGTTATGTCATCTGTCAAAAATGATTTAAGAATAATTTGTTTTACTATGGTAGAAATGGGAATATTGCCAGACGCTGCTATAAGAAGAAAAGTGATGAATCTAGGCATAAACATAGAAGACACTCAGGACATTTTGCAGGAGAAGTTGTAGTAGATCTGACCTGCAAATACATGAAAATAGAAATATGCCTAGAAATAGCAATATCTGAATATAGAAATGCTTCTCTTTATTAATCAAAACCCTTAAGGTAGGGTAACACCATACAATCACTCCTTAATGAAGGAGAACACTCCACAAGCCATATGATTTCCAATACAATAATCCTTGACCCCTCTCAATGGGGAGTCTCTAGCCTCCATATAGGCTTCATACATACAACACCCTGGGTCATTACCATGGGTCTCTCAATACCATATATCTAATACAATGGGCTTACATTATTCCTATCTACTAGTGGTGCCTTACATGATGCATGTTAACCACTTTATTTATTAACTATGGCCCATCACCTCATTACCTTATTCCCTTGGGTACCTCCCTTTGTACCCCATACCCCATAATATCCCCCCTAGGTATACTACATTCCACCCCCTTAAACATGTTTCATCCCCGAAACATAAGAAGAACACAAATAATAAGATCTACTCAAAAGAATAGTCCATTGGTATCATGCACATGATTACTCGATCTAGCTGGTGCCTCGCTCACTTGAGATGGGAGTTGATCCTAGCGGTTCCTTTGTGTTGATGTGTTGTAGTTGGATCTTCGCACCTCTCTATCTATCGTGCGGGGGTTGTTTTCCTTGTTGCTAACTCGTTTCCATCTTGTTGGTTGTTTTCTTTCTGGGTGTTGTGGGTGGTGATATGCTAAAGCTTTAACCAATGGTGTATCTTTCTTTAATTCACCACCTAATGGAGCCTGATTGGTATCTAGTACATGTTGTGGCTCCTGCATTTGTTGCTTATCTTCTAGTATTACTTCAACAACAAACTCCTCATCTGATGTATCAATACCTGCAACATTTTCTGCTTCAGCCTAATTGGACTGTACTTGTTTATTGATGGAAATATCTTGTAATGTAATTTTCTTCTTTTTATACCAGAGCTTCAAGAATTTCTTTTGCACATTAATATTGATAGTACCAACAGATTCCATCCAAGGGTATCCCAAAACAACAACAATAATAGTTATACCTGAAGCATAAAAATTAGAATGCAATACACACTTATCCATAGAAATCTTCAAATCTTTATAAACTTGCACTTGCTCATTATTAACCTGTGTGTGCTCCATTTGTTTGGTCAGGACTTCCAATCTTTTAGCCAAATGAACATTAATAAAATTATGCTTGATATTAGGATTGATAGACACAATTATCTTCTATTTCTGAATACATCCATGAACTTGTAATAAGGAGATATCATCAGAAAATAACCCTTTCCATGTTTCATTCTCTTGTTGTGTAGCATGATATCATTTGTCCAAAAGGAGTTTTTCAAATTCATCATCTGAAAGTTTTGACAACTTTGTGCTATCAAGTGAGCTCCACCATATGGCAGTCTCATATTTCACAAAAGACCATACTAAACCTTTCCAATGTTTCGGAGAGGTTTTATTAAAACATTTTATGAATTCTTCAATAGTAGGACCATTATCTTTCCCTGTAAAAAAAATTCCTTGCTAGAAGCCATAAAGAGGGTTTTGAAAAAAATCACTTACTTTGGCAAAAATTTAAAATGGACACAACTCGATCAATATGGCTCAGAATCCTTATTATAACATTTTTTTGGAAATGGAACAACCATTCTGCATCTTCTCATGTGATAGAAATATCTATCTAGGCACTTTGGAAATTCAAATTCACTCTGCAACTGTTTAGATGTCCAAAATTTCTTAAAAAAGAGTTGATTTTAAATCAGCGATATCTCCCTCATCCGGACTCCAATTCGATCGATTTTTTTTTTTCAAAAATGGGTAATTTTTCAAGAGGACATTATATCTATAATTAGTGTCTCAAAATTCCCCACAAAATCTGCAAAATTTGACTGGAGATCCGTTGTCCACGAATTGTCGTCAGAAACATTTCTACAACACAATTGATTTTTAAATTAGCAATATCTCCCTCATCCGAACTCTGATTCGGCCGATTTTTTTTTTGAATTTGGGTATGTTTTCATAAAGAATCTAGATATTCATTTTTTTCTGCAAATTTTTCACCATAAGTTTCAGAAATGATATGCAAACTCGCCGCCCCAAAAATTCCTACAAAAAAAAAAAATATCTCTCATCTTTGCCCAAAAAGTGCTTTGATACCACTTGTAGTAGATCTAACTTGCAAATATATGAAAATATAAATATTCCCAGAAATAACAATATCTACATATAGAAATGCTTCTCTTTATTAATCAAAACCCTTAAAGTAGGGTAACACCATACAAACACTCCTTAAGGAAGGAGTGTTGGTTTGGGGTAGCATCAGATGTGCTCTAGCCATGAAAATTGGTGGAGAGGCTAAAGAACATGAGGTCTCTAAGACCCAGAAATGGTTTGGGAAGATTTTATCACGTTAATGAGATATTAAAATAATTAATATTTTTAATGGAGTTCGTAAGTCTAATCTTAGGAAAAATAAAATATTAATGGGTATTAATATAAAACTAGGTTAGAAGGTTCTAAAGGACATGGATCAAGCCAAATATAATCTTAGCCGTTGATTAGAGATGTAATCTTGGTCATTGAAGACTCATCAGAAAAAGTATAAGAGGAGGCTTGAGGGTTAGTTGGAGAATACATGAGAGTGATTAGACATTCAATTTTTTAGAGCGGGGTTTGCTAAGAGAAATCGAATCAGTGATCAGAGTTGCAGTGAGGGGTAGTGAGTACGAGGCAGAGAGGAAGAGATAGTGCCAGAAGACCAACGCAGAGGCAGAGAGGCAGATGCAGAGCCAGAGGGAGCCATATGGAGGCTAGCAGCGACTGTGTAGAGGCCAAAAGGGCCTGTGTCATCCACGCAGAGGCTACAAGAGAGACGCAGAGGGTCAGAGAGGCTGCACAGAGCCTCAGAAGGCTGATGTAGAGGGTTTCAAGTTGACACAGAGGCCAGGAGGGTTGACACTAGGCTTTAGATTGTGCTGGAGAGGGTTTCGTGGGGAAGACTTTCTGAATATGTGCTTCTGAATAGAGAGGTATTACTACCAGATTATTTTCTTTGTCGGGTGATCCAAGTTGGCACCTAGTTGTACTCAGAAAGACTGCATAATAATATAACCCTCAAAATTGCTGCATCGGTTTGCCCAAGTTGGGTTTTCCCGGGGATGATTGTCCAAAAATAATGGTGTCACTTGTGTGTTTGTTTATTTCTTTCAACTGTTGATTTGTAGATGGTTGACATTGTATTGCACTTATCTCAGTGTTTATATGGTTAAACAACTTGTTAGTAATTAAACAAGTAGGTGAAATAAACCAGAGAAAACAGATAAAATTTCTAACGGGTAATACATAGAAATTTCAACATAGTATCAGAGGGTTGCAGATCATTGGAGAGCTGAAAGCACTAGCTACATCATAGAATTTGTGACAGAAACATTTGTGCCAATTGACAGAAGTTTTTCCTAGGCATAAAGTAGTAGAGAAGGGTTGACGCAGAAGGACTGCATCATCCATTCAAGCTAGAGAGAGGCCAGTGCAGAGCATGAAGAGGGCATGAGAGGCTCACGAAGAGCCACACAAAGACCAGGAGGGTTGATGCAATTGGCTAGTGGAGCAATTAAGCCAATGTTGGGATTACACAAATCCTAGAGGCTCAGTTCTTCAACTGTTTGGGCATATGAATCTGTGCGTAGATCCGAGAGAGTAAAGCTAGTAGGGTGTTGTGCTACCGAGACAAAACAGTACCTAACACGACAAAACAAGGTAGAGGAAGTCGCTACCTAGGTGGATTCCTAGCCAACGAATCTAGATCAGTGTTGCAGGTGCATAGGATATCGGAGAGGTGCAACTCGACGTTTGGTAGGCAGATTTCTGGGAGGGAAATTGAGGCTCAGAGGGAGTCTAGTAGAGAACTTCCAGAAGGGAAGTAGGGACTTAGAAGAAGTCGAAGAGAGAACTTCCAGGAGGGAAGTAGAGACTCAAATGAGTCGAAAGAAGAGTAGAGAGATGGCCATGAATGGACTGAGGGATCAGGACAGGTGTTATAGACATATTTGGGCACTTCAACCCCAATCTTATATGTCGATAAACTAGGGCTATTTAACCCCTAAAAGTGTTGTTTCATACCCTAAAAGATCATGATCAACTGATTACATCATTCCCCAAAAGTTCCACCTGAAAAACAATCTAGAACTGGCCTAAACTGGACCATACTGAAAGCTCCACTGTTAGGGTGCGATGCATACTGACTTCTACACTAGCCAAGTGCGATGCATACTGAAGAGGCCTTCTGTGGGGTGCGATGAGCGAGAATGGACAAATGTCCGAGACAGTTTGCTAAGTGGATGCTCATGGAATCTTCTAGAAACCTTTTGCCTCTCCGAATTCACCCAGGGATGAGTAGGAGATCCAAGAAATATCCAAGTGGAACCAAAAACAACAAGTGGAATGACACTAATCAAAAACCCAGAGACGACTCACACCCTTGCATACATCTATAAATGGATCCCTCGTCTGAGAGATCAAGAGGATGGAATTTTGTAATTTGTAAGGAAGTGTTGATAGTTTATATCTGAGAAAGAGCATTGTATTGTTGGGTGATCTTGATTTTCATGAGGTGAAGAGGGCTTTGATGTTGGAGGATGATGCTGGATCAAACAACTGGGCTATAATTCTCCCTTCTATTTTAATAAAGTTCTTTGAGTTTTCCTCTATACAATTGTGTATTTGTGAATGTTGTTATTTGTGAATGCTATTGTATGTTCACTGTATTTCTGATTCTGCAATGTGTTTGATATAATAGATCAAGATTCTTTGATGGTGTTTTGTTACTTTGTTTCTACAAGTATTCTCTAAGCGGGATAAGTAGGAGGAGAGGTGCAAGCTCTGTCAAGTGGGAGAGATATCAAGCAAGGAGTTAAGCAGAAGATCCAGGTTGGTTCCTTTGCCTCTCTCTTATCTATCATAGAGGAAATCATAAATTTCTTTAAACTGTTTGTTTCTAGGGTAGCTTCCAATCCTAGAGGGCTAGTTGATCAAAAAGACACTATTTTTCCCAGAAACAAAATGGCGACTCCGCTGGGGATCGAATAGATGTTGGTTTGTTATTGTTGTTTGTTTTATAAACTATAGACGGAGCCTGAAGTTAGCCAGATAGCCTTCGAACTGCTCTTGCTCTGCAATTGCATAGTAGATGAATGTTGCTTCAGTCAATCTCCGGTTTGGTTTATAAATTGAATATTTGACTTACAAGGATTCTAGATGCCATTTTGGTAGCTCAGTAACCTTTCAAGATCATACCTCTGTACTTTTCTCTTTATTGTCTACCATAGCTTAGCTTAACTCACTAAAATCAGCTACAAATTTGAGCCAACACCCATCTCAGTTGCGCTCCCTGGCCCATTGCACTGTCTGTCACTGTCTACCAGTATGCATCGCACCTCCTGAGTCTGAAAAGTGTGATGAATCCTTGTTTCTGTGAAGCCCAAGTGCGATGACTGACTGAGCCTATTTCCCTTCTTGAAATTTGGGGTTTTTTGCCCTTGTTTTCAACTCTGTTTAGTTGCTTTGTTGCTTATAAATAGTACCTCATTACTGAAGCCTCCTTGCATAAGATAGATCAGCCTCCATTGATTAGGATTAGTAAATTTTTTTATGTATTTGTCCATAATTTATGATCCTTTGTCGAAAATTTTCTCAAATTGATCGGTCGTTTTGGTACAAAAAGTGTCGTAACTGTCGTTTTGTGTCAAAAAGAGAAGTGTCATTGAGTCTTCCTTCCCTGGATAGTCGATTGAGCTTTTTGTCATGTATTTGATTTGATTTGTTGATATTTGAAGTGTCAAAATCATTTTTTATTCGTAATCGAGAAGTTTCGTTTAGTCTTCCTTTCTATTTTGAAAAAGAAATTGTCGAAATGTCACTTTGAGTAAAAATATTTCAGATCTTTACTACATTTAGTTTTCTTCTTTGGCATTTTCACATTAAAGAGAATGAAAAAAAATACATGCATTTGAATTTAGACTGTGTGCGAAAAATGATTTAGGAAAAGTGCATTTAGTGTGTGTTGTTTGCTCTTTGTTTGAAAGAATCGTAATCTTCTTTCCTTAGTAGCTAGGATTTTTATTGCTCAAAATAAACAATGATTGTTTATCATTCTAGACTACATATTTAGGAATTTTAAATCTACATCACACGGTGAACCATTGAAAGGCAAAATTTTAAACAAGATCAACTCTAAAATAAATTTCAATGAACTTAACAACGCTTTGGAACTTAACGGAACACATCTAGAGGTCTAGGCTAGAGACGTGTTCTGGCATTGTAAAATTTAGTAACTATCATTTTCATTGAAGGTTGGGTGATTCATCCTCCTTGATACAACAAGTGCTAGCACGAACTTGTGCTCCCCGTATCGTCGCGTATATATTGGGAGACCACAATAGGCTTATATCCTTTATCCATAGGAAGCTGTGTCTACCGCCCTATCGATCGCAATGCATTGAACACTCCATTCGGGAAGATTGACTGCCGTACATAAGTCCTTGGTAATTTCTCTTTAATTTATCACCAAGGTGTATTTTGTAGTTTTGTGATTGGTTTAGTAATCCCTCTGTCTAGATTTCCAGAGTAGTCACTTTCGTTCCTTTTCGACTCCTTAAAAGAAAAGGTCCATCTGAGTACTTTTCACTTCAGTCTCATTAAAAATCGAAGGGGACTAGAGTCATCTTTAGCTTTTTCTCGACTCTTAAAAATTGAAAAATAAAAGTTGTGTCAAAGCATCATTAAAATTTATTAAATTCAGAATAACATCCTTGTTTCCTCTGTTGATCTTAGGTTGAGATAATGGAGTCCACCAATCATGGAATCCCTATTGAGTGGAATCCTAGTCCTTTTGCATCTTGGGAAAATATTGGTGCTCTTCATATGGCCACATTGTCCCTTCCGGGACTTACTATTGGCCTGCCAGTATGGCTATTCTCAACCTCTGTGGTTCAAAATAACGTGATTCCTCAACAATCGAATCAACATCCAGTTGATACTAAAGTTGACCCTTCGCCTTCTTCTTCGTTTGTTTCTCCCTCCCCTTCTTCCTCTTCACTTGGTGAAAGTAGTGATGCTAATAACCAGGTGGCTAAGAAGAAGAAGAAAGGTAAGGAGAAGAAGAAGAAGCCAATTCAGCGAGGGGGAAACCAAACAACCATAGATTTAGATGCATTAGCTGGCGAAAATCTGCACATTAAAGCTCCTAAAACTAGATTTCCATGCATAATCTATAGAGGAGACCATTTTCATCGAGATTGTCCGTGCATTCCTCGGATCTTCAGAGAATGGTCCCCCCGTTCACACCAACTGGTGTCATTAACCTCTGTTGATCATGTTGATAATACACCATCAACTAGTGATAGTGAAGTCCAGGGACAGAAAGGAAAAGTCAAAGTTCCATGTGAGCTATGTGAAGGGAACCATACACTTCCCCGTTGTCATTTTTTGGGTGAGGCCAAAAGAGTCTTGCATAACCGTCTTGCTTCACCGCAGCGACTTCCACCTGGATACAGAAAACTCTCCCCTAGTCCTTTACTAGTGGAAAATCTAACTGACTTAACTGAACCGTCGGTCGAAACACCTATCGTTGAAAGTGAATCTTCTGAGTCCATACCAGACCAAAGTCAACAGGTCGAAATGGAAGTCGACCCAGTTTTACCTTCAGAAGATCATATCCATCCTCAAGAGAGTGAGAATGATACCATTCAAATTCTCTTTGTTACTTTAGAGTCTGATGAACTTGGGGGAAATCTGCCCATTCCTTCACAATAGGAAGAGAATCCCCTAGTTCCCGCTACTCAAGGGGTTATTTCACCCGTTTATTCAGTACCCCGTCCAAGCAGTCTAATCGCTTCCTTTGATTGGAATCGACTAGTGAGATCTCGCCTTGCTTCTTATGTACCTTTCCAAATCATAGTACAAGTTTACAAAATGATCGTGTCAGGCACTATCATAGATGAGGTTGCGTCAGTGAGTATCCTTTCCTCAACTGCTTGGAAAGAACTTGGTTCGCCATCGCTTATGCCTATTACAAAGAATTTGTCAGGCTTTAACAAAGGAACCAGTCGACCATTAGGGATCCTTCCTAAATTATCTATAACTTTGGGATGGAAAACCGTTCACCTGAACGTGATGGTAGTCCGAGGACCATTAGATTACAATCTACTCCTTGGACGTGAATATGTTTATAACATGGAAGCTATTGTTTCAACACTTTTCCGAAAGATGTGTTTCCCACTTGAAGGCAAAATTGTCACCATTGACTAGCTTTCATTTCCCGGTTCAAGCATAGCTCCAAGTCAACCATCATCCCTAAATGGTCCTTTTATATCCACGATGTCTCTTTAACCTTCATTTCATCCACCTAATTACCGCGAGTAGTCTAGTGAATGAAATGAAGCTTAGGGGGCATGCACCCTTGTCTATTTGGCGGACGAACCCAGCTGAAAAGATAAGTTTTCTTCTAGAGATAAGTTTCCTTGTAGGTTATGTGATTGGTCCGAGATACCTTTCACCTTTGTCTATTCTGCAGATGAAGTGCAAGAAGTGTTTTGTCTGTTCCGCGGATGAAATCATCCTGCATAACCATAGTAAGTTTCCATATGGTTAATGGAGACTCTCCTTTTCATCATGATGGGGGCATGCAACCCTTTTTATACAAAGCTATAAACGACCATTTTCATTTTTTTTAGCTTTTTAGTTTTTCTTTAAGGTTTTTAACTTCTTAGGTTAGGTGATTAGTCTGACCACCATTCACCTTTGTCCACTCGATAGTCGGATGAAGCAAAGGAAGTGTTTTGTCTAACCGCTGATGAAACCATCCTACCTAACCTCAGTAGTTCCTTAGTTTTTAAAACTTTTTTAGCTTTTTAGTTTTATCATTTCTAGTTTGCGTAAAAAGAAAAACTAAAATCCGAGCATATGTTATCGCATGGTTCAAGCTCGTTAAAAAATAAACCTACCACTGAGCATAGTTTCCGCAAGGTTCAAGCTCATTAAAAAATGAACCCGCACCCACACTGAGCATATGTTCCCCCAGAGTTCAAGCTCGTTAAAAAATGAACCTACCTTCCATAAATAACCTTTGTGATTGCCTTTACATCAGCCTGTTGAGCCATGGTTGTGTTCCTGCCATCACCTCCATTCTTTTGGCCGATCATATGCTTCCACTTGATTGTTTACCTTTTTGAGGAACAACTACGACGAGTGGTCCTATTAGCCACCCTCTTCACATCACCATGTTTTGAGAAGTTCCAAGCTTACTCAGAACTAGTTGCTACCCTAAACACCACTCGTTCCTCAAAAACGAGTCCTCTTTAAACCCTTTTCAGACTTGTTAAATATGAAAAGATTGTCCAGCTATTGGCCTTTCTAGCTCGCTAAAGTAATTGAAAGTGCCATTCTCATGTAGATTTTAATATTTTTCGGACTTGAGGGATTATCTCACGAAAAATTTCAAGCGTGTCTTTTTCGGCTTGCTAAAGTGATCAAAAAGTCATCCCTTTTGTATTATTTTAATCCTTTTCGGACCTAAGGGATTATGCTACAAAAAAGAACTTCTAGAGTTTCCTTTTGTCCCTTTTCAAACTCTCTAAACATGAAAAGGACCAAGTTATCTTTGTTGTTAAACTCGTTAAAAAAATAGCGACAAACTTGTCCACGTAGATAAGAACGAGTTTCACTGTTGTTAGACTCGCTAAAACATAGTGATAGGTTTGCCCGAAGGGAAAATTATAGAACAATCATATGTTATCCTCCTCAAGCTTGACAAAAATAAAGAGGTACTAGTCAGCAATGACTGGGGAAAAAGGGAAGAAATCTTGAAGAATTTTATGGTAGCAGGTCGCTCTTGAACATGACACTTTCACTCCATCACCATGATTAAGTCGAGTTGGGTTATTCCGTTCACTGGTCATTTCACCATTGGTACTTCACACCATCCATTTTTGGGGTTAACGCTACCAATCCACCTCAGAGTCGCCGATATGTTCAAGAGAAGTCATTTAGTAGAGAATTCACCATCTAGTTAATGTCTCATCCACTGCAATACCTTCACCCTCCATTTTTCATGACCGCCATTCTTGAGCCTTGTGTCGTTGATCGTTTTCACCTCCAGAAAATCATTTTCTCTGTTTCATGTCGTAGATGTGGGATACATTAAGGCCCTCATACGACGGGTCACTTCTTGTCGACATCAGCTCATTATCCAAGAAGTTGACTTAGAAACAACCCTTTCAGTACTTTGAAGCTTGCATGCCTTAATGGCAAGTTTCTCACTTCTAGCGACAGGTTAACATCAATGGCCTTCGACCGAAAGATTTTGTGTGGTGTTCGACATCGAATCATATATTCAAACCACGTGAATTGTATTGTAGTACCTTGAGGGTCATTATCATTATCGGTGATTCCTCTCGCGTCTGTTAACAGCCCACATTATTGGCTGGTAATCAGGCGATGTCTTTCCATGTTCAACTTCAGAACATCTTTTCGCATGGATCAACTTTCACATCAGGCGAAGATTGAACGAGTTTGAAGACCCGGGATCTAGTTTCATCCATCTGGGCTGCAATATATTCAGGAATATAAAGACATCAAATGTACACAGAAGCTGCACAGATAGTCATCTAAGTCAGGGAGGATGACTCTACATATGAAGAATCACCAGTCTGCAACTGCAGACGATTATCTATTCTATGTACATGAAATGAATTTATAAAGATGAGCATGGTAATGCCCACCTCAGCTAGATCATGAATTATATGATTATGATGTATTGTATTGTATCTTATATAGGTCACCTTCCAGTGTCGAAACCTCGGATCCTCATGTTAAAGCATTTCACCCGACACCAAAGATTTACGACTTCATGCTTTAGGGGGCAACTGTTATAGACATATTTGGGCAATTCAAACCCAATCTTATATGTCGATAAACTAGGGCTATTTAACCCCTAAAATTGTTGTTTTATACCCTAAAATATCATGGTCAACTGATTACATCATTCCCCAAGAGTTCCACCTGAAAAACCATCCAAAACTAGCCTAAACTGGACCATACTGAAAGCTCCACTGTCAGGGTGCGATGCATACTGACTTCTACACTAGCCAGGTGCGATGCATACTAAAGAGGCCTTCTGTGGGGTGCAATGAGCGAGAATGGACAAATGTCTGAGACAATTTTCTAAGTGGATGCTCATGGAATCTTTTAGAAACTTCTTGCCGCTCTGAATTCGCCCAGGGAGGAGTAAGAGATCCAAGAAATCTCCAAGTGGAACCAAAAACAACAAGTGGAATGACACTAATCAAAAACCCAGAGATGACTCACACCCTTGCATACATCTATAAATGGATCCCTCATCTGAGAGATCAGGAGGATGGAATTTTGTAATTTGTAAGGAAGTGTTGATAGTTTATATCTAAGAAAGAGCATTGTATTGTTGGGTGATCTTGCTTTCCATGAGGTGAAGAGGGCTTTGGTGCTGGGAGGGTGATGCTGGATCAGACAGCTGGGTTGTAATTCTCCCTTCTATTTTAATAAAGTTCTTTGAGTTTTCCTCCATACAATTGTGTATTTGTGAATGTTGTTATTTGTGAATGCTATTGTATGTTCATTTTATTTCTGATTCTGCAATGCTTATGATATAATATATCAAGATGCTTTGATGGTGTTTTGTTACTTTGTTTCTACAGGTATTCTCTAAGCGGGATAAGTAGGAGGAGAGGTGCAAGCTCTGTCAAGGGGGAGAGAGATCAAGCAAGGATTTAAGCGGAAGATCCAGGTTGGTTCCTTTGCCTCTCTCTTATCTATCATACATAGAGGAAATCACAAATTGCTTTAAACTGTTTGTTTCTATGTAGCTGCCAATCCTAGAGGGCTACTCGATAGAAAAGACACTAGTTTTCCCAGAAACAACAGCTAGATAGGGCATCCAACTTTGTCATCTGGAAGGCCAGGATCCTGTTCGTTCTAGATAGACATCGCATCAAGGCCTTCACCTTGAGAACCGTGGGTATCCCAGTTGACCCAACTGAAAATGAAAGGTATGAGCATGCAATGGGCAAGGCGAAATGCATAATCCTTGATGGGTTCAAGGATCATGTGGTCCAACATATTTCCGAGAAGGAGATGAAAAATAAATGTGGTACACCTTGAAGACATTGTATCAGCACACTTCCATGCAGAGGAAGATGCTACTAGAGAATCAACTATGGTCATACCAAATCCAAAAGGGGGAGCAGATAGATCACTTCCTCGGCACTTTGAAGGAAATCCGGGACCAACTGAATTCCATAGGGGCCATGCCGAATTAGGAGTTGATGGTGAGGACCGCCCTAAATGCAGTCTCCGAGGAGTGGGAGACATTTGTCCAGAGCGTTTCGGGTAGGAAAAATCTTCCAAATTGGGAAGAATTGTGGGCAGCCAAGAGATCAGACAGCTGACCAGGACAGGAAGTAGCAGCCAAGGAGCCCGGGTCGAGAAAGAAGAGGAAGAGGATGTAGCTCTAGCATCAACAGAAAAGGAGGTAGAAGAGGATGACGATTGTGTCATGATTGCTCATGTACCTCTAGAGAAGAGTTGGGGAGACATCGAGCTGTAGTCAGGAAGACTATAGGCGATGAGGGGCAGGATCCTTGAGGTACCCAAACTCTTGGATCATACTTGGCTATAGGAGCCCCAAAGTGAGAATAGTAGGATGGCGGATGTTCATAGCAATGAATGCGGATTAAGTGGCAGAGAGTGCTAGAGTGCAGTAGTACCTGGCAGCGCAGAGAGGCTTTCAATAGTGCAAGAGGTATAGAGGAGGTTGCAGCAGTGTAGGATGGCACAGAGAGGTTTGCAGCAATGCGAGAGGCATGGAGTTGTTGCAGTAGTGCAGAGGTAGTAGAGGAAGAACAAGATAGCGACAGAGAGAGCTTCAACATCAGGAGTGTTTCTAGCTTGATAAGGATGTCAGTAGTTGGTTGGATCAGTTACTTACTTCTCAGGAACTGAGTTGCAGTGTAGTAGTAGTTAGAAGGATCATGATGTAGCATGATGAGAAGGGGTTGCAGTGCAGATGGAGTGCTAGGAGAAAGGATCAAGAATAGCACGAATGCAGAGGGAGCTGTCATACAGATGTAGCAGTAGTAGTGGCAAGGCCATGGGCAGCAGTATAGGATGCAGCAGTGCAGAGGATGTTGGGTTGTTGCACAAAAAATTGTCACCTTGACATTCTGCTATCTGTGTGAGTTCATTACCACTCATACTTTCCTCCTCTGCAAGTCTAAAACATCAGTTCCTCATATCAAGTCTGGAAAATAAGAGAAAAGCTCTCAAAAGTCTTTAAAACTCTAGTTCCACACTTTCTCTTTGTCTTACCTGCGGTCCCGCACCTAATGGTCATGTCTCCTGCGCACCTGACCGCACTGTCTCTGTGTTAAAGGTGCAGACCCCTGTAAAAGTTAAAAAGGCGCAAGTATATTCTATAAAAACTCACTTTCAGTTATTTCTAGAAGCTTTTGGAAGGAACCTTGAGGTGGCAAGTTCGCTCTTTTAAGGTTCATGTATCCCATACCCTATGGAGCTAATCCCTTTATGTGAGGAGCTTATCCCTTTGAAGGAGGCTTCTATCCCTTCATAGGTGGAACAGTAACCTCCTCCTCTGCAATATAAAAAGAAGCAATTGGCTGGTTACTTGGGAGGGAGAAGCTTATTATTTTTTGAGGTGAAATGTTGCTGGAACTTATTCTTCTTTAGTTGAGTTTTTATGAGGAGAGATTACATACCTTTAAGATCTCATTTGGAAGAGTGCAAGACTTGTCAAAGTAAAGGAAATTCTTGTTTCGGACCCCAGGAAGAGCTTGTTCAACATCAAGGTTGAAAAGGTTGTAAGATTCTTCTACTATTCAAAGTTAATACAAATATATTTGTTTTTCTCAATAAGCTGTTAATTCATGGTTTATTTTATGGATTCCTTGATCACCATAATAGACATGATTTATAATATTTTCTATGCAGGTGCTATTTAATGTTTTCTTGTTTGTGATTTCAAGTCTTCAAAGGTAGCTCTTTCAAACGATTAGAGGGTAACTCTTTCGAACGATTGGAGGATGACTACTACGAACAAGCACTGGATCTAAGGTAGGATCTTAACATCTTTGTAGTATTTACTTATAAATTGCATATGTCTAGAGAAATATAGGTTTGTTGTTTTTTGTTGCTAGACTATCTTTTGATACTAGGGAGATCAGTCTTGTCCGCAAGATTGATTTATCCGGCCAACAAATTGGCGACTCCGCTAGGGATTGGTATTTGATTTTTGGTTTTCCTTTGTTTTGACTTGAGAAAATTGTTTTCTTTTCTGGTTTTTTATGATGTATACTGGCTTGGGTAGCTTTCAAAATCTGGAATTATTTTTTTGTTTTTTCAAAGTTTTCTGGGGAGCGCACTTTATCTTTACAGATAGTGCGAGCATCTCTGCATTTTCATTTAGTAAATAGTGTGGAACCACACCTGTTACTTCTGGACCCTACGGACCCTGTTAAATTTTTTTGAAAAACCTAAAATATCTTCTTCCAGTTAAATTTAGGTTTGATTTAGGATTTTTAGTGTCTATCCAGATCTGTATTTTTCCTGTCAAAAATCTCTTGTGAGTGAGTTCTGATAGTATTTTTGTTTTGAATGATTTTCTAGAAGTTTTACATGCTTGGAGTGGTTTTCACTTTGTCTCTGTAGTGACTCAAAGACCAGAAGCTTGAGAAACCTTAGATCACCCTCGTGTCTTTTCGTCTTCTTGATGAGTCTGACTTGGTTGTGAAATCTATCCTTTATGAGAAATAGATTTAGTTTTCTCATTGCAAATCTTTGAACAAACTTTGTTATAAGTTCTGAATTTCATTTTTACAAAAGAAAACATATCTGGATGTTTTTTATTGGTTTGTTATTCTGAGCAAATGAATCCTTAATTTACTAAACAACTAAGTAAAACGTCCTCAAAAAAGAATTGAAGCTTTTATTCAATTAGATTTTTAAAGTTTTTAGATCTCAAAATTAGTTTTTGTAGTTTTGAGTGTTTTTCTAGAACTTGTAGATCTCTTTTGAAGCAAATTGTTTTTTTTTGTAGTTTCAAGTTTTAAAAAGGGAAATGGATTTATTGTGAGCATTAATTATTTGTCTCATTTGAGTTCTTATTAAAACAAAAATATTTTATTTCCATTTCCATGTTGAAAGAAAGAATTGTTTCTTAAAGAATTGCATTCTCGAACTCTTTCTTTCAGCTAGAATTTCATTAAAAGAAAAATGAATTGCTTATCAATTTAGGTGCATTTTTTAGTGTGTTTGGAGTTGAGTCTTCAAACTATCAAAGTTCCATTTCGATCCCTATCGACTTAAAGAACAACCCATAAAAACAATGCTTAAGTAAAATTGATCTAGTAATCTTTTCTATTTCTAGGGATCTTATCACCAATATAGCTTAAGCTAGTATCTTGGAGTAGGGAGTAATTAACTCTTCAAGATAGTTAAAACAAACAAGTAGATACATCTTGCGGTAGGAAATAAATCCAATTGTAATTCATACATTCTAGGAAGCTTCTCTTAAAGGAGTCAATCACGAGATCATGTCCGAACATTTGAGACAATCAATTCTGTTTCATTGGGAAAGATAGAAGATCTGTGCGTATTATAAATGGTAAACCTCGGATTAACTATTGTTGAGGAGCTTGGGGTCACTTGTTGGTAAACCTCGGATTAACCATGTCGAGGAGCCTTCAAGGGGATTGAGCATTGTTACTCTGCCCTTGCGAGTAGATCGGATCATAGATTGTTCCCCCAGTTGTATTTTTTGTTGTTGGTAACCTTAGTGTCCATAAACTTAAGATTATTTCCTAAGGTGATGGTGAATGAAAGATCTCACTGTACATGGAGCAGACGTCAACTATACTCACTTCGAATCTCTGGGGGGTTCTCTTCACTCGAGATGGTTTTGTGAACAAACTTGTGCTAGTCTGTTTCATTAAGCGGGTTGTCGGGGTAACTGTTCCAACCGCCCTTTCTGTATTAAACTTCTACTAAGTTGGATTTCATCACCAACTAGTGTTTTTAGTACAGGAAGTTACTGTTTGTGCGTGGTTTGAACTCTTAAATTTTTTAGGCGTGTGATTCAACTGTTTGTTTCTTTAGAGACTTTAGGTGTTTTTATTGAAATTTTCTTTGTTTGCGTGTGATTAATTAATATTTAATCGTGGCCGAATTACCGAGAAAATATCGTAGACTTCAAGGGAAACCTCCTGAGTATACACCAAGCCAACTTGAAGGGCTGTGAGCTCTCGTATCACCTAGTGAGAGTAGAGTTGGATCACCAGAAGCCGGAGAGTCATCTTTAATTGTTCATCTTGATTATCAAATACAAACAACAGAATATATTCAAGAGCTAATTTCATTTTCCGATGTTATTGGTAGTATTTCTCCTTCCAGTGAATTAGCTGAAGAACCTAAAATTTCTGAGCCTGACACTGAACCTACTGTTTTGGAACCATCTTCAGGATTTGTTACTCCAACTTCTAGTGATCCTGGTTCACCTAGGGTAAGAAATATCATTGCTCAAAATCTTCCTTCTGGCCTCATTTCTGTTGAAGAACTTGTTAGTCCAGATGAAGACGTAACTCTTCCTGAAAGCCAACAAACTTTAAATCTTAGGGAGCATGAATCAATATTCTACAGTCCTTTTAGGAGTGATGCTTGGTATTTATCATTGACAATTTTTTTAGAAAACCCAGGTCTTAGTTTTTCACCACCTTGAATTCCTTTTCATCCTACATCAAGAGGTTATTATCCTTCATCAATCATGTCAAGACAGTCATCTATGTTTTCCCAATCACCGAAAACATTTTTATCCAGCGGTCCTTCTGTTCCTTCGGGGTACCAGTCACTCTCCGGTACTTTTTTAAGAGCAACTCCTTGACCGACTGAACAAGAGTTATCATCTGGTAGTAATCGAACTCAAATGTTGAACGCAAAGCAAATCCTTATGATGTCTGGTAGTATTCCAAATCCTCAACCTCAAGGTAGTCAGTTACCACCTGGGGGGCAGCCCCAAGGTAGTTAGTTATCGCCTGGGGGGCAACCCAAGGTACTCAGTTACTGCCTGGGGGGCAACCTCAAGGTAGTCAGTTACCACCTGGAGGGCTACCTCAAGGTTTTCAACCTTCAGGACAGTACATACCCCAAGGTCAACCCCAGAGTCAGTACATACCCCAAGGTCAACCCCAGATTCAGTACGTGCCTCAGGGTTATCAACCTCAAGGTTAGTACCCAACTCAAGGTTTCCAACCGCCTTCTGGTCAATCATTTTTACAAGGAGCTGGAAATGTACCGCTTAATTATCAGCCCTACGTTCAACCAGGTTATGGTCCTCCATATGCACAACCTTTTATGGGTCCATACTCTGGAATGAACATGGTGTGGAATCCATCTCAAACTCAACAAACTATGCAACCTAATGTGCAGTTACCTAATCAACCTGGACAACCTTTGGTTTGTGGTCCAACACAGCAACCTGTCCAACCTACTATTAAAATTCCTACACCTAGTTTAGTTCAGCAGCCTGGGCCTAGCATACCTCATACTCCGCCTCAAATTGATGAAACTACTACAACTTCTGTTCAACCTACAACACTTGTTCTAGAGTATCTGTCTCTCTGTTTTCTACTATCCCTGCATCAGTGCAAATTCCTCAAGTCTCTGTGCCACAGTCAGGACCTATAGTTTAGACTTCGGTCCAGATGCCTGTAGGAAAAGCTGGTACAAGTACGATTGCCACAAGTCATCTATAAACTGTACCAGGGACAGTATCAATTCGGTCCTACTGTACAAAACCCAGTTTATCAGTATCAATTGTATCCTAGCTATGCTTATCAATAGCCTCAACAACCCCAGTTTGGTCCGGTTAATCTTGGTTTTCCAGGAGGTTATAACATTCCTAATGCAAATCCGATTCCAGGATATCCTGGATATCCTCCTCCTGGAACTGGTCTCATTACTCAAGGTTTTCGTGACCCTAACCGTCAGTTACCATTTATTGCAACTTTGGATTTACCTGATTTGTCACGCCTTACGAATGATCCGATTTACTATCTTCCGTATTGGCCACCAATTCCTAATAAGTTGCCTAGTGATATCCTGAAATTCGAGGGTAAGTCAGGAGAGGATCCATCAAATCACGTTATGACTTATCACCTCTGGTGTGCATCCAATTCAATCATTGATGATTCAATTTGATTGCGTCTTTTTCAACAAACTCTTATTGGTCTTGCCACCAAATGGTACATTGAGTTACCACGAGGCTCTTTTAATAATTTCAATCAGTTAGCCATTGCTTTCTTAACTCATTTTCAATTTCTTGTCAGATACAACAATGGAACAGAACTGTTAACTTTACTAAAACAATCCACGTCCAGATATATTTCTGATCATATTCATGAATGGCGACGTAGAAGGCATTTAGTGAAAGTTTTCATTCCGAATCAAATTTTAGTGAAATGGTTCATTAAATCATTGTTACCAAAAATCATGAAATATGTAGCTAAGGGAGGAGTTGTTACTAAAGAGCAAGTCATTGCTCAGGCTCAGTACCTTGACCTCATCTATACACAATCAGGTACTTTACATGAAAAAATCCTTGATCTTCCAAAACACGGTCAAATAACTGCAGCTCCTTTAGGGTCTCATGCCACTGATGGTATGATTGGTTCAGTTAGTACTAAAAGTAAGAAGAAATCTTCAAAAAATTCTTCTCCTGTAATAACTTTATCTGATTCCTCGACGGGAGATTCTTCCACTGAAATTTCTACCGACATCCATGTCGTAGAATCATATACAACCAAATCAAAATCTGGTAGTAAAAATAAGGGGAAGAAGAAAAACAAACAAAATTCAAAAGATAAAACAGATAAAAATGAATCTACTGACGAAAAACGGAAACCTCGCTATCCTTGTTTCATTTACGACGAGGATCATTTTACCAAAGAATTCCCACATCAATGAGAGGTTTCGAAATTCGTTAAAGGTTCTCAAACGCCTACTGTCTTGAAGGATCATTTTCCTACTCAAGATAGTAAGATGATTGGTTCTTCCTCGAATGCCTCAGAAGATCCCATTATGATGATGTCTCATGTTAAGATTGCGATGCAATCGCAAGATTATGGCAGTAAAAATCCTATTGGTGGTAAAGAAGAAGAATCTTCTAATTCAAACACATCAACTATGCCTCCTCCCGGTTCCGATCCACTACAAATCGAGAAACCCAACCCTGACTTAGTAATAAAACCACCTGCTAAAGGTTTACTTTGGAAATCATCTTTCAATCCACATGCAAGAGCTGCTCAGAATTACAACGTTGTTGAAGACTTAGCTATTTCCCCTTCAGCAATGTCAGCTTTGGAAGTGCTGCAATCATGCCCAGCACAGTGTAAATTACTATTGTCTGGTATAGGAGTTGTCGATATTCAGGATTCTAACCTAATAATCTTTGATTTAGAGAATAGTACACCTCGCCTACCTCATCAAATGGCTTTCCAGATTCCAGTTTTAGTCAAAAATAGACCTTGCTTTTGGACTGTGATTGATGAAGGGGCTTCTACATGTGTTATGTTGATCCAATGTTGGAAATCACTTGGTTCCCCCACACTCAATCAGTGTCCGGGAATTCTAAAGGCTTTTGATGGCTGAGGGTTCCATCCTTTTGGTATTTTGTAGGATTTACCTATAGAGGTCGAAGGAAAAAACATAAATCTAGATGTGGAAGTGGTTGATGCCCCTCTAGATTACAACCTTCTCCTGGGTCGAAATTGGTCTTATGCTATGACTACTATTGTCTCATCGGTTTTTCGGCTTATCAAGTTTCCCCATAATGGAAAGATCGTTATGATAGACCAGCTGACTTATTTCTCATCCAACCTAGCCTCTACAGATAGTATTCAGCACATCAGTAAAAAACGAATATCCCTTACAAGGATGTTGGCGTAGGTTTGATTAAAGATTATGGTTTACTAGGAACTTTTTCCTTTCCTCCTCTTAACGTATCGCCTTCTATTGCAAATATTCATATGATTTCATCGAATACTATTACTTTTGATGATCCTTGGATCGTAACTTCCTATTCTGAAGTGGATTCATTTGATGGTGTGATGCCTTTGAGTCCCTTTGAAATTTCATATCAAACTGTACAGTCGTTTTCTGATTCCTATTCAACCGAAACTGATCTTCACCCTATAATTACTGTCAATCCTTTCACAAAGTGGAGTATTGACTTTATTACATGTAACCCTCACTCGGCCGGGGGGGGCATGCATATATTATCCTAGTGGTAGATTATTTTACTAAGTGGTCCGAGGCAATGCCTACATTTTGGTAGATGACAAGACTACTGCAACTTTCGTATTCAATCATATAATTGATAGATTTTGTGTTCCTCAAGCTATTATTACTGATCATGGAAGTCACTTTTGAAATATCATGATGACTGAACTGACAGATCAACTTGGCCTGTGCCACAATAGTTCTACTTTGTATTACCCGTAGGCTAATGGTCTGGTTGAAGCTATCAATAAAGTTTTAGTCACTATGATCAAAAGAATCATTGGTATTCACAAGTCAAATTGGCATACCATGCTATTTTCAGCACTTTGGGCATATCGGACCTTAGTGAAAACAACGACTGGTTTCACTCCTTTTCAACTAGTCTATGGTTTGAAAGCAGTGTTACCTATTGAATGTGAAATTCTGTCATTACAATTAGCCATAGAATTACTCCCAATTACTTCTGAGGAAGAAAAACGTTTTTTGTACTTATCTCAGCTAGATGAGAATCGATGCACTGCTGCAATAGCAAATGAGACTCATGCGAAACGAATGAAAGCTTAGTATGACAGAAGTGTTACACCTCGTAATTTTTCAAAAGAAGACCTAGTTTTAGTATATGATCAAGCGAACGATAAGCTAGGGGCTGGAAAATTTATACCTATGTGGCATGGTCCTTACATTGTTAAGCGAAAGCTGGCAAAAGGGGCTTATGAATTGCTATATATTGACGGTGTCCCTTTGGGTAAACCCAGAAATGGACTTTATCTGAAGAGATATTATGCTTAAATTCTGTGTGGAGATTTTTTGTTAGATTAGTTTCTTTGCAGCTGGTGTGTTTTAGATTAGAAAAGTGTGCCTAGTTTAGAGAGTGCTCTTATCATTATTCTTGCTTATCTTAATTTTACTCTTGATATTGCAGATGTTGACGTCTCTTCAAACATACATTGGTTTTGCTAATGGTGCTTGTCGTAGTACACAAAACATTTCTTCCGCAGCTTGGGTTATCTATTCAACCTCTGATGAGTTAGTGTCTATGCATGGGGTAAGCCTCGATCAAACAACGAATAACATTGCAGAGTATAGTGCAGTAATTGAGTTATTATCTGAATCCATCTCATTTGGGATTCAGAGTTTGATTGTTAGGTTGGATTCTGAACTCATTGTATTACAACTTAATAGGGTTTATGCCATTAGAAATCCAGTGTTGTTAAGGTTATTTTTGAGATTTTGTCTCTTGGAATGTGAATTTTATTACATTGAATATCAGCATATTCCAAGACATTTAAATACATTAGCAGATGCAATTTCTTATAGTATGATAAATAGACATTTGCAATAATCAAAACAGTAAATTTAATAACATTCGATAACATGTTACACAAGATAGTCGGTAATAACGATATATTATAGCATAGAAGTGTGTTTCAAAATATACATCGTCTTCGATCATAGGTTGAAAAACACCTTATGATCAGAAAAAATGATAATACAAAAAGACAAAAATGTCATGAGTCTACAAAATCGATCATCCTATCCTTGGCAATGATCACAATAAGAAACTACTGCTCAGGCCACCCTACATAGGAACCTCCTAAAAGGTCCTGGGACCCCAATCACATATCTTTGTAACCTAAGTGGAATATCATCTATATCAGTCTCTGGAATATCTAGTGTCAAATGCTCTAGATGATGCTCCAAGTCGGTTAGGATCTCTACTGATTGGTCCTGTGGGGCTGGTGCTGCTGTAGCTGGTTGTCTTCTCTCATAAGGCTGGAGAGCAGTTGGTTGTCGTGGACCCACATCTGCATTTAAACTTTTGATTGTCAGTTTTGGACAATTTAAAATATAAAAAAAATTAAAACTTAGAAAGTGTTGAAAATGGTTTTTACCTGAATCATCCCATTGCTCTTCAGGTGGAAGAATCATGTCTGGGTCGCCGTGGTAATCCATCCCAGCACATGAAAAATCCTTAATCACAAAAAGTTGGTTGTTCATCCAACGAAAATATGCAGGTGGAAATCGAACAACCTCTATGCCCTTAGAGTGACGGGCCATCAAAGCAACCCATTGAACCATTCTAGGCTCTCGAGGAAGACCAGCATCAACACGAATATGTTGCGAGGCTAACATGGGGATCGTCTCTAGAGCAAAGCTGACTACGATAAATCCATATCCAAATTTTTTCAGCTATCCATTCTTTGCTCTGGTTAGTTGGCTTTTCACATTTTCCAACACAGCCTGGCACCAGTTGTATATGGTGCCTCGAAAATAGTCTACAACCATCTACATCTGGGATCTAGTAGCCACATGCAATGTTGCACTCCCGCATAGTCTGGTAATAGTGAATGCAATAAATTTAAGCTCAGGATGGCTAATAGTTTTAATATCAATCCGTTTATCCTTGGGGTCTGCTTGATCATCGCAAAACTTCATTCGGAGACTAGCGACAGGCTGGCCACCTGGTCTAGTCCCGAAAAGAGATACTTGTTTGCCCCTCTTGGACAAACCAGTCAAAAAGTATATGTCCTCCAGCTCGATTTCAAGCCGATGGCCACCAATCACGAAGCACTGGTCCTGTGTGTTCCATCTGTCTACCAGCCATGTCAAGAGGTCTACTTGGGCCCTCATGCGTTGTATGGCCTAGAACTTATACAATCCGCATGCTCTCAATGCCTACAATGTGGGCATATAATTCATTGCAGCATAATCTATATCCTCATGCTCGTGTTCTCGCCAAATAAGAATTTTGAATGTCCTACAATACATAAAAAGACATATGAGAACAAGGTTGTTCGAAAAATTTTGGGCAAAAATGGAGAAATTTAAATTTTAAAATTCGTTACGCGGGATCCGCACCCACTACTTACAAACAGTGCGTAGGTTCGCACGGGTTGTGAGCAATAGGGGTGGACCCATGACTTTTTTCTTTATAAAAAAAAGTCGGGGTCCGCAGGGCCCGTGTGTTGCACCTGCAGACCCTCGCGAGCGACTTTTTAAACCTATTTTTCCTTTAAAAAACAAATTCAAAGCCTAAAAACGAAATGTAAATAGATGAAATGCACGTTGAGGACATGGATTACCTGGAGCTGAAGGTTTTCGATTCCAATGGACGGATTTTCTAGAATCTTCGCAGTAAATTTTTTACCGAAAAGCTCTCACTTCTCACTCAGAACTCAAATGGTAAAAATGAAGTTAGAAAAGCCCTTTTTATAAGTTTTTTCGAATAAATGAATTATTTATTTATTTATTTTTCACTTTAAAAAGGTAAATTTTTAAAACATTTTTATTTATCTTAAACAGGTATGTGTAATGTTTTGACTTTTTGTGCAGAATATTGGATTTTTCAGGAAAATTGATCATTTTTCAACAAAGAGCATACTTTTATCACTTTTTCGGACTCTTTCAAAAATTTACGAAAAAGCGAAACATTGGAGTCCTCTTTAAGCTCTTTTCAGACTTTCGAAAATTGAAAAGATTGTCGAGCACTTGATTGTTCAAGCTCGTTAAAATAAATGAATAATCGTCCCTTCAGTATAAGTTTACCCCTTTTATGGACTGCTGAGGGAGCCTTTGGGGTCACTTGAAGTTCAAGTGAAAAGCCAGAGAGCTAAAGATTGCAGAGGGCCAAGAAGCTAGAACCAAAGAGCTAGAGCCGAAGAGCCAGAACCAAGAGCCAAGAGGCAGAGTCAGAGCCAAGAGCCAGAACTAAGAGCCAAGAGCCAAAGTCAGAGCCAAGAGCCAGAGCTTCAAGGGCCAGGGAATGACATGATGTTTAAACCCACTGTTTCTATTCAAAACAGTAGGATTTGAGCCAAGATCTTGTAAAAAGGACTTATACCATAATCCCAGAGAGCCTAGTTGAGCTGACTAGAGTTCACGGAGACGTATCACAGGAGTTTTGGGTGAACTCCAAATTAATATTATTGTTCTATGTTTATTTTTACTGCTGCATTATTTACTGTTATATGTATTTATATATCAGTTCAAGCACATTTACATATCAACACAAACAACAGATTTTAAAGCATATAATCAGTTAAATCAAATACCAGCATACACCTATATTTTCAAGCATTTTTAATTCCGCATTGGTTAATCATGAAGACTTGGGGATATTTAAAGCTTTGGAAGTGGGAGAGGTTCTTGTAACTTAGACAAGAAGCCTAAGAGCCCCATTTTCAGATCAGGAGAAGATGATGTGTTTGAAGAAACTTAAGAATATTTATATCCATTAATGTTGAAATATTTTAGGAGTCTCATATCTTAGAATCAATGCAATATGAAGAAAATATGTAAATTCTTACTCATGATGACTTTGTTGAACTAGAAAATTCTAAAGAATACTAAGAAAATTTGGTTTAGACAAAAGTCCAAACAAGCAAACTAAAACTAGATAATTAAGTCAATGAAGGAAAAAATATTAATAATTCACCTCAATCAACATTGCAACAAGGAACTCCATATTTGATAAAGGAACAAGATAACACCACAAAAAAATTGCCTTACAATATTGGATAAATTTAGGAAGTTGCAAATCACTTTGTCTCTTCTTGACTACCTCAAGAAAGGGAGAACCTACTAAAATCTTAGAAAGCATGGATCCATCAAATTTAAGAATAGAAGTAGCTTTGGTTGGTAGTCATGAAAGACCCAATTAATTTCAACAAAGAGTACGAGGAAAGGTTTATCCTTTTATATTCCTATAGAAAATCACAACTCTATTGTGCATAATTGCATGGTAGGAAACAAAGCTACAAATAATATCATGCCTTTCAACAATAGGGTCCTTGGGGTTAGAATGCACTAAATATTGTGAAGTTACAGAAAATATTTATGCTATTGATTCAAGAAAAATCCTTTCCTATGGTGAAATTAAAGACTTTTTTGCATGGATAAGATTTCCAACACATATAACCACAATATTCACTATAGTTGTTGTCGATCTCCTAGCTTCCTATGGAGTTGTTCTTGGTCATGATTTTTGTTCTAGGATTAGAGGATATATCCAAATGCAGTTGTATTAGGAGATGATGATGTGTTTGAAGAAAATTAATAATATTTATATCCATTAATGGTTGAAATAATTTAAGAACCTCATATCTTATAACCAATGCAATATGAAGAAAATATATAGATTCTTACTGCAGGTGACTTTGTTGAACTAGAAAATTCTAAAGAATACAAAGAAAATTTGGTTTAGAAAAAAGCTCAAATAAGCAAATTCAAACAAGATAATTAGGTCAATAAAGGAAAAAATATTAATAATTCTCCTCAATCAACATCACAACAAGGCACTTCATATTTGATAAAGGAACAAGATAACACCAAAACAGAAATACCTTATAATATTGGATGAATTTACGCAGCTGCAAATCACTCCGTCTCTTCTTGACTGTCTCAAAAAGGGAGAACCTATTAAAATATTGTAGAAAATGGGTCAATCAAATTTAATAATAGAAGTATCTTTGGATGGTAGTCAAGAAATACCCAATTAATTTTGACAAAGAGTAAGAGGAAAGGTTTCTCCTTTTTATATTCCTATTGAAAATCATGACCGTATTGTGCATAATTGCATGGTAGGCAACAAAGCCACAAATAATATCATGCCACTTTCAGTAATGGGATCCTTGGGGTTAGAATGCACTAAATATTATGAATTTAGAGAAAATATTTATGCTATAGATTCAAGAAAAGTCCTTTCCTATGCTGAAATTAAAGACTTTTGTCCATGGATAAGATTGGAAACACATATAACCATAGTATTCACTATAGTTGTTGTCGATCTCCTAGCTTCCTATGGAGTTGTTCTTGGTCATGATTGGTGTTCTAGGATTAGAGGATATATAATGAATTACGGAAACTATATGATATTTTCAAACAAAGAACCCTTACTAGAATCCCAAGAGAACAAAGGAAACCCATTTTCTTTAAGAAAAAAGGAATCAAATGTTGTTTAGAATTGTCGAGATTCAGGGATAGAAAATTATGTTTTCCTCAATATAACACTAAATAAATATTGTAAAAGTGATATTTTTCTAGGATTTTGGAAAATGTAATTCAATGGCTCTTGTTTAAGTTATGGAATTTGAGTCAGGAGAGTATTTCATAGTCCAAGCTCTCATATTTATCTTATGCTTTTAGACTAGAGTTTCCTTGCACAAATAATAGGAAAAATATGAGGCACTAACTGAAGGGTTAATACCAATCATTCAAATTCATATTAAAGATTTAGTTATGAGAGGATATTTTGAATTGATCATAAATCAAATTAAGAAAAAGTATAATATAAACAAGCAACGATTGGAATGTTATGCTACAAGGGTCTGGAATATTCTTCAAAAATTTCAATCCTTTTGACATAATATTTGTTCCACTAGAACAAAATCAAATGGATGACTCCTTGGTAGTGGAATTATCCCTTTTCAATCTAGATGATCACATATCTCGAATTTATTTTCATGTAGAGAACATCTACTACCCATCAATATCTGGTAATGGGGATTAGTGGAAATTGTTCGAAAATGATGAGCATGCCAAAGAATTCATGTATCATGCAAAATAAATGCTATCAAAATATCAAGATTCTAATTATCCCCAAGATTATGTGGACCATAAAAACACAATCCTCATCAAAGATGTAAAAATTCCCTCTCTCCCAAGAAGATATATCAATTTGGAGTCTTTATTTACAAGAAATTATTAATCACATAATGAGAATCTTAAAAAAGAATATTATTTAATAAAATTTCAAGAAACTCAAAAGATTAATATTGGTACATAAGAAAACCCAAAATATCTAAACTTGTAAACCAACTATGCCCAAAAATAAATTCAATAATACCTTGATTTATTCAATGAGTTTCAATATGTCTTTGCATGGGCTTTTTATGACTTGAAAGAATATGATATATCCGGTTTCCAGCATATGATACCACTCAAAGAAGGTGGAAAACCTTTCAGGAAGAACACTAGATCCATAGATCCAAATTTGAAGCCACTAGTCAAAATCAAAGTTGAGAAGATGAAAAAGGCATGTATTATACTTCCAACAAAGATTTTAAGTTGATTTCCAATGCTATAGTAGTAAAAAAGAAGAATGATGTATTTAGATTTGTGTTCAGTTTTTAGATCTTAATAAAGCATCTGTGAAAGATAATTATCCACTACTAAATACATAATTTCTCCTCATTAAACAAGTTGTTGGTTTTGCTTTAATTTCAATACATGATGGTTCCACCAGATAGAATCAGGTGTTAATTTCCAAATATGACCAATACAAGACTACTTTTGTAACACCATGAGGGACATTTTCATATGCTACGATTCCTTTTGGATTAAAAAATGCTAGAGCTACATTAGAATGACATATGGGTTATTCATTTAAAGAGATGATTGATAAGTTCATGGAAGAGTACCATGGTGATCTTACTATCCATTCAAAATTATGGGAACGACATATCATGCATTTGAGACAAGTTTTACAACATTGTAGATTGTATGGAATATCTCTTAATCCAAGGAACCATTTTTCTTGCAGTATCAAAAGGAAATATTTTGACCATATTGTGAGCAAAGAAGGAATGTTATTTGATACACATTGAGTTAAAACCATAAATAATTTGCAACCTCTAACTTCTCAAATGGGAGTTTAATCTTTCTTCTTGAAGGTAAATTTTGTTTGAAGATTGTGTCAGTGCCTAGATTTACCTCAGGCTGAAAAGGTAGGATCCAGGGCCAACATCAAACCACGCTCAGCCTGGTAGCTAGCCCTACCAGGTCAGGAGAGGGCTCTCTCCGGGTCAATCTCAGCAAATTATGATCGATGAGGGCTTGAGATGACTGAAATATATTCTGATCTTAGGCTAGGTATATGTGCAAGAGAGTTTGATTGAATAAAATGATGATTTTTTTGGCTCAGATGGAAAGGAAAATTTTGGGTGCGGGGATTGAGGCTCAGTCCTGCAGAGATCTCAATGGGGCAAGGTAGGCAATTGTTTTCAACACTTAAAATTGGATGAGATGGAAGGAATAGACAGGTGAGGTGTTGAAGAGGGCAAGAGAAATCATGGATCCTCCCCAAACAACTGAAAACATCAAATAACTAAAGCAAACTTCAAGTAGAGCACTACAATTTCAATGGATTCTACTTACACTCTTGTTTGTTTAGTTCAGAAGAAACAAGATAGAGAATGGCATACATAACACATAAGAAAATTCACAATTACAAAGAAAAGCACTGTACCAAGAAAAATTGCCACATTGATCCCAAAGAGTGCTTCAAATCCTGGTCTCAATTCCTTAGCCAAAATGAAATATGAGTGTACAACGAAGTTCTTTTCTTTCTCAAGTGTCCAACCATGCTAATGACTGAAAAACAACATAATATAGAAAAACATAGCTCATCCTTTCCTCTAGGGGTCAAGCACACATGTTTAGGAGCTGTTTCAACTAATTCTAAATTGAGAACTAGAAATTAGGCAACAGAACAACATGCCTCTAGAAACAAGAGAACTGATTCATTCAGTCTCAAACAACCTTTAAACTAATGAATCTACCTCTACAAGTGAAAATTTAACATATTTACATCATGATCCATCAATTTACATCAAATTACATCACAAATTTTCCATTAGGAAAGTGAAAAAGTAAAACTAGCCAAAGCTGGGCGAAAAACAGAGCAAAACTTGGTCAAACTGGCAATTTTTCCTCTATGCACTACGCCTGATTCTCTATGCGTAGCGCCTGTTTGGACCCACTTTTGGAGGCCTTCCTGGTGTCCAAATGAGCTCCAGGTGTTCTTGTTGGAAATTTTTTCCTGTCTACTTTCCAACCCAAGTGGAATTTTTCAATTTTGCCTCCATTTGCCCCTTTAAAAATCCATTCTCCCAACACTTCTTCCTGTGTGTCAAAATAGGGGCAGTGAGGTCGTTTTTTGAGTGCTTTTGACCTTTTTGAGGGCTCAAAACCTATCCAAATTTCTTGGCCATAGGTAGTCAAGCATAATTTTTCATTCCAAATCCAAAAATGCTGAGTTTTTGTGATTTGGAGGCTCCTAGCAAAAGCGAGCGCCACGTGGTGCGACGCATAGGGCAGAAAATCCTATTTTTGTGCCAAAAATTTCCAAAATGCAAAAATTGCTCCAAATTTTTTGAAATTTGGGCTGAGTCTTCTCTATCAAGAGCTATGTTGGGCCAAGGAAGCCTCAGCCAATATCTGAAGTCGATCATGCTCCTTTTGCCTCTTTGATGCCTTCTTCAATTTTGCTTTCAAACTCTTGATTCTCGCCTTGCAAACTTTGTTCCTCGCCATGTAATGAACAGCCATGTGTCTCAACAAGTTTTTCTCCTTGTTGGCCTTTTCTAGCTTCTTGTCCAAGTGGATATCAGCTCTTTCAAGCCATGACTCCCTATCGGCATTAATCCCCTGCTCAAGTGAAGTGAGCTCCACCCTCCTCCTTTGGACAACTTGGCGATTCTCCCAAATGTTTTGCAGCTCCATGATCACCTGCTGGTCCTCAAGCTACTTATTCCTTTTATCCATGTATTGTATTGTCCATTGGGCTCTATCCAAGTTGGTAGACAAAGCATCAATGTCCGCCTGCTGCTCCTGAATGATTTCTCTAAGATTTGTGCTTTGCGGGCCCATATCAGTATCATCACCCTCAATGAGAATGAAGTCAGTCTCCCGCTCACCTGATGGTCCTTCCTCCTGCAGTGGTCTCTTGCCTCAGTCTTGAACCTGCTGTGCTGATGACGGAAGTGAGGCCCCTTCCACCCCGGGTGGAGATAACACTCGCTTGGCTACTGCAAACAATTGTCTAGTGCCCTTCTGATATGTAATAAACACTGGCATAGTAGTAGTCTGTGTCTCATGGCCCTCATGTTGATAAGAAGGTCCATTTGTCTCATGTGAAGCCTCTGAAGGACCCTGTGGAGCTCTGAAAAACTCACGAGAGATGAAGTCCTCCCAAGTGATGCCCTGTAGGCCAAGTTGATGAATGACCACAATTTTGATGAGAGCAAAATGGTAAATACTATTGAACTGCTGCTGAGGAGTCTTATGTTGCACTAGGGCGGTCATCTTCTCTATGTTTCGGCACATGAAGTAATGGATGTTCATCATCCGTACCCAAGTAAAATGCATCAGTAGCCTGATATGATAAGCATATAAATGGGAAAAACGGCCCTCACAACTAAAATACTTCATGATCAGTTTCATTAAAGGAGCATATTCATCTTTGAGGTACCGAAAAGGAAACACTCTCTTGAGCTGTCTCAAAAAGCCGAGCTTGATGTACGATTCATAATGCTGCCGGTCAATTTTTTGCCTCTTGTTCCATTGCTCTCCAATGTTGGGAATACCAGTTGCTAGTGAAATGGATTCTGGTGTTAATGTGAAAGTGACACCAGCTAGAGTGGCTTGATCACCATGTAAATGCAGTACAAACAAACGAGCCAACTCATGATGAAACTGAATGCTAGCAACCTTCTCACAAAATTCATAACATGACTGATGTTGGAAACAAGAGATGGCAAGAGGGCAGGCCTGTAATTCAGCAAGAGTGGTTGGTTCTTCTCTAATATGTTTGCCACCTCTATGAGGCCTCCTGGGTGCATGTCCCTCTATAGGTGAGTCACTGTGGGTCTCCTCTTCATAATCATATGAAGGATCAGATGCCATCTCTGCTAGAAGATAAACTGCCTTGGAGCTACCTTGATGAGAAATAGGTGACTGTGATGTTTTTGACTTTCGGCCACCAAGGGAAAGAGTGATATGAGGGACTGTGGAGGTGAAAACAGTGAGGGATTTAGGGACTGTTGGGGTAGGGTTAGTTAAGGGAATAGGGAATTAGAGTGTAGTTTGGGAGTTTTAAGTATGAGACTAGGTTTTGGGAATTTGCATTTGGGATTTTGGGAAAGGGAACTTGGGATAGGGGATTAGTGAATTTAGGGGGTAGGAGAACTTAGGGAATAAGGAAATCAATGAAAAAATGGGGTAAGGGAGTGATGGAGGAATTTAAAGGATGGACTTGGTAGCAAAACAATCAATCAAAACCCTAGCACTATTTACTTTGGAAATTTTGAAGAATTAGGGTTTAATTTCTTTAAACAATCACCATTCATCAACCACCATGAAACAAGCACCAAACTTGGATAAAGAATAGTGATGGAGGCTATACCTACTTGTACCAAGACAAATCCACACGTTTGGGCGATTTGGAGCAAGCTTTGGCAGTTTTCGGGCTTGCTGGATGTGTGCGCCGCGCTTGTGCAAAATTGAACTGGAGTCTGAGGCCCTGTGCGCCGCACCTCCTGCCCAGTGCGCCGCGCCAGTGATTTGGAGCGATTTTCACCAAATTTTCTCACTTGCTCGCCAAAATCACTTTGCCTTGCTTGTACTTTGCAAATGAACTCTTGAAATGAAGAAATGGCTTATAAACAAGGAGCTTTTAAATTTTTGGCTCATAAAACCCATTTTACAATGTTTTAAAATGACTTTTATTTTTTAAACTTTATTTTTGGACTTTTTCACTTCTTTTTAGCTTTGTGATGAACTAAACGAGCTGTGCTTTGTTTGTTTTGCAGGTGTTGGAACTATTGGGGCTAAGGAAAGAAACCAGGGTTGCAGATGGAGTGATATACAATGAAGAAAACAAAATTTCATGATTTTTGTACAATAAAAGCAAAAATACTCTGTTTTTTTCTCAAAACAGAGTTTTGAGGAAAAACACATGTCTGAGCACTTGATGCTGAAATTTATTGATGCTGGAACCTCCTCATGGCCTACTGGTTGTTATTAGACACTTTGAAACATTTTTTTGACAAAACCCTAATGAAACCCTAGACCTAAATGACAATGAAACCCTAGAAAAGACTTTTGCAATTTTTAAGACAAAAAGTGACAGTACATGATATTAATGAGTAAACATGAGCCAGTAGGTAAATGACATGAGGGAAACTGTAGGAGAAGCCACTACCGTCAGATGATCCATGCTCCTAATGGAATGCAACTGACTGAGCGAGGCACCTAATATGCAATGGAACGAGAGAATTTGATCTCTGACGGAGGGATGAAGATACCGACACTAATAGATTGATACCATATTTTGCTTCAATATTGAATCGAATTAATGAGTTGCTAAAAAAGGATCAATCTTTTGAATGGAATCCATAAACACAAATGGCTTTCGCAAATATTAAACAAGCAATTAAAATATCCCTATTACTAACAAGTCCATATTTTGAACAAGACTTCATACTCTACTCCCTCGTTTTGAATGAAACTATTGCCCCTTTACTTACTCAAACGAATACAAAAGGAGAGGAACTTCCTATTTTATTCATGAGAAAAACATTACATGACTATGAATTGAAATATTTAGATCTTAGAAAGTAGGTTTTTTCTTTAATGAAAGTGGCTTCTTATTATGTTAGGAATTAAGAATTCCTGGGGGGTTGAATTAGTAATTATATTTTTTTCATTTAATTAACCAATAAATTAATCAACTGCAATCTATAGACATCAATTATATATTCATACATATACACAGTGATTTAAAATGGAAACCGTTTTGGGAGAAAAACCACCAAATCTTCTATTTATTATGACATAAATTCAAAGCACTAACTCTAATTACATCAATTATTTTGTGAGCACCCACTCACAGAAGGCCCCAACCCCTTCATATTTGGAAGCACCAACTTTCTAGAAGCATCAAATTCAAATTTGTGAAGGCACCAAACTACTTCTTCTAGTTAGATCTATTATTTCGTAGGATTTTCAAACTCATACCTCTATCAATATTCTTTTATTCTATTTCTGAATAATTCCATTGCCTTCCTGAAACCACCTCCCTATTGTAGCTCCTTGACATCACCAAGATTCTCATTCTTCTACAAGCACACACTACCACCATCTGCAACAATAAACTTCAGCAATTCAATTTCTATCATGCTCTGTTGCTCTCACTACGCAATTCACATTCACACTCTAGTTGCTTCTACACTTCATGACCCTGTGGCTTTTTGTTTTAAGAAAAATCCCACACTGGTCAAGAATAGGAGCTTCATTCGCTCCTCAATATGCTTGATATAAGCACTTCAATCAATGTTCTACTACTTGAGGAGGAACTTCATCTCTCAGTTAGCTCACATCCAACCTATGAACTTATGGTTCTCTAATCTTGGCGCCCTATTCTAAGCTAGAGAGTGTAGAATATTATATTTAATTCTTACCCACTGCAATATCTCACACTCTCTCTTACCCTTATTTTGATCAACTCTTTATATATATTTGTAATGTTCATAATTTAATTTCCTCACAAATGGCAATTATCCATCCCTTGTCATCAACAGATCAAATCCTTTATTCTTGTAGTTCTCAATTGTACAACTATGTAACAAAATATTTTAATTCATAATTGAACTCGACACCAAATTCTAACTAACTAAGCTCTTGGAGACTTTAGCACCTTTTCCATATGACCAAAAATGTGGCCATGTTATTTATGATTGATGTAATTATGCTTGAGTTCAGGTTTGGACCTTTCTATTGTTATGCTCGATAAAATCACCTGAATGATGAACTCTCGAACTAACGCTTATTACAGATCCCACAATCTGGGATTTAGTAGAATTTTAGAAATTCTACAAAAAAGGAAATCGTCTAAAAACTTGATCCACTGACTCAAATACCAACATTATGCCACATCATTTGCTGACAACACTTCTCATGTCATGGTGATGTCATCATGCCACACTGCAACATCTAAATGATGCCACGTGTCACATGGATTTGGCCCACATTTCCATCCAAAGAGTCCATATTTTCCTACCATGTGTCACTTGTCCAGAATTCCATGCCATCACCTCGATCTATTTGGCAGCACCTATACTCACTTTAATAACCACATTATCATGCCACGTCATCAAAACTTTATAGAGAGGAAAGACTGGGTCTGGGTTCTTTTCTTATGTTTCCTTTAAAAGAACCCTTCGGGAATGAATTCCCAGTATAGTTTGGAACTTCACCAACACATGAACTCAGACCATGAGTTTTGGTTTCGGACTCTTCTGCACCTACATCCTTGAACAACTTACCTCGCCGCAACATCCAAATGAGTCTGAACTATTCAGAGTTCGACACTTTATCTATGGACAAAGCACATGAAATTTGAAAATGAGTTTGATTTTAGGAATATTTTGCACCTACATCCTTGAAAAAATCACATGGCCCGAACATCCATATTGGTCCAAATTGTTTGAAGTTCGACACTATAGCCATAGACAACCTATTTTCTTCATAAGGGGCCCAGAACTCTGAACTTCAACAACTAAATCTAACCACATAACTTCAAAACACACTATATATCCACGCACTTTGTGGGGGAACCTAACTTGGTTTTCTACGCACAAAATTTTCTTTAAAAAACTGACCTCTACAACATACCTTCATCAACCATAGGCATAAAGTTTTAGGAATTCTTCACTTTATCCTATTACTGTGATGGTTCTCAACTAAATGCCTCAACTACCATCCAAATCTCATTGACATAAATGACTTCATACTTGTCAACAGTGAGATAATTGACATCAATGAGAACATTATGTCCATCAATCTTTCCAACAATCTCTAAGGACAACATTTTGTCCAACATTCTTCAAGGCATACATTTTTTCCAACAATCTTCCCCTTTGGCGTTGATGGAAATTGTGCCAAACATTGTTAAGGCATTTGATGGCTACTAACTTGAAGAAATCCCCCTGACACTAATCGGGCTCATTCTTCTCCCCCAACAATATTACACATATTTTCCCTGAGTGTGATACTGACCAAGGTTGATTACACATTGTACCTCTTCATGTTGTTCTATCTATACCACAGGTCCATACATCTTCTTCCTTTGACTTATGCATCTTCTCATACTTTTTGTGTGTCAGGAACATCTATATTCATACCACCCAACTTCTCCAGGATGAAGCCACGCATTTGTCTGCGTGGGCCACTGATTTGTGCCACTGTGTGGAGGAGGTGGACAATATGCTTGTTAATGAGATAAATTGAGGAAACCAATTTGTAATAATTGGTTGAACTTGTCAGGATTTGCATCCAAATGTATTGAAAACTTGAGCCTTTTGTTTCCTCTTTTCCATGGATTTGGCCCTCCACCTCTATTATTTCTACATTGGCCATGGCCACCTCTACTGAAAATAATCATGTTGTATATATTGTAGCGCACAAAAAATTGTATACAAATTATGTTCTTCTATAATTAGTATACCTATCAACAAATCATACCAAATCTTAACATCTTGAATTATGTAAATCTTGGGTGAAAAATAAAACATTCACAGGGGAGTGTACAAAACAAGGGAAAGGGACTAGCTCTTATATGTTTTTTTTTTAAGAAAAAAGAAAGGTTATTCATGAACACATAATATAACAATACAAGAAACTTACATAAGAAAAGATAACCACTAATTTTAAGTATTAGTTGTAATACTTAAAATCATGAAACCACATTTGAAGCCATTTTTGTCTTTTTACATAGGCCAAGATATAGCTTTATCACCACATGCATTAGTTTTAAATAGGTGAAGCTCAACATGGGAGCCACAATGAAGGCTTTATGCAAGGCTTAAATAATAGAAAAGAAGAGAAAAAATACATGCCAGTGATAGAGACTAAAATGCATGTGTGCCTTTTCTAAGGCACAAAATTGACTTTGAGAAATAATTATAGCTTGATTTGGGTTTTGAAACTTCATATTGTTCTCAAGATGGATAAAGCTCAAATTGGGGTTGTATAACTAGACACTGGGTGATAACGTAGAGTTTATCATTTATTTTATTTAAATTTTCAATCTTTGAAAATGATGGCACATTTGGAAAGGCAATAACTTTGAACTATATATATATATATATCCCTAACTGTAAAAGGTAAGTGACCAAGCTTAGTGCATAGTCCAAGAGGCATACACTATTGGGAATTGCTTTTACATTTTTTGAAATCAATTCTAAACCTAATAGTATCAAACCCACTGGGATGAGTATATACTTCAATGAGAGCACTTTTTCAAGCCTAGGAAGAATTTCCTCAAATGATGGTGAATCAGTGGTTTTATGATTAGGAAGTGGCATCTCCCCTTTTCTCAGTTATAAGAAATATCTATACAAGTCTAAGATAGATGGATATACAAAAGTTTATCAGAGATAAATTTTAGTCATAGAGAGAGACAACGTGATTCTTGTGATACTAGTGGTACCCAATAATATTCACATTACTATGTAAATATGATCAAAGCAAGAGTGAAATTTCCATTGAAACATTCATATGATGTAGATTTTTGGGCGGAACTGAAAGACTAAAATTTATTTACTATATGCAATGAGGAAATTTGACCATGGAAAGGAAGGTTGTGACTAACAACATAAAATGGGAAACAAATATGTAGACTAGAAATGGATTTGATTATACATTTGAAAGGAAAGACGACTTGAAAACATGATGTTGGAAATAATAATGAGAGGGGGGGTGAATCAATATTATCATATCAATAATTTTTCATTTCCCAAACAGATTTATATATGCTACTTCTGTGAAGTGAACTAGCGTGTACACGCAACTGTGAGTAGAGAAACCAGAGTATACCCAGAGAACTTGTGATTTAGATAATTTATCATGTGTTGATCTTTAATCAGTGCATCAATAACTTATTAAACAGTGCAGTAAAAATAGAATAAACCATCACACATAAGCAACACACATGAACACAAAGATTTAAGGTGGAAACCCAATGTGGGTGAAAACCATATGTTGCTATCTTCTTTGTCTTATTTTAATAGTAATAAATTTTGTTTACAATCTTGTACTGGTGCACACTCATACCAGTACACAGGAACCCACCTGCAGAAGGCTACAACCTTCTCTTGTTTTCCAGCTTCTACTGGAAGGGAGCTACAACCCCCTAGCTCTTGTACTAGCCAATGTGTTTACTAGTACATAGGCACCAACCTACAGAAGGCTACGACCTTCTCTCTTCCTCTAGGGACCATGTTTCATAAATTTTCAAACTAGATGCTCCTAGTACACAATAATACACATGAAGGCCTCGTTTCATCAAATTTTCATACTGGACCCATCATAAACTTTCAAACTTAAACTGCATCAACCAACATTCAATTAATCTGAACAATCAGTTCACTGTCACTAGAATGCTGTGTTGAACCCAGAAACCTGCATCATCATTCAAAACCAGCTGTAACCTCAAAAATCATGCATCAGAATGTATACACTACTTTACTGAAACCAACCTGTGTGTATACGCTACTTCCTTTAATCAAACATGCATATACCTTCAAAACCATTGAAACATAAAACTTCTGAATCAAGTTTGTACTAACCAACAATATATTGAACATCTACTGTCAATTTACAGAGCTTTACACAAGCAGTACCAAAGATCACCCTTCTCACTTATATGTTCAATCAATCAGATACAAAACTCCTTATGCATTCAGTTTTACATTCAGATCTAAGAAGACTTCATTGACAGACAACAGTAAAACAATAGAACTAATCAGATAGATTAGTCAGATCTGAAGAAAAGGCTTTTATTTTGTATATGCTACTTGAAAGAGTAGAACTTGCGTGTACACGTGCTTTTACCAAGGCGAACCAGCGTATAGATCTCCAAATATTAACTCATAACTTCGCTGCAATTCCGGACTTCAGACAAACCTAGATCATGACATTTAAAGAATAAAACAGGTGTACATAATCAGATCTAGCCCAACCAATATCAGATCATTCAATGATAAGTTATTTTAATTCTCATAATCCTGATCCAACATTGAATTCAAGGTGCACAAAATATTTCAGATCAAATAACAAACATAGCCCTTGCAACATAAAATATACTTCAGATAGAAGTATTACTTAGAAACCCTTTCACTTGCACACTGTGGCATTATGATCTTCTCCTCCTTATATAGTTTTTGGCCTTCCTCAATACCTTGGACCAAAACCACTTAGGACCCGTGGTATTCTTGGACGAGATCAAAGAGTCATTACTCCGCTCAATATTATGGGATAATACCATGGTATTGACCCCTGGTATTCTCTATTCTTGGAATTCTTTGATTTTCCTACCTGTACATGCTTTCCCCCTTGTGAGAGTGCGTGTATACGTATACGATCTTTTTGTTCTGTGGACCAGTGTGTATACGCTGTTTTGACTAAGTGGACCTGCGTATACTTCTTAAACTGCTTTACATCATCCTTTTCCTTCAAATTCTTTATTTTGATTAGTAGACCTTAGTTCCATCTTCCTGTTCTTCTGTACCACTTCCCTGTTACCTCTGAATATACCTGTTATACTGTGAGTTGCCTTTTATCAAAACTAAACTGGCCTGTGAGTGAGTTTCCATCAAGGACAACACTTGTATCATAATGCCAACAACCTCCCCCTTTGGACTTGATGGCAACCATGATGGTGTTGATTACTGCAAGTTGTAGAAACTGTTAGAGATAACATGCAACACCAAAATACTCTCCCCCTTTGACATTAAGGGAAAAGGGTGGATGAATCTACTCTCCTCCTTTGATATACATTATGTTGTCCATGTTCCCTCTGAGTACATGCTGAGTCTATAGAGATATGATTCAAAATAATAACATGACTCTATAACTCAACTAAGTGTGTATGACCTCCTTATGGCCAAAGACTCATACATACATAAATCACCCAACCAAGTGGGATACACCATATTTGACTCATCCATCCAACCAAGTGGGGATATACCAATTATTTATACATGACAGAAATACAACAAATATTACATCATCCATCCCAGGCATAGTGGGGAACCAAATTACATCATATGTCCAATAGGACTTATTCAAATATAGACAATGACAAAAGGAGTCATGTCACCCCTTACATATTTATATGGCGTATACAAAAAATTAAATATATGAAACCATAGTTGAACTCAGCAACCATAATGCCAACAATGCAAAATGCATGTGAAGGTGAATGCTCCCCCTGAACCTGTGCTACCTGTGCATTGTCAACAAGTCATTCATCAAGGCATCTTTGTCAGACAGATAAAAAATTAATGATCAGTGAATATCGTTAGACAGTAATCATCAATATCAGAGAGAGCACCCATATCAGAGTTTGACCCACTGTTTTTCAGTCAGAAAAAGATATACGCTTCTTCAGACACAGAAACCCGCGTGTATATGTGACTAAACTTCATGAAACCCGTGTATAATAACCTTCATCTGAAAGACTGGATTTAACAGCAGGAGGATGCAACAACTACTCCCATCTTTTGTCTGAGATATTCAAATGTTTCTCTAGGAAGCGGTTTGGTGAATATATCAACAACCTATTCTTTGGAGGGAACATACTACAATTTGACCTTTTGTTCAAGCACTTGTTCTCGAAGAAAATGGTACTTAATGGGTATGTGCTTGGTCTTGGAGTGCATGACAGGATTTCTTGAAATACTGATGGCACTTGTATTATCACATAGAATGGAGATGGGTGGAGTACATGTGATCTGAATGTCTTGCAAAGTTTGCATCATCAAAGTAGTTGTGTGCAGCAAGATGCAGCAGCCACATATTCTGCTTTAGTTGTAGATAAGGCAATCGAACTTTGTTTCTTGCTAAACCAAGACACTAACCGTGAACCCATATAGAATGCACCTCCACTAGTTCTCTTTCGATCATCAATATTTCCTGCCCAATCTAGATTTGTATATGCATGACGAGTAAGGTCTGTATCTTTAGGATACCATAGTCCAAAGTCCTGAGTTCCTTGAAGATATTTGAAGATTCTTTTGACTACTTGGATATGTGATTCCTATGGATTTGCTTGGAACCTTCCAACAATTCCTACTGCATGCATGATGTCAGGTCTGGTACCTGTTAGATAAAGCAGACTTCCAATCATATATATGTAAGTTTGTTGGTTTACTGCTGGTGATTCATCATTAGAGTTGAGACTGCATCTTGTTACCATTGGAGTACATACTAGTTTAGAATCTTCCATTCCATACTTCTTCAATATCTTCTTGAGATATTTCATTTGTGAAAGAAAGATACCATCTTTTGTTTGATGTACTTGTAGACCAAGAAAATAAGTAAGTTCACCAAGTAAGGACATTTCAAATTCTTGCTGCATTACTGAAGAAAAACTATGACTCATGGATTCTTCATTGCTACCAAAGATAATATCATCAACATAAACAACAATAATTAGCAGTTTATTATTTTCAATCTTTGTGTATAAATTGCTATCTGCCAAACCTTTTGGGAAACCTTGTTGTTGTAGATATTTGTCAAGGCGGTAATACTAAGCCCTTGGAGCCTGTTTCAGACCATAGAGAGCCTTTTTAAGTTTTCATACGAGTTTTGCATCATTTCCAAGAATGAATCCTTCTGGTTGTTCAATATAAACTTCTTCTTCTAAACCTCCATTAAGGAAAGTTGATTTTACATCCATTTGATATACTTTGAATTTTCGAAAACTAGAAAGAGCAAGAAACATCCTTATGGCTTCAAGTCTGGCAACTGGTGCAAAGGTTTCTTCAAAATTTATACCTTCTTGTTGAGCATACCCTTTACAAACAAGTCTTTCCTTGTTTCTAATAATTTCTCGATTTTCATTCAGCTTATTCTTAAATATCCATTTTGTTCCTATAACATTTTTATCATGAGGTCTAGGAACTAATTCCCAAGTATCATTGTTTTCAATTTGGTCCAGTTCTTCATCCATGGCCTTGACCCAACATTCATATTTGCAGTCTTCATTTACATTCTGAGGTTATTTGGAGGATATTAATGCTAGATAAATTGAGGTCCCTGTAAGAGTTCTTCTTGTCTGTACTCCAGACCCTTTTTCTCCTAGAATTTGAGATTCTAGATGATTCTTCTGAACATACCTGGATGGAGTCTTTTCCTTGTCTGTTGTATCTTCTTCTGGTGCTTCATTGGTTTCTTCTTCTATATAATTTTGATTTGATGTGGGAAAGCATCCCCCATCTTCCTCATTGTCATATTCCTCTATTGATTTCATTTGTTCCAGATTTCTGCATGCTTCATCAATTACAACATCAATGCTTTCAACAATTTTCTGAAGTATTTTGTTATAACATTTGTATCCTTTACTTCTGGATGAACAACCAAGAAGAATACCTTCGTCTACTCTGGGTTCAAACTTACCAAGTTTTTCATCAGTTCTTTTGATAAAAAATTTGCTGCCAAAAAATCTAAATTGTTTTAGAGTAGGAGGCTTACCATACCAAAGTTCATATGGAGTTTGATTGATATTTACCTGAACATTCGCTTTGTTGAGAATAGTTACGGCAGCAATTGCAGCTTCACCCCAGAATGTTGCAGGAGTTCTAGATTCATCTAGCATAGCTCGAGCCATTTGTTGAACTGTTCTGTTCATCCTTTCTACCACACCATTTTGCTGAGGAGTTCTTGCAATGGAGAATTGGCTTTTTATTCCATTTTGTTCACAAAAGTAAAAGAATTCATTTGATATGAATTCTCCCCCTCGATCAGATCTGAGACCTTTGATTTTTCGATCTGATTCATTTTCAACTAAAGCTTTGAAGGCTTTCAACTTTTCAAATGATACATCCTTATGCTTTAGTAGACCTATCCAACACATCCTGGACAAATCATCAATAAATAAAATAAAGTATTGTTCTCCACGAGGTGAATTTTTCCTTGTTGGTCCACATAAATCAGTATGGATGAGTTCAAGAGGCTTACTTGCTGACCCTTGTTTTTCAATGAAGTGAACTATGGTTTTCTTACCAATTTGACATGGTTTGCATATGGTATTTTATGGGATGTTGATATCTGGAAGATCATGAATTTCCTTGAGCCTGCATGATTTTCTTATTTGAGAAAAGCTTAGATGTCCCAATCTTCTATGCCATAGCCAATTTTCATCGGTTTTTCTTAGATAACATTGTTGTTGTCCTCCTTTGAGTATGTATAAGTTGTTTGGAGCTCTTGTACCTTTGATCACGATCTTTCTTGATAATGATCCCTACCAATCATTATCATTGATGCAAGTTACAACATGCCTTTTCTTCACTTCTCCTCCTGCATTAGCTCCTCTCGCATGAATTCCTCCTACATTACCTTATAGTCTTTCCCACATGATTCCCTACCTAGGAAATCCTACACTTTCTCTCTTGTTGCATGTAGATACTAGAGGAATTCCTTGGTAACATCTGATATTCAATTCTCATATTCACTATTCTCCTTTTGACATTTTTTCAAGATGCATTAGATCATTAAGGCCATTGCATGTTTCATGTGACTTAAGATACATGATATTAAATTAGGCACATTTCTCATTGACTTAAATAGCCGTTATAGCCAGGATGAAATGAGTGAATGACTTCAACAAACTTGTTGATTACCTAAAAGAGAAAATTGAAAAGTGATTAATTCATTTCATTAGCAAGAAAGACCAATTTGACATAGTACATCAAGTTGGTTATGATTTAAAAGGCATTCAATATGAGTTACTTCAAGTTCGAGTGAAACAAGAAGTCACCATTGCACCTTTACAAAATTCCATTGGGTAATTGCTCGAAGATAATTTAAAGAATGTACCGACTTCAAGATAACTCATCGACAATATCAATTGTTAGGTTTTAGGCACATGTCAAGTATTTTAAATGGAAGAAGTCTTCAACACAAAATAGAGGTTTTTCCTACACTATTTTTTCTTTATTATATGGTTAGTGGGAGCCCCATTCCTATCCTTAAATGGATGAATGCATTTTTAATTTCTAGAATATTATATATCTTATTTAAACACTTGAATATTTTTTAGAGGTTCCTTCGAGAACTACCAAGAGTCCAACTCTAGTATAATCTTTCAAATTTGACTTTTAAGCTTGAAGATTGCAAGAGTGTAACTCTTTTCATCCCAATGAGTCTGAATGAAAATGTCTTTTAAATTTATTTGTAAATGCATTCCACAATTACTTTCTTATGTCAAAATGTTTGATTCTTTACTCAAAATTATGCTGGAAATTATTGGTTTCAAAACTTTATTTAATTCCTATATCAATATGTATTATCTCATTGTGAATATTTAATGTTTGGTCCTATCTCAAGCCTCTACCATTTTCTATATTTTCTTGAATTTGAAAGTTCTTTGTTAAAGGGGAGTGACCTCTCTATAAAAACAAGGGGGGGATATTGTTACCTCAAATTTTATCATTGAAATTTGTAGGCATCATGTCTAGATGGGAGCATCTAAGATAACACTATCTTCTCAGCCTTACTCCTCATCAAGGTTGATACAAGATCAATCAATTGATAAAGGACTTTTACAAGATCAAGGAATTGTGAGAAGTAGTTTTTAAGACCAAGGAGTTGCATGAGAAGATTTTTAGGACAACCTCCAAACATAAGAAATGTTGTATACAAAGTGTCAAGAACAAAACAAGAGGAAAACACTGCGTAGATTAATTACACACTACAAAAAATGCAAAATGA
Organism: Pinus tabuliformis; assembly: GCA_031772625.1. Taxonomy (NCBI): domain Eukaryota; kingdom Viridiplantae; phylum Streptophyta; class Pinopsida; order Pinales; family Pinaceae; genus Pinus; species Pinus tabuliformis. Next base: position 1,124,653,891 of record CM062813.1, on the reverse strand, counting down.
GATTATTTGTCTCAAGAGAAGCAATAATATTATTTCACAAAAATTGTCCCATGAAGGAAGAATGATGATTACCAAACCCTAGAGAATGAACTGATAGAAGTCAAAGACTTGAAGTACATAGACCAAAAGCACCTTGCATGTGAAATCCAAATGTAGTTGTGTTAGGAGAAGATGATGTGTTTGAAGAAACTTAAGAATATTTATATCCATTAATGTTGAAATAATTTAAGTGTTTCATATCTTAGAATAAATGTAATATGAAGAAAATATACAGATTCTTACTCATGATGAATTTGTTGAACTAGAAAATTCTAATGAATACCAAGAAAATTTTGTTTAGACAAAAGCTCAAATAAGCAAACTCAAACTAGATAATTAATTCGATTAAGGAAAAAATATTATAATTCACCTCAATCAACATCACAACAAGGAACTCCATATTTGATAAAGGAACACAATAACACCACAAAAAAATTGCTTTACAATATTGGATAAATTTAGGAAGTTGCAAATCACTCTGTCTCTTTTTGACTACCTTAGAAAAGGGAGAACTTACTAAAATCTTGGAGAACACAGGTCCATCAAATTTAAGAATAAAAGTAGCTTTGGTTGATAGTCATGAAAGACCCAATTAATTTCAACAAAGAGTAAGAGGAAAGGCTTACCCTTTTTATATTCCTATTGAAAATCAAAACCCTATTGTGCATAATTGCATGGTAGGAAACATAGCCACAAATAATATCATGCCTTTCAACAATAGGGTCCTTGGGGTTAGAATGCACTAAATATTGTGAAGTTAGAGAAAATATTTATGCTATCAATTCAATAAAAATCCTTTCCTATGGTGAAATTAAAGACTTTTGTGCATGGATAAGATTGGCAACACATATAACCACAAATTTCACTATAGTTGTTGTCGATCTCCTAGCTACCTATGGAGTTGTTCTTGGTCATGATTGTGATTATAGGATTAGAGGATATATCCAAATGAAGTTTTATTAGGAGAAGATGATGTGTTTGAAGAAACTTAATAATATTTATATCCATTAATGGTTGAAATAATTTAAGAACCCTGTATCTTATAATCAATGCAATATGAAGAAAATATGCAAATTATTGCTCCAGGTGACTTTGTTGAACTAGAAAATTCTAAAGAATACCAAGAAAAATTGATTTAGGCAAAAGCTCAAATAAGAAAATTCAAACTAGATAATTAAGTCGATAAAGGAAAAAATATAAATAATTCTCCTCAATCAACATCACAACAAGGCACTCCATATTTTATAAAGGAACAAGATAAAACATAAATGCCTTATAATATTGGATGAATTTAGGAAGTTTCAAATCACTTTGTCTCTTCTTGGCTACCTCAAAAAAGGGAGAACCTATTAAAATCTTGTAGAACATGGGTCCATCAAATCTAAGAATAGAGGTAGCTTTGGTTGGTAGTCAAGAAATACCCAATTAATTTCAACAAAGAGTAAGATGAAAGGTTTCTCCTTTTTATATTCCTATTGAAAATCGGGACTCTATTGTTCATAATTGCATGGTAGGCAACAAAGCCACAAATAATATCATGCCACTTTTAGTAATGGGGTCCTTCAGGTTAGAATGCACTAAATATTATGAAGTTAGAGAAAATATTTATGCTATAGATTCAAGAAAAGTCCTTTCCTATGCTGAAATTAAAGACTTTTGTGCATGGATAAGATTGGAAACACATATAACCATAGTATTCACTATAGTTGTTTTCGATCTCCTAGCTTCCTATGGAGTTGTTCTTGGTCATAATTGGTGTTCTAGGATTAGAGGATATATCATGAATGATGGAAACTATATGATATTTTCAAACAAAAAACCTTTACTAGAATCCCAAGAGAACAAAGGAAACCTATTTTCTTTAAGAAAAAAAATCAAATGTTGTTCAGAATTGTCTAGATTTAGGGATAGAAAATTATGTTGTCCTCAATATAGCACTAAATAAATATTGTGAAAGTGATATTTTTCTAGGATTTTGGAAAATGTCATTCAATGGCTCTTGTTTAAGTTATGTAATTTGAGTTAGGGGAGTATTTCATGGTCCAAGCTCTCATATTTATCCTTATGCTTTTAGACTAGAGTTTCCTTGCACAAATATCCTTATGCTTTTAGACTAGAGTTTCCTTGCACAAATAATAGGCAGAATATGAGGCACTAACTGAAGGGTTAATACCAACCATTCAAATGCATATTAAAGATTTAGTTGTGAGAGGATATTTAGAATTGATCATAAATCAAATCAAGAAAAAGTTAATATAAACAAACAACGATTGGAATGTTATGATACAAGGGTTTGGGATATTCTTAAAAAATTTCAATCCTTTTGACATAATATTTGTTCCACTAGAACAAAATCAAATGGATGACTCCTTGGTAGTGGAATTATCCCTTTTTAATCTAGATGATCACATATCTGAAATTTCTTTTCCTGTAGAGAATATCTACTACCCATCAATACCTGGTAATGGGGATTAGTGGCAAATGTTTGAAAATGATGAGCATGCCAAAGAATTCATGTATCATGCAAAATAAATGCTATAAAAATATCTAGATTCTAATTATCCCCAAGATGACGTGGACCATAAAAACACAATCCTCATCAAAGATGTAAAAATTCCCTCTCTCCCAAGAAGATATATCAATTTCGAGTCTTTATTTACAAGAAATTATTAATAACATAACGAGAATATTAAAAAATAATATTGTTTAATAAAATTTCAAGAAACTCAAAAGATTAATATTGATACATAAAAAAAACCTAAAATATCTAAACTTGTAAACCAACTATGCCCAAAAATAAATTCAATAATAACTTGATTTATTCAATGAGTTGCAAGGTTATTATGACTTGAAATAATATGGTATGTCCATTTTCTAGCATATGATACCACTCAAAGAAGGTGGAAAATCTTTCAGGAAGAAGACTAGATCCCTAGATCCAAATTTGAAGCCAGTGGTCAAAATCAAAGTTGAGAAGATGAAAAAGGCATGTATTATATTTCCAACAAAGATTTTAAGTTGATTTCCAAAGCTATAGTAGTAAAAACGAAGAATGGTGTATTTAGACTTGTGTTTAGTTTTTAGATCTTAATAAAGCATATTTGAAATATGATTATCCGCTACTAAATACATGAATTCTCCTTAAAAAAGTTGTTGGTTTTGCTTTAATTTCAATACTTGATGGGTCCGCAAGATAGAATCAGGTGTTAGATGCCGAATATGATCAATACAAGAGTAATTTTGTAACACCATGAGGGACATTTTCATATGTTAGGAATCCCTTTGGATTAAAAAATGTTAGAGCTACATTAGAAGGACATATGGGTTATGTATTTAAATAGATGATCGGTAAGTTCATTGAAGATTACCATGATGATCTTACTATCCATTCAAAATTAATGGAATGACATATCACGCATTTGAGACAAGTTTTCCAACATTGTAGATTGTATGGCATATCTCTTAATCCAAGGAACCATTTGTTTGCAGTATCAAAAGGAAATATTTTGGGCCATACTGTGAGAAAAGAAGGAATAATATTAGATATAGAGAGAGTTAAAACCATAAATAATCTGCAACCTATAACTTCCCAAATGGGAGTTTAATCTTTCTTCAAGAAGGTAAATTTTGTTCGAAGATTGATACCGGATTTTGCTTCAATATTGAATTGAATTAATGAGCTGTTAAAAGAGGATCAAGCTTTTGAATGGAATCCATAAACACAAATGGCTTTCGCAAATATTAAACAAGAAATTAAAATAGCCCTACTACTAACAAGTCGATATTTTGAACGAGACTTCATACTCTACTCCCTTGTTTTGAATAAAACTATTGCCTCTTTACTTACTCAAAAGAATACAAATGGAAATGAACTTCCTATTTTATGCATGAGAAAAACATTACATGACTATGAATTGAAATATTTAGATCTCAGAAAGTAGGTTTTTTCTTTAATTAAAGTGGCTTCTTATTATGTTAGGAATTAACAATTCCCAGGGGGTGAATAAGTAATTATAATTTTTTTCATTTAATTAACCAATCAATTAATCAACTGCGATCTATAGACATCAATTATACATTCATACATATACACAATGATTTAAAATGGGAACCCTGTTTAGTCAATTTAGTGTTGTCTAAATTGCTATCATAAATTGTCAACCCGGGGCTCGTAGGCTGACGAAGTGAAGTGTACAATATGTACTTAAGCAGCCTTTCCTAGTTCTTTTTGTCGTTTTTAGATGATGGTTGTGGTTGATTTAACTTCCTAAGATGGAGTGATGTTTTTATGAACAAATGAGTGAGTGTGTGTATATGGTGGTTTCTAAATGAGTGAATGTGTGTATATGGTGGTTTCTAAATGAGTGAATGTGTGTGCAATTGGTGGTTTTTAAGTGCCTACTGACTTTAAAGAGAAAACTTGAAAAGTGACTTGCAAATGGAATTAAAACTTTAAACAAAAGCAAAGCATTAAACAAAGTGACTAATGGCACTAGTCCACTATCTATGCTGCTGATAAAAAGAACATCTATGTTAACTCAATGGAAAGTGAAAAACACTACTTTAACTGCAAACTTAAATGACAAATCATAATACTTCATTCTTCATTAACATTCTGCCTCTAGCTGAAATTGTTCTTGTAAAAATAGTTAAGAAGGAATCAGTAATATGAGTCTAAAAGCTAATCAAACCAAGCTGCCACTCAATGATATTTTGGTCCAATAAGAGTTTAGTCAATTGTGATGAGAAGACCATCAAAAGATTAGTAAGTAGCTTGTCAAAAACTTGATGAAGTAAACTAGCAACGAACTAAGTAAGCAATGTAAAAATCAGCAGCTTAAGACAAGACAACTTCAAATACCATCAGTTGATAAAAAGAAATAAAAACACACTATCCCGGGCTCCTAACACACCTGCAAGAACAAACTGATCAGTTCTGAAAAGTGTTGGAAATGTAAAGGCATGAAAGCAAACTGTACATTATTATACATGTTCAAAGAAATGAAAACTTGCAGAATTCAAACTATACATTATTGTACATGTGAAAACGAAAACAAAGAAAGGCAGGAAAATAAAGTTAAATGCTACTGTACATAGGTTGGGTCAGATGGGGGCCCTCCATCCAATCAACCAGCTAAAGATCAGCTACGCAAAGATGAGCAGAAACAGTCTTCTTCTATTAAACCAGCATGTCAAAATACAATGCAAAAGTGTTGTAAAAACAGTGTTAAAACAGAGTTTGATAACCAAAGTAATTACAGCGATTACAATACTGAAAAAGCTAAAAAACTAATCCTCAAGCGTACGCAGACGCTGGATTTATAGGCATAGGGACAACTGCCCACTGCGCAAAATAAGTAACTGGAAATTAACTAACAGCATGCTAATTAAATGGTACAGCAACACGTAAACAGGTCCGTGTGTTATCTGGAGGGTACGGTCGTCATGGAGGTTGAATCCAAGGTTGGATCCTGTCTCCCATAATCTTTGTGGCGTGGAGGAAGTGCCACCTGGAGTGCCGTGTCCTTTTAGCTCACGCAACACCGTTTGAGCTGACTGGTTGACCGAGAATGAATCCGCATTGACCGAGGATGTACGTGGCATTGCCAATCCAACCGATAGCATATGAACCATTAGCACCTCCATTCCCACGTGCCCATGTGGCCCGTTTCTCAAGAAGACATGTGGAACATGTCGAACAATAAAAAGGCTGCGGAATTGCTAGACAACTGCGGAATTGCTGAATGGCTGCGGAATCACTGTACATATGCCAAAAATCTAGACAAACAGTCAAACATTAGCATAGTTAACCAATCATGCTAAAAGACATGCAATGTAATGATCTGGACAGGTTGATGAGGAAAATACGGGTAAAAGAGAGAAATAAGTGAGGAAAAGTTGTTGAAATGATAGGTAACTAGGTGTAGGTTGGAGGCTCTACATACCCCCACTACGAGGATGTTGCATGTCCTCATGCAACCAAAAACACTGTTTAATCCACCTGTTGAGATGCCTCTGCTAAGACATCTAGTCTTCTCCTCTTCCTCTTTGTAGCCAAATTTACTCTTGGTTTCCTCACCAAACATCTAAATTTTAAGTTGACCAAAGCCCTGCTTATCTTCCTGCATTTCTTCTTTAGCTTCCTGTTCTTCCTTTGCCAAAGGCCCAAATGAAGCATTGTATTATTGTGGACCATTTTGTCCACTTTACCTTGTTCCTTTAATGCTTCATTCTCTTGTGTGATGTGGCAGTTTAAAACTTCAAGCTCAAAAATTTCTTGTTTAAGTGAGTGAACTTGCTGTTCAAGAGGTAGAACAGTGCTTGGACCAGTAGCAGCTTATTCTAATGTCTCCAAGTAGTTATATACTCTCTGCTGATCTGGGTCAATCTCTGGTGACCTCTTTGGACTAGGCTCATGCTCAAATTCGATTTCATGCTCCTGTTGAAAAGGGCTTTCCTCTCGTGGAGGAGTAACCTCAACATGTGGTGGGCTTGCCTCAAATTCAAGTCTTGTAGCAACCTTTTCAGGTGTGCTCAAGTCAATAAAGAGTGACTCTTTGTCCTTTGTGGCCCCCACTTTGCCTTGTAGCCTGCTGCTCCTCCTCACGGTGGTGATGCTCTGTTTTTCCTTTTGTTGCTTTTGCTTTTGTTTTTGCATCTTCTTGGAAAGGGAAGCCTCATGAAGTTGGGCCAATCTATGTGCCAATGGCTGAGTGTCCTCTTCACTGGAATTTTCAGGAGTAAGGTAGGTTTCTTGGGCTATAGCTTTTCCCTTATCCTTATTTTGTCTCTTCCTACTCTCCTTTTTCTTTTGAGCAACCTCTTGGACAATTTCTTGCAGGGTTTCTGTAATGATTTCTTGGGCTGTTTGGTCAATATCTACAGCAAGCTCAGGGTCAATTTCTTCCTCAGAGTTATGGGCAGCAATTTCTTCTTCAACAAGGTCTTGGACAGTTTCTTCTTGGACAACAATTTTAGGGACAGTTTCTACTTGGACAGCAATTTCTGGGGTAAACTCGTCTCTTCTTCTTCTTCTACTCTTTCTGGGCACTTTAGGTGAACTACCAGAGGCTTCTCCTGCCTCTTGGAAGTGGTTCCTCACAAGAAATCTTTCCCATGTATCCCTTTTGGCCTTTAACTGTTCTTTAATTAGCATTTTGACAAGCCCGTGATGGTATAAATGTGGCTCAATATTATTTATGTTTCTTTGGACTGTTGAGCACATTTTTCTAAGGCTAGATAGTAGAAAATAAGGAAGATTAACGTCATGCTCACCCATGAAATGCATCATAATTTTAGCATGGTAAACATACAAAATTCTGAATCTTCCTTCACATGTAAAGAATTTCTGTACTAACAGAAGCAAAGCTGTCCATTCTTCTTTGACAAGACTAACAGGGATTCCCTTTGTAAAAATACTAGTGTCCATACCTGGATTTTTCAATATTTGCTTCCATTCCTGGTCTTCCACTGATCGATTCTTGAACCACCATTCCCCAGTTTGAGGTAATGAAGTTGCTTGTGCTAAACTGCCTTCTGTAACTGTAAATTTCAGATCTCCAATCTCCACTTTGTTGTCTTTGAAAGAACGAGCAAAAGCCTTTGTGACTTCCTTATGGTATCCCTTGAATTTTTGAATGAACTGGAGCCATTTTTCCTTTTGCAAAGGGTCTTTAGTTTGGGGATAGCCTTCTAAAAATTTAGAGCCCTCAGGCTCTGCCCTCAATAGCTTACCCATCAGCTCTCTGGCTGCCTTAACAACACTGTTTTAACACTTGGTGAAAGAGTTATACGGGAGAAAAGTGTTTAGACAGTGGGTTTACGGCTACAACAAAATAGCCGTGATGCACTTACAACAGTGGTCAAGGTTTTAGTGGAGAAATGAGAAGAGAATGAAACAGAGAGTGCTTACGTTGGACAGAATAGTGAATAAGACAGAGCAGTGAAGAACAATGGAAATGAGGGAGTGAATCAACGGCGGGAATGGAATTATGCATGCATAGGAGGGTTACGAGTAATGGGTGAAAACAGTTAAATCCCATAGACGTCGGTCATTGGTGTACATCTGGCTGCGGAATTATAACTCAGAGTGCCGTAATACAGTTGTATACGTCACTCTGGTACGAGAGGTTTAATGAAAGAGCAGCCGTGTTTGGGTTTGAAACTGTAATGAGTAGGGACCGTTATGGATGAGGGTTACGTGGATTTTCGGTCGAGGAGTGGAAGGATTTTGCAATCATTACATTAGGTGCCTCAAAACATAATCCGAAAACCATGCATAATGATATAACTGTTGGTCAGAAATTAGAACATACCTTGTGTATCCGCATCTTGATTCCTTTTGCTCATATGATGCTAACCTTTAATTGTTTATTGCTGATACATGACCTTGCTTTCTAATAATGCTGGTGATTTATTTTTTACTGCAGATTTCTTCTTGAAACAGAGTGTATTTTTTATGTGCAGGCACAGAGTGTATCGGCTGCGGAATTGTGATATTGGCTGCGGAATTGTTCTTCAGCTGCGGAAACTGCAGTAATACCTTCTGTCTGCACACAAACAACTTTGGCTGTATGAAATAGTCCTGGAAATGACTTTATTAGTGAGATGAGATGGAATGGATGGATGGAGGAAAAAGAAATAAGGTGGAATGAGAATGATGGAATGAATGAGATGGCGAATGAAGTGGATGAAATGGCGAAATGAGATGGAATAAGGAGAAGAGAGAGATTTTTTCTTTGGAAAATATGAGGTGTCAGGTGACCCTGATTTTCACCTCAGATTTTCTGCATAAGACTGCCAATCAAAGATTGGTTTTCAGGCTTATACATTTATTCTCTTTTTTTTCTTTTTTTTTCTTCTTTTTTTTTTTAACTGAAAGGAACAAAGATCAAGCTGATGGAGGAGAAGAATTATTCTCCACCAGCTCTATTGCAGAATCTTCTTGGAACAACTTAACAAATTCCTCCCTTGAAAGTGGCTTGTGGTAGAATTTCAATCGATGGCCATTCACAATGAAAGGAGTTTGAAGTTCATCAATGGTCTTCACTCGAACTGCTCCATTATTAAAGACTTCATCAATCTCATATGGTCCAAGCCAATGAGTTTGAAATTTTCCCTTGAAGTCCTTAAACTTGGAATCAAACAATAGTGCCCAATCTCCCTTTTGAAACATTCTTTCTTTGATGTGTCGATCATGCCATTTAGTTCTTTGGTGCTGAACTAGATCGGTCCTTAGAATTGCATCTTGTCTTATCTCATCTAGCTCGTTTAGCTGGTTCATTCTGTGCTTTTGGGCTTCTGATAAGCTCATCCCCAATTGGACTGCCATCTTGAAGGTCTTCACTTGGAACTCAATGGGGAGCAGGACTTCTTTCCCATAAACAAGTTCATAGGGAGAATGTCCTGTTGTGTTCCTCCATGTGGTTCTATAGGCCCATAAGGCTTCAGGAAGCCTTTCTGCCCAATCTCTTCTGTGGAGATGAACAGTCTTGGTGATGATACTTTCAAGAACTTTATTTGTAGATTCCACTTGACCATTTGCTTGCGGATGGTATGGAGTAGATGTTCTGTGCTTGATTTTATACTCTTCCATCAGCTTCTTCATCAAGTTAGATGTAAATTGGCTTCCTTGATCTGTCACAATTTCTCTTGGGACACCAAAACGAGTAAAAATACCCTCAAAAAGAAATTGAACAACTGAATTTTCAGTGGCAGAAGGCAATGCCTTGGCTTCTACCCACTTAGTAACATAATCAGTGCAAACCAATATATACTTCTTTTGCTTAGATGGTGGATTAATAGGTCCAACGAAATCTAGAGCCCATTTTTCAAAGGGTTCGATGCATACCTGTGGCTGGAGTGGCATTTCATTTGAAGGAGTTGGTCTACCAACTCTTTGGCAGCTGTCACACCTTCTAACATATTGCTTTGCATCTTTAAAGAGAGAAGGCCAATAATATCCTAAAGAAAGGATTTTATAGGCCGTCCTCTTGTTAGCAAAGTGTCTGCCGCACGATTCATCATGACATGCCTTAAGGATGTCAGGCATTTCATCTTCCTGAACACATCTTCTAATCATACAATCTGGCCCTGTTTTGAACAACTCATTAGAAATCCAAGAATAATGTGAACTCTCCTGAATGATTTTCCTTTTCTCATTAGGAAATAAGTGTAGAGATAGCTTCCCTGTGACTAGATAATTAGCAATATCTGCATACCAAGGAGTTTTAGTAGTTACTGCAAACAAATATTCATCTGGGAACTTATCCTCTACAGGAGAATCTTCGTTAGTGTTTTGGATTCTAGACAAGAAATCATCTACTGTGTTTTGTTTCCCTGGTCTATCCAACACAGTAATATTGAACTCTTGTAAAAGTAAAAGCCATCTTGTAACTCTGCCATTAGTAATAGGTTTGTTCATAAGATATCTAATTGCATAATGATTAGTATGGACAAAAGTTTCATAGCCGGTTATATAATGTCTAAATTTGTTGATTGCATGAACAACAGCTAGGAACTCTTTTTCAGTTACAGTATAATTTAACTCAGTGGGAGTCAAATTTTTACTGGTGTAATAAATGGCATAAGGGACCAAATCCTTTTGTCCCGAGACAGCTCCTAGAGCTGTATCTGAAGCATCAGTAGAAATATAGAAAGGGAGCTTCCAATTAGGTCCTCTCAGAATAGGTGCTTCAGATATTCTAGTCTTTAAAGTTTCAAATGCAGATTGACATTCAGGATCCCACTTGAATTCACAATCTTTGGTAAGTAATTTGAAAAGAGGAGATGCTATCTTGGTGAAGTTTTCAATAAATCTTCTATAATATCCAGTAAACCCAAGAAAACTTCTAACATCTTTCTGGCAATTTGGAATTGGTAACTTAGAGATGACTTCTACTTTGGATCTATCAACTTTAATTCCATCTCCTGAAATATGATGTCCTAAAACAATCCCTTCAGTAAACATCATAAAACACTTTTCATGACTTAATGAAAGATTTGTTTCTTTACATCTAATTAAGACTTTTTCCAAATTTTCTAATGCTTCTTCAAATGTGTTACCATAAACTGTGAAATCATCCATGTAGACCTCTACACAATCATGAATTAGATCTGAAAAGATTCCTATTACAGCCCTTTGAAATGTAGCGGGTGCATTGCATAACCCAAAAGGAAGTACTCGGTAAGCAAAAGTTCCCCAAGGACAAGTAAATGTGGTTTTGTCTTGATCTTCAGGTGCTACCTGAATTTGATTGTAACCACTAAAACCATCCAAAAATGAGAAATACTTTTTGCCTGCTAAAGTATCTAAGACTTGATCAATAAAGGGCAAAGGAAAGTGATCCTTCAAGGTCGCCTTGTTCAACTCTCTGTAATCAATGAAAACCCTCCATTTACCATTCTTTTTGGGTACTATAACCAAAGGTGAGACCCATTGGCTATCTGAAATAGGGTAAATGACGTTTACATTAAGTAACTTTTGGAGCTCTTCTTTCACTATCTCCCTAAGATTTGGATTCATCCTTCTTTGAGGTTGTCTGATTGGTCTGCTATTTTCCTCAATGTAGATGTGATGGATGCAAGTCTTAGGGTCAATTCCTTTCATGTCAGTATACTCCCATGCAAATGCAGTAGAATTCTTCTGCAAGATTTTAGTTAGTTCCTCCTGTTGTGATTTTTCCAAGTGTTTATTGATATTCAATGTTTTTCCTGGAAAGATCTCAATGGCAGAACTACCAAATTCTTCCATAGAGAAAAGAGACATTTGTCTAGATGATAGACACTCTATGTCAGAATCCAACTGAAATTGTGTAGAGTCATATTCTGAAGATGGTTTAAAATTTTCTAATGCATTCAGAATTTGACTGTCTTCACTAATCTCAGAAATGGTAAAGACAAGTTGTATAGTATCTTCATCATCAATCCACTCATTATCTCCTATTTCTGTAATCGCTTTTGCTGGAGGATACAAATTGAACTTCTTTGTTGAACTACCATCAGAAATATACATATCCCCAGACCTACAACTTATAAAAGCATCAGCTGTGGCCAGCCAAGGTCTTCCTAAAATAAGAGGATGTCCTCCTAGATTGTTCTTGGGAGTTAGAATCATAAAATCAACTGGATATTCCCAAGAGTCTAGGGAGACCGGAATGTCCTCCAATACACCATCAGGTTTAATGATTGATCTATATGCCAGTTGCAGTAAGGTAGGTGTAAAGAGAAGGTTAGGAAGTTTTAACTAGTCCATGGTCTGTCTACTCATAATGTTGATAGCAGCCCCTAAGTCAATCAAAGTATTTGGTATTTCTACCCCATTGATATGTGTTTTGACAATTGGACTACCAGGGTCTACATATTTCTGCATAGTAATCTTTCCCATCATGATATCTGCAATTTTCCCTACCAGGTGGATCTTTCTGGTATCTCTTGGTTTCCTTCCTGGTCTTTTAAGGCTCAACTCCTTTATTGTTTTTGCTAGAATGGGAATCTCTTTAATGGCTTGTAACAAGGGAATCTTGATACAGACATTCTTCAATTCATCTAGAAAATTATAGTCAGGCAACCAAATTTGCTTTTCCACTCCTTTGTCAATTTGTAATCTTTCAGGAAAAGGAGGTGTAGCTAAAGATGTAGGTTGCTCAACTATGGGAGTTGTGGGGGTTGATTCTTTTTCTTTTTCTTTTTGGATATTTTGGTTTTGAAGTGATGCTTCAGAACCCTTATTGACTTTAAGAGATTCTTCCTCAGAAATGCTTGGCTGTTGAACATTTATAGAAGGTTGATCTAGGATTCTACCTGATCTGAGTTGTACTTCATTGAGAGGAACAATCATATAGGTAGGAAATGGTTGACCTTCCATCATGTAAGCATTTTGAGGGTTCCTATTATTGGGATTTGGTAATGGCTGAAAGGGAAGTTGATTTGACTTCTGTTGGGATTGAAGCAAGAGTTGAGAATTTTGATTTTGTGGAGGAGGTTGTTGTTGTTGAGGGTATGGCAATGATAGTTGTTGACCTTGATTTGGAAGTTGTGGAGCTTGCTGGTTCTGAAAAGATGGAGGATATTGATAGAACTGAGCAAATCTCCCATAAGGATTTTGCATGCTTTGCATCCATGATTGAAAAGGATTTTGAGGTTGAGACCAGGGTTGTTGCCAAGGATTCCAATTTGGTTGGGGTTGAAAATTCATAGAGTTGTTAAACCCTTGATTCTGTTGCCCTTGCCAAGGTCTCCTTGCAACAAAACAGAGAGATTCAAGTGTATTTGGATCTTCTTGAAAGACTGCTTTGCGGCCAGGAATTGAAGGACAATCCTTGGTCTCATGAGTTTCTGAGCAAATTACGCATGTTTCTACAACGTGTGCATCCAAGGGACATTCCCTTAAAGCATGTTTCTTTCTACATTTCGGGCAAAAAATGGCCAAAGCCTCAGCTTCTGCTTTTTGTTTATTGTGAATCTTAAGGGTATCTAATTGTTCACTAAGACTCCCTAAGATGTCAGTTTTGAATTCATCAAGCATATTGCCGATTTCGGCCCTACTTACTGATCCCGTTGCAGATTTATTTGCTCTAAGGAGAGAAGGATCTCTAGGCCCTTTTTGAGTTTTTGATTTGCCCCTTGAGAGATGGATACATAGTTCTGCTATATCACTGAGTGAAAGTTGAGATATATCCCCTTTCCCCATCATGTTCAAGATATCTATCCATTCATCTCTAATGGCTTTTAATAGGAGGGCTTTTAAGGTCTCTTCATCCAAGTTACTCATTTTTGCTCTTTTCAGGTTATATTGAAATCTTTCAAGTAAATCTTCTAGGCTCTCATCTTCTCTTTGTATCATTTTAAATACCTCGTCCTTGTGATTAGTAGGCATACAATAGTCCAAATACCTATCCAAAAATGTTTGTTTCATTTCATCCCAAGACCTAATGGATTGAGTGAGTAACCCCATGAACCATTTCAAAGCTTGATCTTTCAATGTTGAAGGGAATAATTTGAGTTTCTGAGAGTCATCCAGATAGTCATAAGTTCGACACACAACTTCAAACTCAAATAAAAATGTTTCAGGGTCCTCAATTCTTAACCCATGGAAATTTGGGAGGACAGATGGCGATATGTTTTTCATAGTAGCTCGGGAATCCTCATTAACAATAGGAAACCCAAATGAGTTATCCCCATCTCTATTTCCTCCTCCAAGGGGACCTCTACCTCCTCCATTGTTGTTTCCTCCTCCTCCTCTACCTCTACCTCTACCACCTCCTTCTTCCTCTGCCATGATGGTTCCCCTAGGGATTTCAAGATCTTCTGGTTCTTCTACAAAGGGTGAATGAGAAGAGATTTCTCCTTCTTGTTCAGATGATTCTACTTCCTCAATTACAATTGGTCTTTCTGTAGGAGAAAGAGAAGGGTCTCTTCCTGGTTCAAATTCAATAGAAGGTGTGGGAGAGTCAATTCTTGGCTCTTGAATTCCAGGAATTCTAGGGCTAGGAGTTTCGGTTGGAGATGAGGGAGGTGTCTCTTGTCTATTCCTTGAAGCAGATGGACTTGTAAAAATTGAACTTCGAGCTCTAGCTAAAAACCTTCCCCTAGAATCTCTAGCTCTATGCATGTCATTTTTTTATTATTTTTCTTCAAGTCAGGTTAATAATTCTCTTTCTGATCTTCCAGGTCACTCTAGGTGCAAGAAGAGAGCATACTTAATAAACTATTAAACTAATAACTTTCTCTTTTCTGATCCTCCAGATCACTCTAAGTGCAAGAGGAGAGCATACTTTGAGAGGTTATCAATTTTCCTTTCTTGAATTTTTTCTTAATTTTTTTTTTTTTTAGAAATTGGCTACCTAATTTCACTTCTCCGGCAACGGCACCAAAATGTTTAGTCAATTTAGTGTTGTCTAAATTGCTATCATAAATTGTCAACCCGGGGCTCGTAGGCTGACGAAGTGAAGTGTACAATATGTACTTAAGCAGCCTTTCCTAGTTCTTTTTGTCGTTTTTAGATGATGGTTGTGGTTGATTTAACTTCCTAAGATGGAGTGATGTTTTTATGAACAAATGAGTGAGTGTGTGTATATGGTGGTTTCTAAATGAGTGAATGTGTGTATATGGTGGTTTCTAAATGAGTGAATGTGTGTGCAATTGGTGGTTTTTAAGTGCCTACTGACTTTAAAGAGAAAACTTGAAAAGTGACTTGCAAATGGAATTAAAACTTTAAACAAAAGCAAAGCATTAAACAAAGTGACTAATGGCACTAGTCCACTATCTATGCTGCTGATAAAAAGAACATCTATGTTAACTCAATGGAAAGTGAAAAACACTACTTTAACTGCAAACTTAAATGACAAATCATAATACTTCATTCTTCATTAACATTCTGCCTCTAGCTGAAATTGTTCTTGTAAAAATAGTTAAGAAGGAATCAATAATATGAGTCTAAAAGCTAATCAAACCAAGCTGCCACTCAATGATATTTTGGTCCAATAAGAGTTTAGTCAATTGTGATGAGAAGACCATCAAAAGATTAGTAAGTAGCTTGTCAAAAACTTGATGAAGTAAACTAGCAACGAACTAAGTAAGCAATGTAAAAATCAGCAGCTTAAGACAAGACAACTTCAAATACCATCAGTTGATAAAAAGAAATAAAAACACACTATCTCGGGCTCCTAACACACCTGCAAGAACAAACTGATCAGTTCTGAAAAGTGCTGGAAATGTAAAGGCATGAAAGCAAACTGTACATTATTATACATGTTCAAAGAAATGAAAAATTGCAGAATTCAAACTATACATTATTGTACATGTGAAAATGAAAACAAAGAAAGGCAGGAAAATAAAGTTAAATGCTACTGTACATAGGTTGGGTCAGATGGGGGCCCTCCATCCAATCAACCAGCTAAAGATCAGCTACGCAAAGATGAGCAGAAACAGTCTTCTTCTATTAAACCAGCATGTCAAAATACAATGAGAAAGTGCTGTAAAAACAGTCTTAAAACAGAGTTTGATAACCAAAGTAATTACAGCGATTACAATACTGAAAAAGCTAAAAAACTAATCCTCAAGTGTACGCAGACGCTGGATTTATAGGCATAGGGACAACTGCCCACTGCGCAAAATAAGTGACTGGAAATTAACTAACAGCATGCTAATTAAATGGTACAGCAACACGTAAACAGGTCCGTGTGTTATCTGGAGGGTACGGTCGTCATGGAGGTTGAATCCAAGGTTGGATCCTGTCTCCCATAACCTTCGTGGCGTGGAGGAAGTGCCACCTGGAGTGTCATGTCCTTTTAGCTCACGCAGCACCGTTTGAGCTGACTGGTTGACCGAGAATGGATCCGCGTTGACCGAGGATGTACGTGGCGTTGCCGATCCAACCAATAGCATATGAACCATTAGCACCTCCATTCCCATGTGCCCATGTGGCCCGTTTCTCAAGAAGACACGTGGAACATGTCGAACAATAAAAAGGCTGCGGAATTGCTAGACAACTGCGGAATTGCTGAATGGCTGCGGAATCACTGTACATATGCCAAAAATCTAGACAAACAGTCAAACATTAGCATAGTTAACCAATCATGCTAAAAGACATGCAATGTAATGATCTGGACAGGTTGATGAGGAAAATAGGGGTAAAAGAGAGAAATAAGTGAGGAAAAGCTGTTGAAATGATAGGTAACTAGGTGTAGGTTGGAGGCTCTACAAACCCTTTTGGGAGAAAAACCACCAAAGCTTCTATTTATTATGATGTAAATTAAAATCACTAACTGTGATTACATCAATTCTTTTGTGAGCACCTATTCACAGAAGGCCCCAACCCCTTGATATTTGTAAGCACCAACTTTCTAGAGGTGTCAACTTCAAATTTTTGCAGGCACCAAACTACTGTTTCCAGTTGGAACTATTCTTTTCATAGGATTTTCAAACTCATACCTCTATCAATATTCTTTTATTCTATTTCTGAATAATTCCATTGCCTTCCTGAACCCACCTCCCTGCTGTAGCTCCTCGATATCACCAAGATTCTATTTCTTCTACAAGCACACACTACCACCATCTACAACAGTAAACTTCAACAATTCACTTTCTATCATGCTCTGTTGCTCTCACTACGCAATTCACATTCACACTCTGGTTGCTTCTGCACTTCATGACCCTGTGGCTTTTTTTAAAAGAAAAATCCCACACTGGTCGAGAATAGGAGCTTCATTTTCTCCTCAATATGCTTGATATAAGCACTTCATTCAATGTTCTACTACTTGAGGAGGAAATTCATCTCTCGGTTAGCTCACATCCAGCCTATGAACTTATGGTTCTATAGTCTTGGTGCCCTATTCTAAGCTAGAGAGTGTAAAATATTATCTTTAATTCTTACCCACTACAATATCTCACACTTTCTCTTAGCCTTCTTTTGCTAAACTCTTTATATATTTGTGTAATGTTCATAATTTAATTTCCTCACAAATGGCCATTATCCATGAGTTGTCATCAACAAATCAAATCCTTTGTTCTTGTAGTTCTCCATTGTACAACTATGTAACAAAATATTTTAATTCATAATTGAACTCGGCACCAAATTCTAACTAACTAAACTCTTGGAGACTTTAGCACCTTTTCCATATGACCAAAAATGTGACCATGTTCTTTACAATTGATGTGCTTATGCTTGAGTTCAGGTTTGGAACTTTTTGTTGTTATGCTCGATAAAATCACCTAAATGATGAAGTCTCGAACTAACGCTTGTTATGGGTCCCACAATCTGGGATTTAGTACAATGTTAGAAATTATAAAACAAACGAAATCTTCCAAAAACTTGATCCGCTAACTCAAATCCCAACACTATGCCATATCATTTTCTAACAACACTTCTCATGTCATGGTGATGTCATCATGCCACATTGCGACATCTGAATGATGCCACATGTCAAATGGATTTTGCCCACTTTTCCATCCAAAGACTCCATATTTTCCTTCCATGTGTCACTTCTCCAACATGCCATGTCATCACCTCGGTCTATTTGGCGGCACCTATACGTACTTTAATAACCACATTATCATGCCATGTCATCAAAACTTTATAGAGAGGAAAGACTGGGTCTGAGTTCTTTTCTTATGTTTCCTTTAAAACAACCCTTCGGAGATGAATTCCCATCATACTTTGGAACTTCACCAACACATGAACTCTGACCATGAGTTTTGATTTAGGACTCTTCTACACCTGCATCCTTGAACAACTTACCTCGCCAGAACATCAAAATGAGTCTGAACTATTCAGAGTTCGACACTTTATCTGTGGACAAAGCACATGAAATTTGAAAATGAGTTTGAGTTTGGGAATATTTTGAACCTACATCCTTGAACAACTTACCTAGCCTGAACATCCATATCAGTCCAAATTGTTTTAAGTTCGACACTTTAGCCATAGACAACCTATTTTCTTCATAATGGCCCTAGACCTCCGAACTCCAACATTAAAGCTAACCACCTAACTTCAAAACACACTATATCTACAACTCTTAGGATCTTTCTTAAGTGTAATATACCATTGGAAAAGTCTCTTTGAGGATTATCCATCCATGCACTTTGTGGGGGCACCTAACTTGGGTTTCTACGCACAAAATTTTCTTTAACAAAGTGACCTCTACAACATACCTTCATCAACCATAGGCATAAGTTTTAGGAATTCTTCACTTTATCCTATTACTATGATGGTTCTCAACTAAATACCTTAACTACCATCCAACTCTCGCTGACATAAATGAATTCATACTTGTCAATAGTGAGATAGTTGACATCAATGAGAACATTATGTCCATCAATCTTTCCAACAATCTCTAAGGACAACATTTTGTCAAAGATTCTCCAAGGCCTACATTTTTTCCAACAATCTCCCCCTTTGGCATTGATGGCAATTGTGCCAAACATTGCTAAGGCATTCGATGGCTACTAACTTGAAGAAATCCCCTTGACACTAATCGAGCTCATTCTTCTCCCTCAACAAGATTACACATATTTTCCCTAAGTGTGATACTGGCCAAGCCTAATTACACATTGTACCTCTTCATGTTGTTCTATCTATACCACATGTCGATACATCTTCTTCCTTTGACTCATGCATCTTCTCATACTTTTTTTGCGTGTCAGGAACATCTGTATTCATACCACCCAACTTCTCCAGGATGAAGCCACACATTTGTCTGTGTGGGCCACTAATTTTTGCCACTGTGTGGAGGAGGTGGACAATATGCTTGTTAGCGAGATAAATTGAGGAAACCAATTTGTAATAATTGGTTGAATTTGTCAGAATTTGCATCCAAATGTATTGGAAACTTGAGCCTTTTGTTTCCTCTTTTCAATGGATTTGGCCCTCCAGCTCTATTATTTCTACATTTTCCATGGCCACCTCTGGTGAAAATAATCATGTTGTATATATTGTAGCGCACAAAAATTTGTATACAAATGATGTCCTTCTATCGTTTGGTGCAAAATAAAACATTCACAAGGGAGTGTACGAAACAAGGGAAAAGGACTAGCTCTTATATGATTTTTTTTAAGAAAAAAGGAAAGGTTATTCATGAACACATAATATAACAATACAGGAAAATTACATAAGAAATAAGAATCACTAATTTTAAGTATTAGTTGTAATACTTAAAATCATGAAACCACATTTGAAGCCATTTTTGTCTTTTTACACAGGCCAAGATATACCTTTATCACCACATGCATTAGTTTTACATAGGTGAAGCTCAACATGGGAGCCACAATGAAGGCTTTATGTAAGGGTTAAATAATAGAAAATAAGAGAAAAAATGCATGTCAGTGATAGAGACTAAAATGCATGTGTGCCTTTTTTGAGGCACAAAATTGACTTTAAGAAATAACTGTAGCTTGATTTTTGTTCTCAAACTTCGTATTTGTTGGGTTGTGTTATATTCTTTCCACGTAGTTAATAGGGGGTTTGAAGGACACCCGTAACCCCACTTTATGGGGTCCGGGGCAGCGCCCCAGAAAATTTTGGTTTTGGACCATATGTTAGGTTGGGCGGACCCACCTATGGTTTTGTGCATGATTTTCGCACATGTTTTTTGGACACGATGGTTTTTCGGTCCATGGTATTGGATGCGATGGTTTTCGGTCCATGGTATTGGATGCGATGGTTTTCGGTCCATGGTATTGGATGCTTTGGCATGTATAAATATGTATTGCAACATTGAAAGGAATATAATGAAAAATCAAGCTGGTAGTCCCGGTTTTGGGATCGAGGGAAAAATCTCTGTGCATATGTGTTTTATGGGTTATGCTCTCGCATTGTTTATTTTCTTTGTCTAAGAATTCGTATGCAAGTAATTTATGTACAGGGTTAAAACCTACAGTATTGTTCTCAAGATGGATAACGCTCAAACTTGGGTTCTATAACTAGACACTGGGTGATATATGACGTAGAGTTTATCATTTATTTTATTTATATTTTCAATCTTTGAAAATGATGTCACCTTTTTCCTTTTAGAAAGAAAAGAGAAAGCCAATAACATTGAGCTATGTGGCTACATTGTCAAAATGAGAATATATATATATATATATATATATATATATATATATAACTATAAAAGGAAAATTCCCGAGCTTAGTGCATAGTCCAAGGGGCATACACTATTGGGAACTACTTTTACATTTTTTGAAATCAATTCTAAGCCTAATAGTATCAAACCCACTGGGATGAGTATATACTTCAACGAGAGAACTTTGTCAAGCCTAGTAAGAATGTCCTCAAATGATGGTGAATTAGTGGTTTTATGATTGGGAAGTGGCCTCTCCCCTTTTCTCAGTTATAAGAAATCTCTATACAAGTTTGAGATATATGTGTTTTCTTGAGTTTACCTTAATGAAGGACTATTGAACTAAGCCCCTTAATTATTTATTTTCAAACTAAGTTAAATATGGGGTGAAACAGAAATCCCTCTGATAATATTCAAAATCACTCCTCTCTCATGCCCTAGCCACAGGTCTCATATCAACCCAAAGGCTCTCTCTAGGAGGCTTTTATATCTTTTGAAGCAATTATGTGACAGATGATAGCAAAAGCTACATTAGAAACTATGAAAGTGAATATTTTATATCATGTGCACAGATAGATGGAATCAAATATTCAGATTGAGAAGCACATTGATTTGTATTCATCAAGAATGAAAGCAAAAGAAGGAATATTGAAGATAGTGAATATGACAGTGAATCAAATGAATTCTATCTTATGGGTAAAAGTGAAAGTAATCTAATGGCCCTAGAAGTAGAGGTTAAAAGGCTCAGAGATAGAATCAGAGATCAACAAAATCTATTTGATAAAAGGGATTGTACCTACAAAGAAGAGATTACCAGGTTAAAGACTTAGTTGCAAGATGGAAACAAAATAAGGAAGACGTACAAGGAAAAGGAAGATCAATGTCAAAGGTTTCAGGATGAAGTAACATCATTAAGAAACGAAGTGAATGAAAAATATACAACATCCAAGGAACTTAAAGAAAGAAGTAAAAGACTTGAAGCAAAAATCATTTCTCTAAAATATGATCTTGAAAAGTCAAACAAACGATATGAGGAGACTCTTCAAGTATTCGAAGAAAGAAATCATTGAGTTAAGAACTCAATTGGAAAAGACTAGAAGTGAAAAAGAGGTTGAAGTAAGTATTCTAGAAGGTAAGTTAGCAAAAAGAGAATATCAATTGAGATTTCAAAATAACTCAAAGATATTATTTGTTATTTTTTTATAATTAACAAAATATTCAAAATTTTTTAATTTATTTTATCAAATTTGGTATCTCATATTGGCCACTAAAAAAAGAAGCCATGAATAAGGAGAAAGATTTATGATTAATTGTATGGACTTTTTACAAGGCAAAAAAAAGATTTGTGATTAATTATATGGAATTTAACTTTATTTTAGGGTGTATAATAATTTTAATATATATATATATATTTTTTTAGTGCTGTACACTGAAGAAATATTTACTTATTTACTTTAATGTTTCAAGTAATATTGCATTATTTCCCTTATTTTACGGAAAAGTAAATCGTGATAGTTTAAAGGCGAGTTTAGATGGAGATATTTTAAATTGTGAAAACCGTCGGAATCTTTTTTTTTAAATTGTGAAAACAGTCTTACTTTGAAATTCCAATCTGGAGGGCGGTCTTTACCATCATTGTTTAAATGTCACAGTTTCGATTATTCAAACTTGAAAATGGAATTTTTGTCTTTATTCATTTTTTTTTTGGATCTCGAAAAAATTTCTGCTTTTTGGAAAATTAAGGGAACCGAAGCTATCGGAAAGATGTGATTCCCAATGTGATTTAAGGGTTGAAAGGAAAAAGATTATTAATTAATTTTGCAAACTTTTAAAATTTATTTCAAAAATGTGACTTTCAAAACTTATTTTACTGATAAAAAAAATAGAAAGTAAGTGCGGGCTTTTTGCTCACTAATTCTTACCCCGCTGAAGAGAGCAATCAATATTTTATTTTTTTAGGCTCAGCCTCATTTATTCAAACTCCAAACAGACGGAAATATTTATTAACTATGATTCTTACCCCACTGAAGAGAGCAATCAATATTTTATTTTTATTTTTCAGGATATTTTTTAGGCTCAGCCTCATTTATTCAAACTCGAAACAGGCGGAAATATTTATTAATATGAGGGGCGGCGGTCTTCCTTTTTTAAATTTACCCAACTGGAAGATGCCGAAAATACTTCTGAAAATACTTTTTCATTTATTCAAACTTCAATTAGACGGAAAGATTTAATTAATATTTGTGCGGTCTTGCATTTCCGAGAATATTTTTTCATTAATTTTATGCCAGGGCTGCCTTTCTTACTTTTCTCACGGGAAAGATTTGATTCTTCTGGCAATTCTGCTGCTATATAGCTACACTACCAAACTCCATTTTCATTCCAGAAATGCAGATTTATTACGTTCCTTCTCTTTTCTCAGAATGTGTATTATCAGAATGCTTCTCCTCGCCACCCTTTCTTTCATTCTCTTTCTCAATCCTCCTTTTGTCTTTTCCACACCCATCGCCCATTTCCCTCGTCTCACCAATGCTTCTGATCAACACGCTCTGCTTGCTTTCAAGTCTGCCATCACATATGATCCCTACCAATCATTAGCTGCCACCTGGAAACCAAATGTTTCATTCTGCCAGTGGACGGGCATCATATGCAGCAGGCGCAGACAGAGAGTCGTATCCCTCAATGTTTCGCACATGGGATTACAAGGTACAATCTCTCCCTTTCTCGCTAATCTCTCCTTTCTCACAGTACTCGACCTTCACAATAACAGTTTGCACGGTCAAATTCCCTATCAATTGGAAACCCTCTTTCGCTTAAAGATGCTTCGCCTCTCTAAGAATCAACTCCAAGGTTCCATTCCACCCACTCTGAGTAAGTGTCGCAGTTTGCGGAGCTTGATTCTCTCCTTTAACCATCTCACAGGAAACATTCCCCCACAACTATGTGTTCTCCCCAAGCTAATAGACATGGCCTTCGCATATAACAATTTGATGGGAACAATCCCAAACTGCTTGGGAAACATATCCTCTTTGCAGTACTTATATTTGCCAAGTAACAACCTTCACGGCAGTGTTCCTTCCGAATTGGGTATGCTAAGCCAGCTCAGCCTTCTCTCTCTGGGGTTCAACCATCTCACGGGACACATTCCGTTGGAGTTGGGTATGCTAAGCCAGCTCAGCATTCTCTTTCTGGATGTTAATCAGCTGAGCGGCAGCATTCCTTCTTCCCTTTTCAATTGTACAAAGCTTCAAGTGATTTCCTTAGCAGGAAACCAACTCAGCGGAATAGTGCCCATGGAGTTGGGTAAATTGACAAATCTCCAGAAGCTTGCCTTTGGCGGCAATCACCTGATTAGCAGCAGCACCACGAGATGCCCCATTCTTGATGCTCTTAGTAACTGTTCCAATCTACTATTTGTAGACTTATCCGAGAATAATCTCACAGGGAAATTGCCGTTTACTATAGGCCAGCTCTCTACAAAACTCTACCTCTTGGACTTGGCTTTCAATGATTTAGCCGGAGGAATACCTCCACAAATTGGAAACCTAACTAGTTTAACATTTCTTAGTTTAGAAAGTAATTCTTTTACAGGGTCAATTCCTTCGTCAGTTAATATGCTTCAGAAGTTGGAGAGGTTATATATGGGTTCCAATAATTTACAAGGAAACATCCCTATGGAAATTGGGCAGCTAAAAACCTTAGGGCTCTTAGATCTCTCTAAGAATAATCTCTCTGGAAGAATCCCTGATTTTGTGGCCAACCTCCAGCAGCTAAGATATTTATATCTTAACCATAACCAGTTATCAGGAAATATACCTGCAAATTTAGGGAAATGTGTGAACTTACTCTTGCTAGATCTATCATACAACAAACTTACTGGGCACATACCTCCACAAGTTGCAGGCCTTGCAAATTTAGCCTTCTATTTCAACTTGTCAAACAATTTATTACATGGCCATGTGCCTTTAGCACTAGGAAAGTTCAATAAGCTTCAAGCTATAGATATTTCTGCAAATCAATTAACTGGTTACATTCCAAGTGCACTTGGAAGTTGCCAAGAAATAGAATATCTTAATCTTTCTTGCAACACACTTGAAGGTCCAATTCCACTATCCCTCACTGAACTTCTCAGCCTTCAGGTCCTGGATCTCTCGTCCAACAATTTGTCAGGTGGAATACCCATATCGCTAGAAAATCTCACAATGCTCCATCACTTGAATTTTTCTTTTAACAAGTTGTCAGGAGAAGTCCCTAAAGAGGGAGTTTTCAAAAAGATTGCCGCCACTGCATTTATGGGAAATCTTGCTCTATGTGGACCTTGGGTAAATCTACCACCATGCTATGCTCATAAACATGAAAGTGTTCTAAATCTAAAAAGAGTTATCGCACTCGTTTTTGTTGTAGCATTTGTTGTATTGTGTTTGTTTCTTGCAATCTTGTGGAGACGAAAATGCAAGAGACATATTCAGAAAGAGATTGGTCCAACATTAAATGTGGGTCATCGAAGAATCTCCTATGCAGAGCTCATCATCGCAACAAATGAATTTAGTGATGCCAACTTGTTAGGAGTTGGTAGTTTTGGCAAAGTGTACAAAGGGCTTTTGAATGATGGCACAATGGTGGCTGTCAAGATTCTCATTCTACAAAATGAAGGGGCTCAAAAGAGTTTTGATAGAGAGTGCAAAGTTTTGGGTAAAGTTAGACACCGAAATTTGATTCGGCTCATAACCTGTTATTCAAATCTCCAAATCAAAGCTTTGATATTTCCATTAATGCCAAATGGAAGCCTAGAAAAGTGGTTATATCCCGATGATGGAGAACATAGTTTGAATCTGATTCAAAGGTTGAATATAGCAATAGACATCGCCCAAGGCATGGCGTATCTCCATCACCATTGTTTTGTGCAAGTGATTCATTGTGATTTGAAACCCAACAATGTGTTGTTGGGTGAAGATATGACTGCATATTTAATAGACTTTGGCATTGCTACTATATGTTTTGCAAGTAATGAAGATGGAGCTCTCACTTCCACAAATGCACTCAAAGGATCTACAGGGTACATTCCTCCAGGTATTATTTAAACTATATACCATCTTAAGCAATGTTATGATTTTCTTATGTTTGTTTAGCATTTTGAATTAAAAAATTTAAGATGAGGATCTATGAATGCAGAATATGGAGTGGGAGGACAAGTTACAATAAAAGGCGATGTATATAGCTATGGAGTAGTGTTATTGGAAATGCTCACTAGAAAGAAGCCCACACACGACATGTTTATGGAAGGAATGAACTTGCAAAAATGGGTGGGTAGTAGTTTTCCAAACCGAGTACAAGATGTAGTCGACACGGGTCTATTGAGGAGGACTGATAGATGCAGTGAAGAAGATAAGGATCTCAATTGTCTCATTTCACTCATAAATGTGGGCTTACATTGCACAAATGAATCTCCTCAAGGACGACCTACTATGATGGGCATTCTATGCATGTTGCAAAACATCAAAGACACTTTTTTGAGCACTACTGTGATTCCCAAATTCCAATCAAATCTAACACATTTGTTGGGTAGTACAAGTACTACTATGAACAACATTTGTGAAGGTCAAAGTTCTTCCACATCTTAGTCTATTGTAACAAAGTGGTAGTTATGTAACTAAACTATGATGTAATTTGAGTCTTATTTCCCTTTCCTTGTTTGTACATAAATATGTGGTTGATTGTATGCAAATGTGAACAATAAAGTTAGATCCATTGTCAATGGTGTTTTGGAAATGTCTTTATTATTCTAAAATTTCTTATTCTATCTCAAAAAAAAGTTATATTCAATATCCTTTACATGTATAACTGAATGCATCACACTCACCAAGTATTAAACACATTAAAAGTTTTGTATTTCTTTTAAATAATTAAAATATAGAAATATTTTTTAGTTCTAGAAATTATTGAAGAAAATATCATAATTTCTAATTGATGAATATAACTATTGTTGATTTTTTTTTAATGAATATAACTAATATTGTTTACATGAATACCCATGAAACTAGAATAATTAAAACAAAATCATAAGCACATACATACATCCATACCCTATTGAAGTGGTTATGTATCTTGCAAACATATATCAGTAATAGAGTAAAAGGTTGAGTGTTATTATTACACTAAGAAACATGTGTTACTTCTATGCCTTGAAAAGTTATGCAGCAACAAACTTAACTATACAAATTAAGCATTCCTTCATTTTCCAGCAATATATTTTGATTCTAGAGATACTATGATTTAGAGATACTATGATTCAGAGCCATGCTAGTTCTAATTAGATAGAGTCCTAATTATTCTCAGATCCGTGGAAGTTCTATAGAGTTCTAAAGCCGTGGAAGTTCTATTTTTTAAATTATCATTGCTATTGGATGCTAACGTAATGGAAGTTCTATTTCTTTTTTCAAATTTCATTGAAATTTTCAGTGAGTTTTAGGCATGCCGGAGATTGATGGTTTAAGGAATATGTCAGTGAGCTTCCACCTAAGAAGGGGAGAGTACGATTAAATATGAGAAGAATCCTACCAAGCTAAATGACGAGAAATTTAGCAGGAACATAAAATCATGGGGCAGAAGTCCCAGGAGGAGCAACAAGAGTTTTTGAGAATGTCCCAGGAGGAGCATGTGTGTGACTAACAACCACACCTACAATTCACCCAATTTTAAATGCATTGTCCAGTTCCCTGGCAAGATTCTTTTCGACAGAAGTTCTTACTAGTTTAGCAACTTCAGCCTTCCCTTTGCCTTCAAAATATCCAAGGTGGATAGCATTTTGGACTGATGTCCAATTCTTCTCTCCGCATCTCTCCTGAAAACTAATTTTATTTTTTTCTTTTGAAACAGACGCTAATTTTATGCTAGATATAGTTAAGGAGGGATAATGCAACAATGGTGGTTGTTGGACTACTTTCAGGAAGGTACAAGATATCAATGGCATGATTCCCACCCCATCCTCTCCTTCGTTAGGCACTGAAGATATATATTTGGACAGCAAATAAAATTTAGGAAACTTGCTATTGAAAGAAGATTTGATGTCAAATTATCTGAAGCGCTCAAGGGATTGCAGAGATGAAGTTCTCAAGAGATTGCAGAGATTTTCGATATCGATTATCCCACTCAAAAGCCCGCCAAGAAAATCTCACTAGAACTTGCCGAGGTTTGGAAAACTTGCCGAGGGCATTGCTCGATCATTATTACTATGTTCAACTATCTTCCAGAGAGCCTGCGCATGTGTATAAATTTAATTTCAAGATTTCTTGAAACACATGGTCGAAGTTCATTGAAGAAATACAGAACATGTTTGTGATTTCTTCATTATTCGTTTTTTTTCGGTATTTTGTATTTGACTAAATCAACTCTTAGACTTTCCTAAGCGTCCTGGGAGGGTCTTAGACTTTTTTTTTTTACTCCAAAAGGAGTTTTGCTCCTCGCTTAGGAATACTGCAGTTGCCGAATCCCATAAAAGTAAATTCTACCCAATGTCTTGTGAGAATCACGCCCAGGTATAGGGGCCCACACAAATAGTCAGATCTGGCGGCTAACCCTCAACTGCAGATTATGAGTAGGAATGTGGCAGTCATCGAACCCCTGCTACTAGATCTTAATGGCGGATCTGATTGTGGCAACTGCTACAGAACCCAAATGGCTAGATCTAAATTGCAGATTTGATAGATCTGATTAGCGGATCTGATAGATTTGAATGGCGAAACTGATTGTTGCGGCTGCGATAGGATCCCACATGCTAGATCTGAACTGGCAAAGATGATGCGTGATCTAGAGAGAGACAAGGGAACTATGGTCTCAAGGAGTGTCAGGTGCTACAGATCACAATATACGTAAGGGTCTGACAGTAGTACTCGGCCCAATCTTTCAGGGCACTAACCAAGGAGGATCAACCGTACCCTTAACCGTACAACTTGACTACCCTATCGTACGCGCGAGTAATCTCCCCGAGTGCTGTTCTCGGTGTACTGTAGCAGCAAGATGATTGACGGTTTATCTATGGCAAGGTTTCAAGAGAGCCTAGGGGGCTTTCCATATACCCAGAGGGTACTTAGAAGACAGTCTGTGCGCGGTTTTGTCTAATGCGCTACTACTTGAAGGGGTACCCACAGGGGTTACAAGGGATTCCAACAAACGTGACCACCTCTTGTATTTCCTGCATGCATGCCTCCCAAAATCTGCAGGTTTATGCGCTCAATGACAGATGCCATGGTTTAAAGACGCCGGAACACGTCTCTAGCCAATTTTTTTTTTTTTTGCTAAAAATGGAGATCCCACCGGCCCTGGAAAGTGCTCTGATACCACTTGTTATGCTCTTGACCTGCGAGAAGATACCAGAATACCAAATATGCAAAGAAATATACCCATAACACAAAACAATAAGAAATAACGACATGTATTTTATTATTCAGAAAGGAAAGCAATGCTCACTTGCCTCTTCGAGAGGGCAACCTCCAATAGAGCTCGACTCAATTACAAAATAAGACACGATGCTCCTCGAGGGGAGTCTCTATCCTTTATATAGGATTCATACATGCAATACCATGGGTCAATACCATGGTTCTTATTAATACCATCTATCTAATGCCATGGCCCATTTGCAACTAACTGTGGTCCCTTCATTAAATGCAGGTCAACCACTTACAATTATTAATATGGACTTTATTTACTCTTTACTTAACTATAACTATGACTCGACCCTATTACATAAATAAGGGGGTTAGGGTTGGACCCTAACAAACAACGAGTACTAGCCAAAACTCTAATATTTGAAATCAGTTGCCTTCAATACTTACCAAAAAATAATCATACACTAATTCATCATATAAGGCCAACAACAATTAGGATGAAAATATAAACTTCCAGAAAAAGATGTGGCAGTAAACAAGGCATTGAGGTCCAAAAATAAAAACAAAAGAGATAGATTTGTCCATGAGCTCGAAGGGAAACAATTGGTACTAATGTGACATCCCTGCAAGCAAACAGAAAAATTGATGCAACCCAGATTCATTGAAAGTCCTTTCTTTGAAAACTTCTTAGCAACAACGTTCAATTCCCTATGTAGATGTGAAAAGGTGACTTGTTGGAAAAGTCCTCTAATCTTGTTTATTTGATGCATCCAATGGATGAAATGTGGAGGGGAAAAAGTAGTCCCATTGTTAATCCAATGTATGGTTATCTGAGGATCGCCAAAGATATGAAAAAAATTGAGGTTTAGTCACTTCACACGATACAGTAAACCCCATAATGCAATAACTTCCACTCTGTTAGTGTCATGTTCTCCATTCCAACGAAAATGATACATGAGATATGCGTTAGTAGCAATGCAGACTCCACAACTGCAACATTGATTATGGGATGCCCCATTGAAATGGTTGATAGGAAAAGATGTGTGAGGGTCAAGACTTTATAATATTGTTCATCATGTAACCATTGGTCCGTCGGTATTCATAGTACAAAGCATAGATTTTGGAAGAAATATATTGAAACTCCATTTTCTGTTGTATCAGTGTTTACTTTATTTTACCGGAAAATTAAGTGTTTAGCATCATTCTTGAAGACTCTTTTATTCAAACTCCAAAGACGGAAATATTTAATTAATTTGACCGCGGTCTTCCTTTATGAAATTTAGCCTTCTGAGAATAATTCTTGGTTAATTTTGTGCGAGGGAGGTATTTTCGTGACTAAATTTACCCCAATGACATATGAAACCAATGGTTTGTCACTAATTTTAGGGAAATTATAAACTATTTAAAGTTTGAGATTTGATATAGTGATTTCTAATTTATTGGAATTTTTCTGTGTTATTTATCATTGCTGGTTAGTTGGTTGTATGGTGTGTAAGCTAGTTGGTTGTATTTTGTGCAAGGAAGATTGTAAATAGAGAATAATAAAGAATGATTGAGAATTTTGTAAAGGGAAAGGGACATACATATACCTCCTAGTCTTTTAAAATATAAATCTCTTTATAAAATAATGAAAAAAGGTGCAAGAAGAAACTTTTATAGAGAATCCATGTTGATAAAGAGAGTAGGTCATAAATTGTTTATTTACAAATCAACAAGCTATAACAATCATGCTAGGATATGACACCAAATGATATATGGAGAATATACAACTAACCTAATATCAAAGATCCAATGAGAATATATACTTCATTAAGCAATCTTCAACTATGACATTAGATATGGGTATTATAATGGCCCCATTCTAAAAACATGTTGAAAACCTCCTACAATGGACATGAAGGCTCGACTCACACCGAAGATTCTTTGTATCATTTTCCCTCTCTTCTTAGCTTCTAAACAATGATTTTAGATATATAACACCAATTTATAGACATGTTAACATTTTGTTAAGCATTAAAAGATTTTTTCATATTTACAACATGCAAGGAAGCAACATATACTCTTTGTTACATCATCATTTGCAAGCATAATAATTGGACATTTGTACTTTTTGTCTCATATTATTTAGATTTTCCTACACATTCTAATAATTCCTCCAATATTGACTGATGTATTCTTAGCATTGGGACTTGATTATAATTTATGGATAATACACCTACATGAAATAATTATGATCAATCCATAATCATCACTCAATGTTGGAAAACAAGTTTTTGGATGTTAAGGATTGTTTTATTTTCCATTCTAATTATAAACTAAATTTACCTATTAGCATAAATATTACAAGAACTAATTTCATTAAAATGTTATCCTCTGAAATTTTGTTTTTTATCCAAATTATGTTTCTCTTTATCTTACGATTTTAATAAAATGAGAAGAAATATAAGTATTTATATCTATATGTTTTTCATAAAATGTAAAGATTTCTTATAAAAATATACACATTTCTTATAAAGCTATATTACTATTATTTATAAAATGAAAATTTTATACATAATTTTTGCAATTGTTTTTAAACACATTTAAATATAACATTTAAACTTATAACTCTTTGCATAATTATCATTTCCTTAAAAGATACGATAATAGAGATATTGTATTTAACAAATATGTTTTTGAAGAAATATTAATACATTTTCTATGCCTTTGTTAATCAAAAGATAAATTATAAATTCTTACTACATCTTTCAAGAAATATTACAAATTCTTGTTAAATTCTACAAACAATAGAAATATTATTTATGTATAAATATAGTTGTAGATTGATAGAAAAATATATTCTACTACTACCATATTATGTTGCCCCTCTTGGTTAATGATATGTGAAAATTCAAGAATTTATAAAATGTGAAAATAAATATGAATATTAATTTCACTACCTTTTAATATGATTGTTTTTTAATTTTTTTTTTTTTTTTTGTGTAAGTCAGATGTTTATATTATATCACAAAATATAGTACAAAAAATCCGCAGAAGCAGATCGAGAAGTAGGGATTTACAATAGACCATAACTTGTCACCTGCTCAGAGATTTCAAAAAAGAAACTTCAAAATGCACACCGCGCAGGGTGGCCCGAGCTAAACTTGTAACTATAAACCGAGACTGCCGAAACATTACAGTCCATTACATTAACACAGAGAGAGTGAGAACGAAACATAGAAAACAACGAAGGCAGCAGCAAAAGAGACTACCCTAGATAAACTTGCCCATTTGACTGATGGTGTCCAGACCCATCTCCCGAACATGTTTGTCCACCCTTGCTTGCAGGGCTTCGATTGGTTCGTTCTCCTGCACCTCAGTTGTGGCCTGCTGCGGAGTCACTGGAGCTGGGTTTACAGTATCCCTCAGGAGCCTGATGAGCAGAGTAAGCTTCCTGTTGACTGTTTGAACAGCCTCATGCACAGTAGTGATTCGGCTGTCCAGCGAGCTGTTGTAGTCGATTATTTTTGCCATTTGAGCCTCCGTGAGGTTCACCTCAGTCACAATTTGCTGCTTTTCTTTCTCGAGCGATTCCAGAGCTTTGGCGATGAGAGTCTTGGTTCGCCAGCTCTCTGCTTTTGTTCTGATAAACTGAGTTGCCCTCTTCGAGGGGGTGCCCGGATCCTTCATCCAATCCACCTCCTCTGCAATCGCCTCCTCCGTGCGCCCCTGTTCCTGCAGCTTCACCTTGGCTTCCAGATCAGCCATTTTTCGTTTGTTCTTAGTTGCCGTGCGGGTTTCATAGCTTCTCTTCGCCTCTTGAAGGTCCTGATTGGCAGCAGCACAACGACAACTTCCCGGATCCATAACAGACTCTCTATACCTCTCCCAGCTAATGCAATTGCCGCTACAGGATGCGTGCTCGACACTATAATGAGAGACTGTGGAGAAAACAGAGTGTCTGCCCTCGGATTTATAGTGTTTTCCCTTGTGAATCCTCCTGAGGAATGTCTTAATCCCGCTAGTAGTGGGAGTACTGTTGAAATAAATTTGTGTGAGGTTCGCACAAGCTAGGCCGTTGCAGGTCGAATTGGCTTGAAAGTGGCTGCTCATAATCCAATTGAAAATATGCCAAGTGTCCTGTACGTTTGATCTGTTGCTATGGTGAATATTGGTGTTTGAAAAAACCTGTTTGCCTGCATGTCTGGCCGTCCTGTGCAGTACCTCGAGCCAACCCGCCTCTTTTGATGTCACCATAAATGTTATTGATGCCACCCTATACGGAACCTTTCCATGTGTCTTATTTTTGATGCTGCTGACGCTACAAAACCTGTAGCTCGATCTGTTATGATCTTTCGTCTGGCAGGCCTGCCGCCGCCAGGAATTCCACCTCCGGAGATGTCCTATCATTCCATTGCCTTGGTAATTATTGCTGCTCTTACCGGTGTCTGCGAACTTCCGGTACCGTAACCGGAAACCTTCACCGGCTAGGTTTGGTCGGCTTGGATTAAATCCCTTTCTGCCAGCTGGGCACATGTCACCTTGAGGATTGGGCAGTCTACCTCCTGCCAACAGCTGTCCAAAATTTTGTTCGGGTTGTCAATACCATGGTTTGCCAAGAAGTCTGCCAACCCATTCGCCTTCCTCCTGACTGTCTGGAACACCATGCCTCTCATTTCAGCTATCAGCTCCGCTATGCTCTCAGTGGCCTTAGCTAGCCTCCAATGTTTGGTGGCTTTACTGGCTCTTGTTCCTGCTTGTAAACGTTTAGCCGCTGTTATAGCCAAAGAGGAATCCCCCTCAACTATGACATTCCCTTGTCGAATTGTTCTTAGAATTTTCAAGCCTTGCTCAAGCGCAGCAAACTCTGCTTCATTGTTTGTACTTTCACCGAGCGCCCTGCAGTAGATATGAACAATGTCACCAACCTGATTTCGAATTACGCCTCCGATACCTACTATACCTGGGTTGCCCCTCGATGCCCCGTCAAAATTCAATTTTAGGCCTCCCTCTGGCAGGCATTGCCATCTGAGGAGTTGCGATGAAGGTTGTGGCCTATTTCCCCCAGTCGGTTGGTTGCTGGAAGCGTCCAGTTGAAAGCTTTTCAATATTCGTAAGTCCTGATCCGATGGTTTTTCATTCAATTCTTTTTTGCATTTTGTTTGTATGAGCTGTTTAATGTTAATAGTGATAGAATCTTTTGCATATTCTATGTTTCTGACTTCCTCCTGAAAAATTCTACGATTGCGCTCTTTCCATATTGTCCATAGAATAAAGCCTGGGGCGCACTTCCATATACTTTCAACTCTTCGAATTTTAGAAAAATTTCTCCTCCAGTTGATGATGGTATCCTGAATGGAGTCTCTGTTCCGATCCGAAGCCCCAAGTACTTCTTCCATCCATTGCCACAGCCGGGTAGCCCACTCACAGGAATTAAAAAGATGATTCATTGTTTCCGCTTCCTCCATGCACATAGGGCACCTAGAAGGTCCCCTGAACCCTTTTTTCAATAAGTTTTCCCATGTTAGAGTTTTCTTCTGCATGAGAAGCCATAAGAAAGTTCTAACTTTTGGCCATTGAAGATTGTCCCATACTTTTTCCGTCCAGGGCATTAGATTAGGCTGCTCTTCCCTCTCTATGATGCTCCTGGCTTCCTTCAAAGTGAAGTCCCCGTTGCCTTTCGGTCCCCATCTGAGCTTATCATTTTCAACAGCAATTCGGATTTTTCTTTTGAGGATCTGTTGATTTAAATCTTGAATGCTTTCCCGCATATCCTCGTTGTGGGTTGAGTTGAAAACTGTCCATTCCCTCCAAACCGGGTCTTCACTGGTTGGGTTCCAGTATTGGTTGACTTTGAGTTTGCCCTCATTTTGATTGCTTAGCTTCACGGGTAACAGTTGAGGGGTATCCAGTTTCGGGGCCTGTTGCCAGGCATCCTCCCAGAAGAATGCCTGATTTCCATTTCGTATCTCCCAGAAGCTATAGTCCTGAACAATACTTCTATTGTCTCTGGCATGGTTCCATATTGGCGAACCGTTAGGAGCTTCCTGCATTCTTATGAGTTCTTGAGTGGTGCTGTTCGGCATATACTTTTCCTTCCACTGAGTGGCCCAAGGTAGGCTTGTGTCAGAGACCCATTTCCACCATATTTTGGCCCCGCAGGTTTTATTTACCACTGAAGGATCAACCAAATGCAGTCCCCCTCTGTCCTTAGGTTTACACAATTTCTGCCAAGCAACCAAAGACCATTTTTTCTTTTCACTGTTTCCGCTCCATAAAAAGGATCGTTGGATGATTCTCATTTGATTTAAGATTCCTTTTGGAGCAGGAAGAATGGATAGCATATACTGAGGGATAGCCTGCAAGACCGCTTTTGTTAGTATTAATCTACCTGCAAAATTCAGAGCCCTGTTAGTCCAATGTTTACACTTTCTTTCCATACTGGCTAGGACTTTCTCCCAATGAACCTTTTGCCAAGGTTTGAGAGTTAGAGGGGCACCAAGATATCTTGAAGGTAAGGCGCCAATTTTGAACCCCAGAAGTCGAGACAGATGAGATTGGATAGCTCGATGTGTGTTGAAGAAGAAAATTGTAGACTTGGAGAAATTGATCTCCATTCCCGAGGCTTTGCTAAACAGATTAAGAATATCCCTGTAAGCTAAAGCTTCTTTAACTGATGGAGTACCATGTAACATGGTATCATCCACAAACTGTTGATGAGTTGTGGCCGGAATGGATCTGATGGGTTGCAGCCCTCTGATGTGACCCTCTGCTTTTCTCTTGGTTATCAACCTGCCTAGGCCCTCCATTAGAATGACAAACAAGAAGGGGGAAAGGGGATCACCCTGCCTGATACCTCTGGTAGGGCTGAAGGGAGCGGAAGGGGCGCCATTCACAAGGATAGAATATCTAGGTGATCTTATAAGGGCTAAAACCCATTTGATCCATTGTTTACTGAAACCAAAAGCTTCTAAAACTGCTTCCAGGTAAGACCAGCTTACCTTGTCATAAGCTTTGGAAAGATCTAACTGCATGAGCATTCTGGCTTCTTTCCGCGAATGAAGTGAATGAATCATCTCCTGTGCCATCAAAATATTGTCTAGAATTTGCCTACTTTCCACGTAGCCAGACTGTTCTTGCGAAATAATGCTAGGGAGGATCGCCTTCAGTCTATTGGCTATGACCTTAGAAATGATCTTGTAGATGACATTGCAAAGGGCTATGGGTCTGAATTTTGCTGGTGTGTTACCTTCCTCCACTTTGGGTATAAGAGCAATGAAAGTCGAGTTTAGAGATTTTAGGATCGTTTTGGAGCGTCTTGAGTCTTCCACTATCTCCCATATGTCTTGCTTTACAATGTTCCAGCAGGCTTTATAGAAGTTGATGGTAAATCCATCTGGTCCAGGAGCTTTGTCGTTGGGCATACTTCTAACTGCCTCCTCGACTTCTTCCATAGTGATTGTTCTTCTTAGGGCCCAGTTCTGATCCTCTGTGATGGATTTAGGTATGATATTGGTAATTTCTTTGATGGCTTCCTCTCTGGTTCTTGCGCTATAATGCTGAAGTGATCCGATAGGGAAGCTGATATCTCGTTATGATTTCTAAGGAGTTCTCCCTCACTGTTTTTTAGTTCTAGGATTTTGTTGGCACTTCTGTAGTCCATGGCTGATCTATGGAAGAACTTAGTATTTTGCTCCCCTTCCTTCAACCAAAGGATTCTTGATTTCTGCTTCCATAATGATTCTTCCTGCTTGCATCTATTGTGCCATTGTTGAGTGAGCTCTTTTTCTTGTTCATAGGTCTCTTCATTTCTGCATCCTGCCGCACCGTCCTTGTGAATTTGTTCCAGCTTGTTTTCGATGATAGTTTTCTCCTGAAAGATATTTCCGAAAACTGTTTTATTCCAGTCCTTTAACCTCATTTTGATGTTTTTTAGTTTTTTTTGAAGATTGAACATTTTGGATCCTTCTTCATCTAATGGTTCTGACCACCATTTTTCCACCATTGTAAGGAAGTTGGGGTGTTCTATCCAGAATTTTTCGAACCTGAAGGGTTTGTTCCTGGGGGTCCCCTGAAGCTCCACAGCTAGTGAGATCGGCCAGTGGTCCGACCCTCCACTTGGGAGGATGTTCGACTCAACTACCGTTCCATCTAAAATTATGCTTTCCGAGACTAAGAAACGATCCAGTCTGGATGATATTAGCCTTTCACCCCCCCTTCTGTTGTTCCAAGTAAATTTACCACTCTTAGGGTAAACATCTATCATTCTTGCACTATCAATGAAATTTATGAAAGCCTCCGCGTCCCTGTTTAGTTTTCTGAGGCCTCCCTTTTTCTCCAGGAGGGAGGTGATCATGTTGAAATCTCCCCCCAATATATATTTAGCATCAGGGTGCCTATCTATAAAATTGGATAAAGACGCTAGGAAATTAATCTTGTCTTCTGACTTCTGGGGACTATAGACATTGATGCATAAGAAAGATATAGAATTACCTGTGGGTTGCAATTCCAGAGCTAAGTAGTTTTTGCTTGCTTCAGCTGTTAGAATCTGGTATTTCCTTGTGTCCCAGAACGTAGCTAAGCCTCCTTCTCGCCCTTGGCTTTCGATCTCTAGGACCTCAAAATTTCTTCCCAGCTTAACTCGTAGGCGATCTATGATGACTCTATTACATTTGGTCTCTTGTAGAAACAACATGTCCGGGTTGTATTTCTGCATCTGCCGCTTCAGAATCCTCTGTTTAGCCTGGCTGTTGATCCCCCTTGCATTCCATGAGACAATCTTCATATTTAAACAGTTGTTTGGAAGGACGGATAATCGCTTAGCTGTCTGATCTTACCTGCGTTGAACATCATCTCACCAAGCTCCTGTAGATGTTCTCTGCTTGACTTGTGGCCTCTACGGCGTTTGTGCCTCGAACCAGAGGTTCTTCCCAGGATTTCTTTATAGTGTGGGTTGCTTCCTTTGAAGATGCCTAACTTCTTCTTCTGTTTCTCTATTTCTGCATTCTGCCGTGCAATGAAGAGGTCATTGACCTTCCTGATTTCTTCCTCCGGTACTGCTTCAATCCCTTTGGCTTTCCAGCTTTCTACAATCGCCGTAAGGTCCATTCCTTCCATAGCTAGGGTTTCTTCCAGCTCCAGGTCCAGGTCCTCACTCCCCGCTTCACTTGTTAACATCTCTGTTTCTTCTTCCGTTTCTGCTGTTCTATC
Source organism: Pinus tabuliformis (assembly GCA_031772625.1). Classification (NCBI taxonomy): domain Eukaryota; kingdom Viridiplantae; phylum Streptophyta; class Pinopsida; order Pinales; family Pinaceae; genus Pinus; species Pinus tabuliformis. Next base: position 1,124,615,721 of record CM062813.1, on the reverse strand, counting down.
CTGCATGTGGATTTCACCATTAAATTCTCCTTCCGTGGTTCCTTTCCCTGTTGGTTCTTCCTGTCCTTCTTGCCCTGCCTCCACATTAGGTGTATTTTGCTTTTCCTCCGAGTCAGTCTCAAGATCTAGGATCTCAAAGGGGTTACTGAAGTGATTTCTTTCTGTGCTACCTTTATTAGTCCTTCTTCTGTTGGCGCGCTGCCTGTTCTTTGGTTTGGTGAAGTTGTTCTTGTCTTTGTTGTTTTGTATTTTCTCGTCTTCTGCCTCCTTTCTATTCAGTGGACAGTCCCTTATCAGATGCCCATGCTCGTGGCATTTCCGACACCTGAAAGGTATTTGCTCATAGTCTAAAGCCTGAAAGTATTCCTCATCCCTGTACTCGAGCCATAACCCTTCATGTAGTGCGCCGGATACATCCAGTTCCACACATATTCTAGCGTAGGAGGTGTATCTTTTCTGCATGGTTGCCTCCGAGGCTTTAACAAAGGTGCCCAGCTTATCACCTATTTGCTTTAAGGCATTCAATCCCCAATAGTCTATTGGGAGAGAGAAAAGTCTGATCCAAACCGGTACTTGAGTGAAAGATTCCTTTTCTGGGACAAAGTTTGGCTTCCAAGGTCTCATATACAAGCCTGCTGCTGCTAGAAAATAAGGGCCACCTTCGAATACTCTGTCTTTATCTTCTAGACTTGTAAAGACTACTGTGAAAAATCCTTTAGCCCCCAGGTGCAACTGCACATCCCCTTTCGGCTTCCACTGTTGTCTTATCCATTGGCACAGAGTCCTTTCAGATGGCCAGACTCCCATAAATTTACAAATGATGGCATGTTCAGCCATGTGCTCCCTATAGGCCTGGATTTCAGGGTCAGTGATTGTCACCCGTAGGTTGTCTTTTTTCTTGGGCTTGCAGGCATTACTGGTCATAGGGGTCCTGTTGGGATGCGCGCTGGATTCCCCCTCCTTCTCCGGCTGAGCCTCGCTGTTGTTATTTGGCTCTTTGTCTTCTCTTGGTCGTTCCTCCTCGTTTTCTGAGGGTTGAAACTTTGCGGCCGTTTTGTCTTTTGTGTCTGCTCGGTTCTGCTTCTCTTTAGTCCTGACTTCTGAGGTATTTTCTGTCTTGTCAGGCATCATTGGTGCCTTTTCCTTGTTTTTTCTGTTGTTCTGCATCTTGCTATTCATTCCCTCTATTCTGACTCCTTCTTTCATTTTCTGTTGCTGTTTCTACATGACAATCTGCTTAAAAGTTGGGGTCCCACTGGACCCCTCTGCTCCCATCCAGTTCGACAGCAATTGCCCCTTTCGAAACAATGCTGCTAGTCTGAACCTGTGGTATTCCAGCCCTGTCTCAAGCGCTGGATCACATAAACCCTAGCTCAGCACTGGTCTTGGTGCTCACCCCATTTTTTTTAAAATATTATTATTATTATTAAATATTGGATTTTTATTTAATTTATTATTTTTTTCAAGATAATTTTTTTTTAACATGTTTCTATTAATAAGAGAACCGTGTTTACATGTAACATATTGTTAAAATGTAGCATTAGATATATAGCCACATGGACAACTAATCAGCAGTGAACAACAATCAATAATAGCCAAAACTCTAATATTTGAAATCAATTGCCTCCAATACCTACCAAAAAATAATCATATACTAATTCATCATATAAGACCAACAACAATTAGGATGAAAATATAAACTCCTAGAAAAAGATGTGGCAGTAAACAAGGCATTGAGGTCCAAAAATAAAAACAAAAGAGATAGATTTGTCCATGAGCTTGGAGGGAAAAAATTGGTACTAATGTAACGTCCCTGCAAGTAAACAAAAAAATTGATGCAACCCAAATTAATTGAAAGTCCTTTCTTCGAAAACGTCTTAGCAACAATGTTCAATTCCATATGTAGATGTGAAAAGGTGACTTGTTGGAAAATTCCTCTGATCTTGTTTATTTGATGCATCAAATGGACAAAATGTGGAGGGGAAAAAGTAGTCCCATTATTAATCCAATATATGGTTATCTGATAATCGCCAAAGATATGAAAAACATTGAGGTTCAGTCGCTTCACACAATACAGTAAACCCCATAATGCAATAACTTCCACTTCGTTAGTGCCATGTTCTCCATTCCAATGAAAATGATACATGAGATCTGCGGTAGTAGCAATGCAAACTCCACAACCGCAACATTGATTCTAAGATGCCCCATTGAAATGGCTGATAGGAAAAGATGTGTGTGAGGGTCAAGACTTTATAATATTGTTCATCATGTAACCAGTGGTCCACCGGTATTCACGGTACAAAGCATAGATTTTGGAAGAAATATATTGAATGCTATAACTACGATCATCAAATATGGGTGTATTACCCGCTTTCTAGATTCCCCAACAAATAAGAAAAGGTAGTATATTTCCAACCTGTGTCGAGATTATCCAGTGTTTGAAGCCCTCCTCAATTGTAGGCAAGTCCCAATTAATATTAATCTTGATATTCTGGGAAACATAAATCCATGTCCCAAGTTATCCCAAGTTATTATTTTATTCCTACAAACAAGCCAACCAAAGATAAATATTTTTTTGCGCATATGCCATGTCCAAACCCTGTCAAACCAAAAAATTCCTTATCAACCTCTGAGAGTGTCTGAGATATAATTGTCTATATTGTTGACTAAGTTTTTCCAATTCCTTGTGCCCACCTGCCAGCAAAGACTATCTTTACCTTGATTTAATGAAATGCCAAACATGTGCAATTGTGGTATATATATATTCCATCGGACCGAGTTTTCAGATCCCATTCCCAAATCCTTCGCAGTCATCCAAATGGCATATAAGTGTAAGGGATCTAATCCCTTTAGGATATGAGTAATGTAAAAGATGCCCTTCGCATGTAAAAATTCAGTGGTTTGTATAAGCAGCTTATCTGAGTCCATCATATTATCATAAGTCGAGTCTATGTCTGTCATGATATCTGAACCCGATCTAGTGTACCCCTTGATATTCTCAATAGTCCATCGCATGCTCGACATAATACTTTTCCAAATGTATGATCCATTCTTTATGGCAATAACACCTATCTCAGTCAATCCGCAGTCCTCCTATTCTTTAAATATTTAGCCAATAATAATCTTGTTCGAGATACCAGACCCAGAAAATACCTTCCAGAAATTGTTCGACAACAAAGCCCATCTGAAAAATTCAATTCACTTAATACCCCACCCGCCCACGGATGTCCTTATGTAAATATTATCCAAACTAATCAAGAGAATATTCCTACTTTCCAATGGACCAGACCATATAGAATTAGTTATAATTGAAACAATATGTTTTATAACGCCTTAGGAATTTTGTACATGTGCATCTAGTACACCGAGATAGTTTGTAAAGCAGATTGGACAAGGACCAATATTCCACCGATAGAAAACCATATGTAAGTCCACATACGTAATCTAGTTTTGAATTTGTCTATGATCCATTGCCATTCTGCCAGGAGGTATCTATTAGGTTTCATCCTGAAACCCAAATAATTGAAACCTGCTTCAAAAGGGAGTGTCTTGACTCCAAAAATCTCAGAAATCATCATAACCTGTTCCAACTCATTGGAAGCATATACAAGCTCTAATTTGGAAGAGATCATTTTAAAACCATAAACATCCCCAAAAGAAATGAAAATATGTTGTAGATGTGTCTTTTGTTCAATAGAAACCTATCCAAAACATAAAACATAATCCATAAACATTAAATGTGTAATAGATACCTATCTTGTGATTTTAATTCCTTGAAATCTAGACCACATTGTTTTTCCACTAGAATCTGCCTACTAAGGCAGTCAATGACTAGTAAGAAAAACAATGGAGATAATGAGCACCCATTCCTAAGGCCTCTATATGCACGATGTAGGTTTTAATCTCATACAAAAATTACCTACATATGAATTCTAGAACATAGAAAATAAACAATGCGAGAGCATAACACATAAAACACATATACACAAAGATTTCCCCTGGATCCCAAAACCGGGACTACCAGCTTGATTTTTCATTATGTTCCTTTCAATGTTACAATACATATTTATACATGCCGAAGCATCTAATACCATGGACCGAAAATCATTACATCCAAAACCATGGATCGATAACCATCGCGTCCAAAACCATGTGCGAAAAACATGCACAAAACCATAGGTAGGTCCGCCCAACCTAATATAGGGTCCAAAAACAAAATTTTCCAGGGCGCTACCCTGGACCCCATAGAGTGGGATTACCTGCACTCCTCAAACCCCCTGTGACTCCCCCCACTGCGCAATCGGCGCAACAAAGGGGGGCATCTGCCCCCCTTCTAACCCCCGGGTTAACTATGTGGGATAGTCATGGAAAGAATATAACACAATCCAACATTCTCCCACTTGTTTTTTTCTTTCCACGAGGGGCCACAAGAGAGCTTAGTCATTTTTCTAGCCTTGCAACGCCCATTGTTCCTCTACACCAAGAGAAATTCTCAGAGCTCACAGATTTTGTCAATGCATCTGTAGTATTCTTCAAAGTGTCCACCTTTACCAACAACACCTTTTTGTCTTCTATCATATCCCTCACAAAGTGATACTGAACATCAATGTGCTTTGTCTTTGAATGATATGTAGGGTTCTTTGCCAAGAAAATTGCACTTTGGCTGCCACATTCTATTCTTATAGCTCCCTGTACTAACCCCATACTTGAACACAATCTCTGCAACCAAACTGCTTCCTCTCTTGCATGAGTGGCTGCCATGTATTCTGGCTCTGTAGTTGATAGTGCCACTACAGATTGTTTCTTACTCATCCAACTGACTGCACCTCCAAATAGGTTAAACACATACCCAATTGTAGATCTTCTCTGATCCACATCTCCAGCCCAGTGTTCATCAACAAAGCCATGAATATCCAACACTCTGTCCAATCCTGGTCTTCCTTGGTAGCACAAACCATAATCACTAGTGCCACGAAAATACCTGAAAACCCACTTCACTACTGTCCAGTGCTCCTTCCCTATTTTTGACATAAACTTGCTCCATACTCCCACTACATGTGCAATGTATGGTCTAGTACAAACCATTGCATACATCAGGCTACCGATTGCACTTGCATATGGAACACGGGACATGTCCTCTTCCTATTCTTGTGTCTTGGGACACTGTTCAACAGATAACTTTACACTTACAGGAATAGGAACCTTCATCAGTTTACTATCCTGCATATTAAACCTTTGCAATATTGTCTCGACATACTTCCTTTGGTTTAACCAGAGCTTCCTCTTTGTCCAACCTCTTTTAATTTCCATGCCCAAAATATAGTTTGCAGCACCAAGATCTTTCATATCAAATTTGGAGGAAAAATGGGTCTTCAAATCCTAGATAATTTCTTTGTCATTTCCAACTAGCAACATATCATCCACATACAAGACCAGATAAATAACATGGTCACCAATTAATTTAAAATACACACAGTGATCTGCTTTGCTTCTGGTGAAGCCAAGTCCCCGTATAAATGTATCAAATTTCTGATACCACATCCTTGGTGACTATTTTAACCCATACATAGACTTAATTAACTTGCATACCAGTTATTTCTTACCCTTCATCGCAAAGCCTTCACGTTGCTTCATGCAGATCTCCTCTTTTAGATCCCCGTGAAGAAATGTTGTCTTCACATCCATCTATTCTACCTTAAAATCAAAAGCAGCAACAACAGATAAAAGTAATCTAATAAAAGTTACATTGGCAATAGGGGAAAAAATATCACCAAAATCAATTCCTGGCACCTGGGAATAACTTTTCGCTACCAACCAAGATTTGTATTTCTCCACCTTTCCTTCTGCATTTGTCTTCTTCTTGAACACCCATTTGCTGCCAATGGGTTTCCTTCTAGCCAGAAACTCCACTAGATCCCAAGCCTCAGTTTTTTGAAAAGATGCCATTTCCTCAACCATGGCCTCTTTCCAGAGTTTTCCATCCTCTGAATCTACTGCTTCCTTCACAATTTTGGGATCATCATCAGTAATAGATAAAGCAAAATTTGAATAGAAAGCAAATGGAATATACCTTTATGGCTGCCTTCTTTCTCGAACTTATCTTCTCACACTCGGAGTTTCTGGCTCTTCATCTTCAGATTCCTCCTCTGCTGTAGAGTCTGATTCTTCCTCCTTTAGCTCAAACTCTATCTTCTCAGGTTCCTTTGGTTGGACTTCATGTTGAATAACATCTTTTACCTCTTTGAACACCACATCTCAACTGTACACAACCTTCCTTGTTACTGGGTTACAAATCTTATAACCCTTTAAACCATCCTTATACCCAATAAAGATGCACTTTTCAGATTTACTATCCAACTTGGTTTGTTTCTCCTTTGGAATATGTACATATGCATCACATCCAAATACCCTTAGATGTGAAAGAGAGGGTTTCTTACCTGTCTATACCTCTTGTGGAGTCTTATCCTCTAACGCTGATGAAGGTGATCTGTTGACTAGGTAACATGCTGTCTCCACCGCCTCTGCCCAAAATTCATGTCCTAACCCGACACTAATGAGCATGCTTCTTGCCCTCTCCATCGATGTCTTGTTCATTCTTTCTACAACTCCATTTTTCTGAGGTGCATATGGAGTAGTCTTCTACTATGCTATACCACACTTCTTACAGAATTCTTCAAATTCCTTACTGCAAAAATCTCCACCGTTATCTGTCCTCAGCACCTTTATCTTCTTCTCTGTCTAGTTTTCCACCAGAGCCTTAAATTCTTTAAACCTATCAAAGACTTCAAATTTCTTCTTAAGGAAATATATCCATGTATTCCTTGAGAAGTCATCTATAAATGATACATAGTACACAGACTTACCTAGTGATGGAAACTTCACAAGTCCAAACACATCACTGTGCACAAACTCTAATATCTTTTTCACCTTCTTACCACTAGAGGGGAAACTAACTCGATTCTTCTTCCCATATACACAATTTTCATAGAAATCAAAATCCAAAGAGCTATTACTCATACCTTCTACCATACCTTTACCATGAAGTATTCGAAGGCCATTCTCTCCAATATGTCCAAGCCTTTGATGCCACAACATGGTCTTTTCTCCAGAGACCACTAGATTTTCTGCTCCACTTTCAAGAACCACTGAACTGTTGCACCCATCAACAACAGTTCTACCTTGCAGCTTGTATAGAGTTCCAATTTGAACTCCTCGCATCAATACCAGTGCCCCCTGTACCATCTTGCAGGTATCCTTCTCGAACACTGTTTTTACACCTGCATCATCCAGCTTGCTTGTAGAAATCAGATTTCTGGCTAATGCAGGAATATGCAGAACACCCAGAAGTGTGTTGAAAATGCAACAAGATGATGGAGCTTAGTGGAAAGGAGTCGCCTTCACTAAGTGGGTCCGCAGGCTATTTTGGCGCAAAGTCTATTTTTAGACTATGTCTATTTTTTAGACATATGGATCATGGTCTATGAGTTGCAGGATGTTGTTTATGGATGATTGGTCATGTTGGGAAAAATAGATGGACTTCTATTTTTGGTTCACAGCGGAGTGATCAGAGTCTATTTTTAGACTGCCAAGCTAAAAATAGAAACGGTGAAATATTATTAGCCCTTAGTAATATTTGGACTCTAAACATTCTCTTATTCTCTTGGAGCACTTCAGTTTGAGCAACGGATGTGGCACATGCAACTGACAGAAGGAATCACGTGGTTTCTTATGTGTTAGTTGAGCTATTGCATGGAGGACTTCAGTTAGAACTCATGCATGTGAGTTCTGTGGAGTTAGATGTGGAGTTGTGTTCAGTTTGACTTGGTTAAACTAGTTGTATTTAGTCTAACTGCAGAATACAATAGTGATGAGTTGTGTCAATTAATTATTAATTAATTCACTAATTATTAACTCATAAATCAACTAAAGAATACATCAGTTAACTCAATGCATGGACAGTTCAACAGAGACATGTGTTAGAGGTAAGTGAAAGGGTGAGTTGTGACTATCAGTTGTGCATGAGATTTGCACATGCATGGATTGAATTATGCCAATGAGGACTGCGTAGTGTGGGCCAATATCAAGGCAATTGTAGCCTGTGCTCACGTGATTTTCACTTTGAATTGTGCAGTGGAGGCAGGCAAAGCAGTGGAGGAAATTTGAACCTGTGACTTGTTCGGATCTGAGCTAGTTTTGTGTGTAACAGGTGGAGCTAGTACTAAGTACTTGTGAGGAGTATTGTACTATGTATTGTTACATGTTCTCAATCATTATAATATACAGATAGTGTGGGGTTTTCAGCTGTATGCTTTCCCCGGGTTACATACTGTGTTAATGTGTGCATGCGATTGATGTTTCATTGTTTTTAATGCTGCTAAATTGATGATCAACGTAGAGGAGGTTATGTATTATGCATGTATTCCGCAATAGTGTATAATCGGGATAACCTCTGTGAATAAGTTTCATATTATTCAAAATTTCTACATGGTATCAGAGCTGTTGATCAATAGATCTATTATTCAGAAAGTGTTTACATTTTATTTCTTCAAGCAGAGTCTGTAATCGGGCCAGGTAGCTTCTGGATTCATCCTTCTTTTGGTAGGTGAGATATCCAGTGAATGCCCATATAGTCAATCTCTATACAAGAAATACTTTGTTCTCACGAATTTTAGATTAGAAGCGGTTGAGTTTTGAGCTGGTGGAATGGCACTCAAGGATAAACTCAGAAACATTAAGTGTGAGAATGGAGATAATATGCCCAAGTATCTCACAAAGTTCACCCAATGCTGGGATGAGCTGGGAAGTGTGGGGGTGACTGTCGATGATGAGGGCTTGGTGAGCTTGGCTCTCCTTGGTCTTCTGAAGAGTTGGCATTCCTATCAGGACTCTGTCAATGGTCGGGAGAAATTGCCAGGATGGGAGAGACTTCGGTCAGATCTTGTGCAGGAGGAGATCAGGCGGAATACCGGGGACGGATCTTCATCAAAGGCATCTGATGAAGAAAATTGTGCTTTGGCTGCCAAAGTGAAGAAGGGGAAGGAGAAGGGTTCTCTTTCCAAATCCAGTTCTTCCAATGATGGGAAGAAGGTTGACAAGTCGAAGGTGAGATGCTTTCGTTGTCATGAGTTGGGCCATTATGCTACTAATTGCCCAAAGAAGAAGTCCAAGAAGGGATCCAGGGAAGGATCTGAAGGTGAGGCACTTGCTTCACAGTTTGAGTTGGACTTCACACTCTTCGCATGCATGGTTTAATCCATGGTGGGAAGTGGTTGGTTTCTTGATAGTGGAGCTTCTTTCGACATGACTGGTGACAAAAGTTTGTTCAGTACTTTGGAGGAGAAAGATCTCCAGATACTCATAGTGATGGGTAATGATGAGAAGTATAGTGTCTCAGGTGTAGGCACGGTTATTTTTTAGAGGGAGCATGGAATTTGCCTTACCTTGACCAATGTCAAGTATGTACCAGGATTGAAGAGAAACTTGGTGTCGATCGCGATGCTGGAAGACAGAGGCTATGATGTAGTCTTCAGTAAGGGAAAGGTTTTCCTTAAACGCATCATCACTAGACAGGTGAAGCAGATTGGTTCACGGGTCAAGAACCTGTATGCTCTTGAGGTTCAAGATGCATGCAAAGCCTTAAGTAGTGAGGCAACTGATGGAGACTTGGTGGTTGAGAGGGATCGTATATTACCTCTCAACATGTAGAGCCAGAAGAAGTCTCAGACGATTGTGGAGGAGCCACAATTGGTGCAGCAGCTTTAGGAGGTTGTGGAGCAGCCACAACAAGGGAAGATGAGAGGAGATTGAGTAGAGACATCTACTCATGCAGAGACCTCCAATATGGGGAAACTTCGAGCCAAGTGGGCTGAGGGATCGCATGCAGCCATACCTCCAGGTAGGAGGTGGGGTGATGTGGATTGATTGTCCCAAGGAGGAGGGGCAAGATCCATGAGGTACCCAACCTCTTGGATGAGACCTTGCTACGGGAACCCCGATGTGGAGTAGCAGGAACTGACTGATTGGGTAGAGACAGATGCGGATGGAGCAGCAGAGAGAGCGACAGTGTAGGGAATCCCAGGACAGCGCATAGCTAGCACGCTGCAGCAATGCGAGAGGCACAAGTGTTTTGCGCAGTGCTAGGTGGCACAGAGAGGTGTGCAATGGTGCAAGATGCATGGAGATGTTGCAGTAGCGCAAATGTCAGAGGGGGAGCACTTGTCAGTAGCAGGTAGAGCTTCAGCATCAGAGTATGTTCCTAGCCCAACAGAGTGGTCAGTTGGGAGTGTTTTTGTTCCAAGTGTTGTTGAAGCAAGTGGATCGGGAAAATGTGTTGCATGCAGAACATTCCAGAGTTGCAGGATAGGGGTTGCAGATAATCCATATCTTGTTGAGAGGGAGTGTTGAAACTTCAACAAGATGATGGAGCTTAGTGGAAAGGAGTCGCCTTCACTATGTGGGTCCGTAGGCTATTTTTGGCGCAAAGTCTATTTTTAGACTATGTATATTTTTTAGACATATGGATCATGGTCTATGAGTTGCAGGATGTTGTTTATGGATGATTGGTCATGTTGGGAAAAATAGATGGACTTCTATTTTTAGTTCATAGCAGAGTGATCAGAGTCTATTTTTAGACTGCCAAGCTAAAAATAGAAACAGTCAAATATTATTAGCCCTTAGTAATACTTGGACTCTAAACATTATCTTATTCTCTTGGAGCACTTCAGTTCGAGCTATGGATGTGGCACATGCACCTGACAGAAGGAATCACATGGTTTCTTATGTGTTAGTCGAGCTATATCATGGAGGACTTCAGTTAGAACTCATGCATGTGAGTTCTGTGGAGTTGGATGTGGAGTTGTGTTCAGTTTGACTTGGTTAAAATAGTTGTATTTAGTCTAACTGCAGAATACACTAGTGATGAGTTGTGTCAATTAATTATTAATTAATTCACTAATTATTAACTCATAAAGCAACTAAAGAATACATCAGTTAACTCAGTGCATGGACAGTTCAACAGAGACAGGTGTTAGAGGTAAGTGAAAGGGTGAGTTATGACTATCAGTTGTGCATGATATTTGCACATGCATGGATTGAGTTATGCCAATGAGGACTATGCAGTGTGGGCCAATATCAAGGTAATTGTAGCTTGTGCTCACGTGATTTTCACTTTGCATTGTGCAGTGGAGGCAGGCAAAACAGCGAAGGAGATTTGAACCTGTGACTTGTTCGAATTTGAGCTAGTTTTGTGTGTAACAGGTGGAGCTAGTACTGAGTACTTGTGAGGAGTATTGTACTATGTATTGTTACATGTTCTCAATCATTATAATATACAGATAGTGTGGGGTTTTCAGCTGTATGCTTTCCCCGGGTTACATACTATGTTAATGTGTGCATGCAATTGATGTTTCATTGTTTTTAATGCTGCTAAATTGATGATCAACGTAGAGGAGGTTATGTATTATGCATGTATTCCGCAATAGTGTCTAATCAGGATAATCTCTGTGAATAAGTGTCATATTATTCAAAATTTCTACATGGTATCAGTGTTGTTTATCATTAGATCTATTATTCAGAAAGTGTTTACATTTTATTTCTTCAGGCAGAGTTTGTAATCGGGCCAGGTAGCTTTTGGATTCATCCATCTTTTGGAAGGTGAGATATCCGGTGAATGCCCATACAGTCGATCTCTGTACAAGAAATACTTTGTTCTCACGAATTTTAGATCAGAAGCGGTTGAGTTTTGAGCTGGTGGAATGGCGCTCAAGGATAAACTCAGAAACACTAAGTGTGAGAATGGAGACAGTATGCCCAAGTATCTCACGAAGTTCACCCAATGCTGGGATGAGCTGGGAAGTGTGGAGGTGAGTGTCGATGATGAGGACTTGGTGAGCTTGGCTCTCCTTGGTCTTCCGAAGAGTTGGCATTCCTATCAGGACTCTGTCAATGGTCAGGAGAAATTGCTAGGATGGGAGAGACTTCGGTCAGATCTTGTGCAGGAGGAGATCAGGCGGAATACTAGGGACGGATCTTCATCAAAGGCATCAGATGAAGAAAATTTTTCTTTGGTTGCCAAAGAGAAGAAGGGGAAGGAGAAGGGTTCTCTTTCCGAATCCAGTTCTTCCAATGATGGGAAGAAGGTTGACAAGTCAAAGGTGAGATGCTTTCGTTGTCATGAGTTGGGCCATTATGCTACTAATTGCCCAAAGAAGAAGTCCAAGAAGGGATCCAGGGAAGGATCTGAAGGTGAGGCACTTGCTTCACAGTTTGAGTTGGACTTCACACTCTTCACATGCATGGTTTCATCCATGGTGGGAAGTGGTTGGTTTCTTGACAGTGGAGCTTCTTTCCACATGACCGGTGACAAAAGTTTGTTCAGTACTTTGGAGGAGAAAGATCTCCAGATACTCATAGCGATGGGTAATGATGAGAAGTATAATGTCTCAGGTGTAGGCACGGTTATTTTTCAGAGGGAGCATGGAGCTCGCCTTACCTTGACTGATGTCAAGTATGTACCAGGACTGAAGAGAAACTTGGTGTTGATCACGATGCTGGAAGACAGAGGCTATGATGTAGTCTTCAGTAAGGGAAAGGTTTTCCTTAGACACATCATCACTAGACAGGTGAAGCAGATTGGTTCACGGGTCAAGAACCTGTATGCTCTTGAGGTTCAAGATGCATGCAAAGCCTTAAGCAGTGAGGCAACTGATGGAGACTTGGTGGTTGAGAGGGAGCGTATATTACCTCTCAACATGCAGAGCCAGAAGAAGTCTCAGACGATTGTGGAGGAGCCACGATTGGTGCAACAGCTTTAGGAGGTTGTGGAGCAGCCACAACAATGGAAGCTGAGAGGAGATTGAGTAGAGACATCTACTCATGCAGAGACCTCCAGTAGGCGGAAACTACGAACCAGGTGGGCTGAGGGATCACATGCAGCCATACCTCCAGGTAGGAGGTGGGGTGATGTGGATTGATTGTCCCAAGGAGGAGGAGCAGGATCCTTGAGGTACCCAACATCTTGGATGAGACCTTGCTATGGGAGCCCCAATGTGGAGTAGCAAGAACTGACTGATTGGGTAGAGACAGACGCGGATGGAGCAGCAGAGAGAGTGACAGTGTAGAGAATCCCAGGACAGTGCATAGCTAGCAAGCTGCAGCAATGCGAGACGCACAAGTGTTTTGCACAGTGCTAGGTGGCACATAGAGGTGTGCAATGGTGCGAGATGCATGGAGGTGTTGCAGTAGCACAGATGTCAGAGAGGGAGCACTTGTCAGCAGCAGGTAGAGCTTCAGCATCATAGTATGTTCCTAGCCCAACAGAGTGGTCAGTTGGGAGTGTTTTTGTTCCAAGTGTTGTTAGAGCAAGTGGATTGGGCAAATGTGTTGCATGCAGAACATTCCAGAGTTGTAGGATAGGGGTTGCAGATAATCCATATCTTGTTGAGAGGGAGTGTTGAAAATGCAACAAGATGATGGAGCTTAGTGGAAAGGAGTCGCCTTCACCTTCCACCTTGCAACTTCAACTTTACTTTCCAGCAACCAACGATTCTAGCTTTCTAGTCATCCCCCAAGAAGACATCACCACCATCATATTTCTCATACTCGCAGAACCACTCTCTGTGGGGAGTGAATTGAAAGGATGCACCTGAGTCAATCAAACAAGCCTCGTGATCTACATGTGTAGTTGAAGAAGCCAAGTGCACATCCCTACCTTTATCTGAGGTGGTTTTTGCGTCTGTAGAAGGAGCATCATCAGATCCCTTTCCTTTATCAGGAGCTTTAGATTTACAATCCCTTTTGTAGTGCCCTTCCTTTCCGCATTTCCAGCACACCACCTTTACAGGTTTTCCTGGAGATTTAGATCTCCCTCTAGATTTAGACCTCCCACTCGATGACTTATTTTTGTTTATGTTCTAGGACCTTCCTCGTACAGACAAGGCATCACCATTCTGGCTCTCCATATCTTTTCATCTCATCTCCTTCGTCAGCAAGGATGAGACTATTTCATCAAACTGCAAGGCAGTTGCATTGCTACCTATTTCAATAACCAGACTATCCCACAAATCTGGTAGAGAACACAACAAACTAATGCACTTATCTTCATCTGAAATTTTGATATCAACATACGATAACTGACTTAACACAGTATTAAATGCATTCAGATGCTCTGTCACCGAGTCTCCATCTTTTTTTTTGTAGGTTGTGGTTCATGGATACCCTGGTCAATGGGTGGTGCTACGTCCACAGAAATATATGGGTTGATCGACCCCGAAGGGAATCTGGCCCCACAGCCACTAGCAAGGCCTAACCCCAAGGGCTTCAGGGAGATTGGACCCTGTGACCTCCCAATGGAGAGGCACTGATTTTGACCAACTAAGCTAACCCTTGGGGCTCCGAGTCTCCATCTTTCATCCTCAGGTTATAAATTTTTTTCCATAGGAACAGTTTATTCGCCAGAGAGTTAGATTGGTAAAATTCCCTAACTTATCCCTCAAATCCTTCACTGTTTTTGTGAACCGGAGTCTAGGGAATTTACTGAGGAGTCTGGTTGGTGAGAATTCCAAACAGTGGGATTTTGTGCTTGCATAGGCGGAGTTTTCCTATAACGACTCGCCCGACAGAAGTACAGGCAGAATCCCTTTCCAAATCCTTTATGGAATACACCCACGTGGGATATTTGATTTGAGGGACTTGGGACAGTTGGAGCGCAGAAGTGTTGATGGCGAAGATTTCGCAAAAGAAACCAGCGATCTTCATGAGCAGGTCAAACAGAAGCTACAGGACAACAACCAAAAATATAAGCAAAAAGCATATTTGAAAAGACGGGAGGTACAGTTTGAGGTAGGAGACCTGGTACTAGCACACTTACGCAAAGAAATGTTTCCTAAAGGAGAGTACAACAAGCTGAAGATGAAGAAAATTAGACCTTGTAAAATCCTCCAGAAGTTTTCTGCAAATGCTTACGAGTTGCAGTTACCTCCGGGAATCGGAATCTCACCCATTTTTAATGTGGAAGATCTATACCCATATGTTGCTGTTGATGTGGAAGACAGTTCAGAAAGATGAACATGGGACACCCAGGATGAGGAAGAATCATGGATTAAGCAGATGCCTTTAGCACAGCCTTTGGAGATAGAACATATTTTGGACATGTAGATAGCCAGGAAGACGCGAAAAAAAGAATATTTGCAATATCTAGTGAAGTGGAAGAACCGTCCTATTGAGGATAGTTCCTGGTTAGATGATGCATGAATTCAAGGCGTCGGGTACTCTATCGAAGAGCTCATGGGCAGGAGCCATGAGATTAATTTACCCCGGGAGCCTCATGCAGGGGCATCCAATTGAAGGGATACAATTGTAGCTGAGAATTTTTTTATCCTTAATTGTTCATGAGAACATTTTATTTTTTATTTTTTCCTCGAAGGCTGAAGGTCGGGCTAACACAGCCTTGTAATTTTTGTTTTCCAAAGATAAAGAATAAATTAGGAATAATTAGTTAGTAGGGTTATTTTAATGAAAACTGAATGACAATTTCTCAACTGTATGGAGTTATAAGCAAGGTATTAAAACTGAGCCAGACCACCAAGTGAGGGTCTGCCATCCAGAGGGAGAGAGTAGTCAGGAAGATAAATTTCTTTGTGAGCAAGCAAGTGTGTAATGGTTACTTTTATACTTTAAAAATAAAAGTTGTTTTCTTCTCTGTGCGAGACATTCTATATTTAAGATGATAGTTTAGAGGGAGTTGAAACCATCTAGATGTTGAAACAAGATTGACAAATAAGTTGTTACAGACCAAGAAGCAAGGACCAAATACAGTCAAAATAAACTGAACGATGAATGAGGAAAGCAAGCACAGGTAACAATATCATTTACAAATTACAAATTAAATAGCCGTATATATTTTTGTTTCCTCACAGTCTTAGGTACAATAGAAACCACGATAAGCGAACAACCTATTCAGGCTAACAACAAGATGAAAGAGGCCTAAATACAAAACCCTATAAGGGATTTAATAAAATTTAAATTACATCAAGCCAGAGAAAGGGAGGCTGAAAACCCATCTGTGTTTTTAACTATTGAAGCTCACAAACAACACAGAACGACCAACATCAAATCCAAAATAGGGAAAAACAAAAGGGTAAAACCCTACCTTGTCTACACAGGGTTGCTGAAGAAGCTAGGCACAACTAGAGGCCATCTACGCTACAACACCTGCAAAAGCACAAAGACAGAGAATTAGATCCATGGCTAGAGAAACTGAAAACGATAGAAAAGCTACACGAAGATTAAATTGAACAACATTAAATTGAACAGCTTAACTTGGAGGAGCCGAGCAATCTCACGTCGCAGCGAAGGTGAAGTCACTCTCTTAGTACCAAGGTTGTATGGCACAGTAGGGTTAGACGCAGGGAGAAGGGGCAAACATCCCACACAGATAGCGGCATTATAGAAGCTAACTCTAAAAGGAAGCCTTGTGAGGAAGGAGCAGAAGGGTTAGACGAAACTCGAAAAGAATTGAAAGAAAAAATCAGACAGAAAACTTACCAGTCATGTAGAGGTCGAGTTTCTTGGAGAAGGGACCAAAACCCTATCAGAACACCGACCCAAGAAAATAAATTAACCAGCGGATATATGAAATAGCAGAACGAATTGAAAGCAGCAAAGTCAAAGCCACAACAAAAGTAAAACAGTTACCCAATGTGAGGTTAAAGGTTGCAAGGATAAACGTAGCAAACGGAGGGCCGAGGCCACAAGAAATTTTTCATTCTTGAAACCAAAGAGTAGGGTAGAGGCACAAGGACGAAACCCTACCCCCATAGCCTCACCAAAGCGGCAACGAATACCAACATCAAAAATCACAAAACCCTAAGTCTAATTTTCGTCAATGAGTTTTTGAATTGTAACTTAAGCCTTCGGTTCTGAGCGCAAGGTCACATTGGAAATGATTTGATAAGGCTTAGGCCTTCGGAGTTATATTAATAAGATTTTAAATACAACTACATATTGTAAGTTCGAGTACTTAAGGTTTCACATCCCACAGTCCCACCAATATAGCTATGGAATAGTGTTATTGGAAATGCTCACTAGAAAGAAGCCCACACACACATGTTTGTGGAAGGAATGAACTTGCAAAAATGGGTGGGTAGTAGTTTTCCAAACCGAGTACAAGAAGTAGTCGAAAAGGGACTATTGAGGAGGACTAATAGATGCAGTGAAGAAGATAAGGATCTCAATTGTCTCAGTTCACTGATAAATGTGGGCTTACTTTTCACAAATGAATCTCCTCAAGGACGACCTACTATGATGGGCATTCTATGCATGTTGCAAAACATCAAAGACACTTTTTTGAGAACTACTACCATTCCCAAATTCCAATAAAATCTAACAATTTGTTGGGTAGTACAAGTACTACTATGAACAACATTTGTGAAGGCCAAAGTTCTTCCACATCTTAGTCTATTGTAACAAAGTGGTATTTATGTAACTAAACGATGATGTAATTTGAGTCTCATTTCCCTTTCCATGTTTTTACATAAATATGTGGTTGGTTGTATGCAAATGTGAACAATAAACTTAGATCCATTGTCAAAGGTGTTTTGGAAATGTGGAAATGTCTTTATTATTCTAAAATTTCTTATTCTATCTCGAAAAAAGGTTATGTTCAATATCCTTTGCATGTATAACTGAATGCATCACACCCACTTGTCTTAAACACATTAAAAGTTATGTATAACTGAATGCATCACACTCACCTTGTATTAAATACATTAAAAGTTTTGTATTTATTTCAAATGATTAAAACATAGAAATATTTTTTAGTTCTGGAAATTATTGAAGAAAATATCATAATTTCTAGTTGATGAATATATTTATTGTTGATTTTTTTCTTTTTTTCAATGAATATAACAAGTGTTCTTTACATCCATACCCATAAAACTAGAATGATTAGAACAAAATCATAAGCGCATACATACATTCATACCCTATTGAAGAAGTTGTGTATCTTGCAACATATAGTAGTAATAGAGTAAAAATTTGGGTGTTATTATTAGACTATGAAACATGTAATACTTCTTTGTCCTCAAATATGTGGAGTTATGCAGCAACAAATTTAACTATACAAATTAGACATTCCTTCATTTTCCAACAATCTATTTTGAATCTAGAAATACTATGATTCAGAGCCATGTTAGTTCTGATTAGACAAAGTCCTAAATTCTCAGACCCATGATTGGAAAGTCCTAAATTATTAGAGCCATGATCCATTCTTGAAAATTGTATTTGATATTGGATGTTAAAGTAGTGCAAGTTCTATTTTTAAAATTATCGTTGCTATTGGATGTTAACGTAATGGAAGTTCTAATTTTTTTTTAAATGTCATTGAAATTTTCAGTGAGTTTTAAGCATGTTGGGAATTGATGGTTTAAGGAATATGAGAAGAATCCTACCAAGCTAAATGACGAGAAATTTAGTAGGAACATAAAATCATGGGGTAGAAGTCAAGGTTTTGTAGCTAAATGTTGCGATATTATTTATAAAAACAAGAGTTTTTGAGAATGTACTAGGAGAAGCATCTTTGTGTCTAACAAACACACCTACAATGGTAGTTATAGCTACAATTCGCCCAATTTTAAATGAATTGTCCAGTTCCCTCGCAAGATTCTTTTAAATGAAGTGTCCAATTCCATGGCAAGATTCTTTTCGACAGAAGTTCTTACTAGTTTAGCAACTTCAGCCTTCCCTTTGCATTCTTCTCTACACAAAAACTTATTTCTTTTTTTTCTTTCAAAGCTAATTTTGAGTTAGATATAGTTAAGGAAGGAGAATGCAACAATGGTGGTTGTGATTCTAATTTCTACATGCAATGATAGTTGATGGAATACTTTGAGGAGCGAGCAAATTTACTAAAAAAAATGGATTCTTTCATCCTCTCTACTCTGCAAGTGGATGGTCAATGGGGGTCGGGAGTAGAAATCAAACTTAGGTTGTTTCAAGTCTCTAGAAGAGTTTTTATAGGTCTATTCATCTTGGCAAGGGAATGTGGTCGAGCTAGATGTGGGTGCAAAGGTCATTGGTGCTAACCTCTCTCTCCCTTGCATGGTTAAGGAAAAGAACAGTTTGATGAGGACATGCCTATTCATATCCACCACCTCATTGTTTCCATGGATGTTTAGGAGAGACGAAATATAGGGAGTGGCCACTGGTTCATATGTAATTTTATTTATAGAAAACTGTCTGAGTAAAAACAATCCTGGGAGAGATCCGAAGGAAGATTTGCTGAACTCAATGCCTTTCTGGTTCACACACAAATGGGCTTAACAAACATGTCTAGAGCAATGGAATTTCCCTTTCCCCTCCTCCCCATCCTCTAGTGTTGTCTAATTCAAATACAGGGCTTGAAGCAGTGGAATCCCCCCATCAAGGGAAAATTCTTTCCAGTCTGGCTCACACAGAACCTCAAGCCAATAAAAAAATGGTGGTCGATAGTCAAATCTCACCTAAACTAGTCAGGAAAGTGATGAACTTATCTAGTGAGTTCGGTGTTGAGGGAAAAACCAAAGGGGAGCCCTCACAAAGAAAAGTAAAATCATACACTGGGGGGGAATTCATCGAATGGGAGTGTTCCCCTTGGATTCCTAAAGGATAAGATAAACCCTTCCTCTACCTGAAGCAACAAGAATTGGCTAGGAAGGAAAAAACTCTGCAAGGTAAGGTTCCTAGGAAGCAAGTGCATCTCACCCAAACCAAGACTTATGAGGACAAGGCATGCCAAAACAGGCATGCTAAATTCCCTAGATAAACTTTCTCAGAGTATTAATTTTGCATGTTATTTATGTTTCAATTATGTTTACTTTGTTTTGGTGTCATTTTATAACCATTATGGCTTTGAACTCTTAGGGAGAGCGTTTGGTTTCCTTTTCATGGGAAGCTGGTCTCCCCAATTTTTCTCTTGTCCTCTTTGTTTTAGTCATGTTCAATTTTCTTTCTGTCTCTATGTTACCACTTTTTGTTCAAAACTCTTTAAGAGACCATGTGGGTTCCCTCTCTTGGGCAAATGGTCTCCCCAATTCTCTCTTAACACATTCATGTTGTTCTGTCCATAAATAACTATTGTTGCTTGCAAAAAAAAACTTTTGTTAAATGAGTGATATAAAGATAAGTCAAAATAGTTAATAGGTTGTCAGTGTGATATCTATCAAGTCATCAAGGTGATATTAATCGCCATATACCTATCCCTGGTAGGTATAAGAAGTAATTACATCATTCATAGCTTCAAAACAATGAATGAAAATAATATAGCACTATTATGTTAGAGAATATATGTGGATCTATTATGAACCAAATATTTTTTTATTTTTTTCTATTACGAGAATGCTTCTATTCTATTTTTTATTCCTTTTTGGTCTACCCCACATAAATTATATAATTTTTGGCATTCTCATCTCGACAATGCTTTTGTTTAAGAGTCTTATTGACTAACAAGTATTGATAAGTTGTATGTGTCTTCTCTTACTGTATATTATTGCCGACTCTCTGCCTTTTTATGATACTTAATAAATTTTACATTTTTGTGGTGTCAAACACTTTTCAATGTTATCGATCTTGCATTAATCACAACCCAGAAAATCCACCACACTTAGTTGTTTTTGTGTATGTAGGTTGCATACCCTGTTTTTCTTCAAGTCATCTTGCACCAACATCCCACATTTTGAAATTTGTACCCTCATTTCCACAACATATAAATCATACCTTTTCCTATACTTACCCATTTTATCATTGATGCAAGTTACAACATGCCTTTTCTTCACTTCTCCTCCCACATGAGCTCCTCTGGCATGAATTTCTACTACATTACCTTGTAGTCTTTCCCACATGATTCCCTACCTAGGCATTCATACACTTTCTCTCTCATTGCATGTAGATACTAGAGGAATTCCTTGGTAACATCTGATATTCAATTCTCATATTCATTATTCTCCTCTTGACATTTTTTCAAGATGCATTAGATCATTAAGGCCAATGCATGCTTCATGTGACTTAAGATACATGGTATTAAATTAGGCACATTTCTCATTGACTCAAATAACCATTATAGCCAGGATCAAATGAGTGAATGACTTCAACAAACTTGTTGATTACCTAAAAGAGAAAATTGAAAAGTGATTAATTCATTTCATTAGGAAGAAAGACCAATTTGACATAGTACATCAAGTTGGTTATGATTTAAAAGGCATTCAAGATGAGTTACTTCAAGTTTGAGTGAAAAAAGAAGTGACCATTGCACCTTTACAAAATTCCATTAGGTAATTTCTCGAAGATAATTTAAAGAAGGTACCGACTTCAAGATAACTCATCGACAATATCAATTGTTAGGTTTTAGGAACATGTCAAGTATTTTAAATGGAAGAAGTCTTCAACACAAAATAGAGGTTTTTCCAACACTATTTTTTCTTTGTTATATGGTTAGTGGGAGCCCCATCCCTATCCTTAAATGGATGAATGCATTTTTAATTTCTAGAATACTATATATCTTATTTAAGCACTTGAATATTTTTTAGAGGTTCCTTCAAGAACTACCAAGAGTCCAACTCTAATGTAATCTTTCAAAATTTACTTTTAAGCTTGAAGATTGTAAGAGGGAAACTCTTTTCACCCCAATGAGTCTGAGTGAAAATGTCTTTTAAAATTATTTGTAAATGCATTCCACGATTACTTTCTTATGTCAAAATGTCTGATTCTTTACTCAAAATTATGCTGGAAATTGTTTGTTTCAAAAATTATTTAATTCCTATATCAAAATGCATTATCTCATTGTGAATATTTAATGTTTGGTCCTATCTCAAGCCTCTGTCGTTTTCTATATTTTCTTGAATTTGAAAGTTCTTTGTTAAAGGGGAGTGACCTCTCTATAAAAACAAGGGGGGGATATTGTTACCTCAAATGTTATCATTGAAATTTGTAGGCATCATGTCTAGATGGGAGCATCTAAGATAACACTATCTTCTCAGCCTTACTCCTCATCAAGGTTGATACAAGATCAATCAATTGATAGAGGAATTTTACAAGATCAAGGAATTGTGAGAAGTAGTTTTGACGACCAAGGAGTTGGACGAGAAGTTTTTTAGGACAACCTCCAAACATAAGAAATGTTGTATACAAAGTGTCAAGAACAAAACAAGAGGAAAACATTGTGTAGATTAATTACACACTGCAAAAAATGCAAAATGAGATTACTTGTCTCAAGAGAAGCGATGATATTATTTCACAAAAATTGTCCCATGAAGGAAGAATGATGATTACCAAACCCTAGAGAATGAACTGATAGAAGTCAAAGACTTGAAGTACGTAGACCAAAAGCACCTTTCATGCGAAATCCAAATGTAGTTGTGTTAGGAGAAGATGATGTGTTTGAAGAAACTTAAGAATATTTATATCCATTAATGTTGAAATAATTTAAGTGTCTCATATCTTAGAATCAATGCAATATGAAGAAAATATGTAGATTCTTACTCATGATGAATTTGTTGAACTAGAAAATTCTAAAGAATACCAAGAAAATTTGGTTTAGACAAAAGCTCAAACAAGCAAACTCAAACTAGATAATTAAGTCGATTAAGGAAAACATATTATAATTCACCTCAATCGACATCACAACAAGGAACTCCATATTTGATAAAGGAACAAGATAACACCACAACAAAATTGCCTTACAATATTGGATAAATTTAGGAAGTTGCAAATCACTCTTTCTCTTCTTGACTACCTCAAAAAAGGGAGAACTTACTAAAATCTTGGAGAACACAGGTCCATCAAATTTAAGAATAGAAGTAGCTTTGGTTTGTAGTCATGAAAGGCCCAATTAATTTCAACAAAGAGTAAGAGGAAAGGCTTACCCTTTTTATATTCCTATTGAAAATCAAAACCCTATTGTGCATAATTGCATGGTAAGCAACATAGCCACAAATAATATCATGCCTTTCAACAATAGGGTCGTTGGGGTTAGAATGCACTAAATATTGTGAATTTCGAGAAAATATTTATGCTATCAATTCAATAAAAATACTTTCCTATTGATCCGAATTGGATCCATGAAGAAAAATCAGAGAACCATGACTGTATCAAATTGGGAAAAAAATTCAACTTCAAAGAATTATGAGCAACGATCAGAAACACCTCTAAACAGTGGCAGTTAGTAGTTAGCAGCTAGCGTGGAACGACGAAGACCTTGGTCAAAGCGCACTGACCGAGGCCCATGGAGACTACGCAGGAGGCGAAACTAGCCCTTGGGAAGCCCCGATTGGGAAAAGGAGGCAATTCTTGATGTGCGATTAGCACTAATTGCGCATCATTGGGAAAAACCCCTTGAGAAGGAGAGGCCCTGAGCGCTCGATCGCATGAGAGCCGGGAAAACCGTGGGGAAAAAGGCTAAAGGAAAAGGCGGGACCCGCGCTCCAAAAACCGACGGTATTTATCGGGGGCACCCTTGGGCGGTAAGCAGATTTGGCGAAAAAGGAGCGATTCCACTCAGTGCCCGACACGTGGCAGGTAGAGGAGAGAGAAAACCGCCACTCATAGCGTGCTAATGGTTGAGCAAGTAAATTGCGTGAAATGAGCGATTGGCGTCGAATCTGGGGGCTCCATATCTAACAACTAAGATCACGCTCGACAGGAAAGCCGGAATCGACAGGGGATTAAGCCGCGATCTGTAAGAATTTGACGTCTAATTTGACCGCCAAGGTGGCAGATGAATCATTCCATGACGTAACTGAAAAATCGATCCGACGAAGTAAGCTGGCGCAGTTTGCAGGAGGATAGGTGGCCACTCCTTGATGATGATGTCGAGATAGGGAACCCCAAGCGAAGCAGTAGCAGGTGATCCGACGGAGGTGGAAGGGGAATCAAACAACCATAAGAACGAATGGCTTTAAAGGCATGCACAGACAAAGCAGAAGACACCAAACACTGAGAGGAAGACGGAGAAAAAAAGGAAGAAGACAGAGAAAACGAAGAAAAGACAATGAAGCAAAAAGCAGAAAGAATACAGAGGGCCGAGCTAACCAAAGGCAGCGTCGAGCGCTAGAGAGCTTGAGAGATTCAAGCCATCCCTGAGAGGATCTGTTAGGACTGAGCACCACATTGGGCTCCTTCCATTAAAGACCGGAGAGGTCAAAGAGCTGGTAAGGAAAAGAGTCTATGTACTCTAGTGGCTTGGGCATCCAAGAACCACCCTACCAAGCAAATTTTGTTTCAGGAGACTCATATTGAGCTCCTTCATTGTAATTCTCAGCTTCAAGACATAATAAAAGAAGGCCACCATTGAGAGCTGGACCAGAGATGTAGCCCTAGAGGATAGGGTGAACTCCTTATTAATTTCTTGTGTTCTTGTATTTGCTTACTGTGTTTCTCTATTGTTTTCCATTTTCCAGTGTCTATGTATTTTGCAATATGATCGATCCGTTGCCTAAAATAACATGGACACACACCAGCACATGAGTCTGTAATACCTTCAATTAATAATTCTTAATTGAGATCACTCATAGGGTGATTTTCAGATCAAGTGGTATCAGAGCTTTAGGCTGTAAGGTTAGACAAGCTTGTGTTGGTTTAGCCATTGAATGCTCACTAGATCAAAGCTCAAATTAGGAGAAGGAGAGTTGGTTGAAACTAATCCTGAAATTGGGAGTCTATCCTCAGAAGACAATGTCAGAGGAAGGTTCTGTGGGGCCAGACCCTCAATTCATAGAAAGTTTCCAAGCTATAAAGTCCATGGTAGAAGAAATGTATATGGACTTTAGAAAACATAAGGATGGAGACTCATCGGGCTCTAAACAAGAGAAAGAAGAAGATGATTCTCACTTCCATGACCACTCCAAAGGAAAATGGAAAGAGGAAAGCTTCCTCACGTCTTCTAATAGCCCTGTGCATAACAAGAAGGCATCTTTAATCAAGCTACATGTTAAATTTGATTTTCCTATATATGATGGAGAATTAAATGCAGAGAAGTTGGACAACTAGATTAGACAAATTGATGTTTATTGTAGAGTACAGAACATCGACTCAGAAAAGAGCAAGATTCAGCTGGCAAGCCTACGCCTAGGGGGCACTGCCTTGGTTTGGTGGGAAGTCAAAACCCAAGCTGACATAAAAGGACATGGTAAGACCCTCTCTATCTGGAGTGAATTTGTTTCTGTAATCAAAAATCAGTTCTATCCATTGGCCTACATGCAACAAGCCATGATGAGTTGGCAAAATCTTCGGCAGTTGAAAGGGAAAAGTGTGCAAGGGTACACTCAATAATTTAGAAAGAGTGCATTGATTCTAGGAATCTCATTAGACTCACCAAAGACTCTGCTGAAGTACATTGGTGGTCTACACAGCTACATGAGGCATACCATCCTCATGTTTAATCCCACAAGTATAGATGAGGTATCTGTACAAGCTACTCATCTAGAAGCTAGAGGAAAGAATGGAAATCCAGAAGTTGGGGGACCATCCCAACCCACTGTAAGCAAGAGAAAGGAGAAAAGAAAGCAGAAGTGGAAAGTAAGGAAGGCTAACACTGCACATAAAAGCAAAGCTTCATGCACTCACTATAAAAAGGATGGGCATGATGATGAGCATTGTTGGATTCTGCATCCAAAGCTGAGGCCTAAGAAGTTTGAGGGCAAGAAGAAGAAGACTGCTGCAGCTATTCAGAAAGATTTGGGGTCAGACTCAGGATATTAAAAAACCATTGCAGCCATAGGTATAAAAGGTAAGAATTCTAAGGCATCTACTAGTAATTCTGCTCAATCTGTTATTGATGAAGAAAATGAGAGAAAAAGACATGAGCTTTTCCATATTCGAGTTGTTTCCAAATATCAAAAGATTGATAGTTTGTTTGATAGTGGCTCACAAGTAAATTTAATTTCTAAAGCAATTGTAAAGAAATTGGGATTAGCAACTACACCTCACAAGAAACCATACCCATTAGGATGGTTGAATGATAAAGCACAACTACAAGTGACTAGACAGTGCAAACTCAAGTTTTATTTTGGGTCAGAATTTGTAGATGAGGTTGAGTTAGACATAATTCCTTTGGATATATGTGGAATTTTTTTAGGAAGTCCTTGTATGATAGAAAAGCTATTTTCTATAGAGGTGAGAACAAGTATCTACTTTTTAAATATGGAATCAAATACTTTATAAGAGCTCATAAGCTCAAGAATAATTATACTGTCATAAACTCAAGGCAGATGAAAAGAATGATAAATTCATGCAAACAATTCTTACTGATGGTTGTAAAGGAAAAGAAACCTGATAAAACCAATAATGTATTTGAGGGTTGTAATGCCAAACAACAAGCTGATATAGAAAAGGTTGTTTCAGAGTATGATATCTTGTTTCAAGAACCTAAAGGTCTGCCACCCAAAAAGGAAATAGTACATGATATTATTTTGCAGCAAGATGCTCCATTGCCTAAGATTGGAATG
Source organism: Pinus tabuliformis (assembly GCA_031772625.1). Taxonomy (NCBI): domain Eukaryota; kingdom Viridiplantae; phylum Streptophyta; class Pinopsida; order Pinales; family Pinaceae; genus Pinus; species Pinus tabuliformis. The sequence goes on along the minus strand of CM062813.1, from coordinate 1,124,589,250 downwards.
CACGGTCTGCTTTAGAGAATTCTGAAATCAAGAAGCAAGTGCAGGAGTTGCTCAAGAAGGGGTTCATCAGGCCTAGCACATCACCATGTGGGTCACCAATCGCTTTGGTGAGAAAGAAAGATGGCTTATGGAGAATGCGAATCGACTAATAAGCACTGAATAAGATAACAATAAAAAATCGTTATCCCCATCCTCGCATAGATGATCTTTTGGATCAATTGAAGGAAGTTGTTTATTTCACCAAGCTAGACTTGCACAGTGAATACCATCAGGTCAGAGTTGCAGAACAAGATGCATGGAAGACTTCTTTCAAAACAAAGCAGGGATTGTATGAGTGGCTGGTTATGCCTTTTGGCTTAACTAATGCTCCTGCTCCTTTCATGAGATTAATGAATGATGTACTCATATATTTTCTTGATGATTTTGTTATCGTGTATCTCGATGACATTCTGATTTTTAGAAAAACATGGGAAGAACACTTAAAGCACGTTAAGCAGACATTAGATGTTTTGAAAAGAGAAAAACTTCATGTTAAACTCTCAAAATGTGAATTTGGCAAAACCTCTAGGAATTATTTGGGTCATATAGTAGGGGGTGGCGAATTGAAAATAGATCCCTCTAAAGTGGCAGTCATTGTAAACTGGCCTAAACCCAAATCTGCTACAGAAGTTAGAAGCTTCTTAGGAGTCGCACAGTATTGGAGGAAGTTCATTTCTAACTTTTCCTCAATTGCAGCTCCTTTACATGCTTTAACGGATTGAACAAGGTGTTTCAGTGGGGAGGCAAACATTAGAAAGCCTTCGACACCTTGAAAGAAAAGATTAGTATAGCACCTGTACTAGCACTGCCTGATCTGCAAAGACCATTTGAGATCCAAACAAATGCCAGTGACTATGCCATGGGAGCAGTGTTGACACAGCATGGTAAACCCCTATGTTATCATTCTGAGACTTTTAATCCTGCAGTAGTTAACTATCCTACATATGATAAAGAATTGTGTGCATTAGTTCAGAGCGTGAAAAAGTGGAAACATTAGTTAATGGGCAAAGAGACAGTAATACATAATGATCATCAACCACTTCAATATCTACACTCCCAAACAAGGTTGCAGCAAACAAGACATTACAGATGGATGGGTTTTCTACAACAGTTTCATTTAGTCATCAGATATAAAAAGGGAATACATAACAAAGTTGCAGACATGTTATCTAGACCCATTATAAATGCATCTACTATACTTAAGCATAATTCTGTGCTACATGAAAGCTCAATTGAACAGTATGCTCAAGATATAGACTTTAGAGATGTATATGCAACTTTGAGTCAAGAAAAACGAGTTGAAGAATTGGATTATCATGTGAATGACTGACTCTTATACCATTGTGGGAAACTCTGCATTCTACAAACTGAGAGAAAAAAGATAATTAGGGAAGCACACACTTCTCTGATATCAGGTCTCTTTGGGGTAAGTAAAACAGTTGCACAGCTGCAAAGATTTTGTTATTGGCCAAAAATGAATGAGACAATTTCTAGATATGTAAGAGGGTGTACTATATGTACTAAAAGCAAGCCTAGCAACAGAAAACTAGGCTTGTACACTCCATTACCAATACCTTCTCACCCTTGGGAAAGTGTTTCCATGGATTTCGTTGGGGGAATGCCTAAATCTAGAAAAGGTCATGATTATCTATATGTTGTTGTGGATAGGTTTAGCAAAATGTGTGTTTTGATACCTTGTAATAAATAGATTACACATGAACAAAATACAAAATTGTTCTTTGAACATGTATGGGTTCATTTTGGATTACCCACTTCTATTGTATCTAATCAAGACACCCAATTTGTGGGGAAGTTTTGGTCAAGTCTGTGGGAACTGATGGACACCAAACTAAAGAAAAGCACAGCTTTTCATCCACAAACTGATGGCCAAATAGAAGTAGTTAATAGGACAGTGATCCAGTTACTCAGAGGATATTGCAACAAACATCCTAAGCTTTGGGATGAACATTTGTGTTATGTGCATCATGCTTACAACAAAGACAAACATTCTTCTACACAGAGATCTCCTTTTGAGACCTGTTTTTGTTTCACACCAAGGTATCCTTTGGATTTTGTCTTTGGTAAAGATACCACAGTTGAGGGACACAACGATGTGGACAAGGAAACTAGGTTCATTGAACAAATCCAGGAGATCCACCAGACAGTACAGGAATAGCTGGAAAAGAGCCAAGCCAAATACAAGGCTAGGCATGACAAGCATCGAATGGAGCATAGTTTCCAAGTTGGTGACCAGGTCTAGCTGTATATCAGCAAGAATAGGATGCAAGGTGAAGGTAAGAAGCTAAAGCCTATCAGGTACGGACCCTTCAAGATACTTGAGAAGATTGGTGAAAATGATTTTCGCCTTGATCTACTAGCTTACATGCACATCTACTCAGTCGTAAATGTAGATTGATTGAGATCATTTGAACCATCAATGATTGAGGATCCTGAAGAGCAGAGTCAATTGCCTTCTATTGACGACCTGCTACCTGAATATCTTAATGAATTACAGGAAGACATAGTGGTGGACAGGAAGGTGAGGACGATGCACAGGGGAGATGTTGAGTACCTCAGGATTGGGCTGAAGGGTTCAAAGCCGAGCAGTGCAAAGTGGATTGAGATTGGACAAGTGAGACAACAGTACCCTCACTTAGTCGATGCTTGAAAACCAACTTTTGGTGGTCCAAAAGATTTTCAGTGGGAAGGTTGTGATCCGAATTGGATCCATGAAGAAAAATCAAAGTGCCATGACTGTATCAAATCAGGACAAAACTTCGACTTCAAATAATTAAGAGTAGGGATCAGAAACACCTCTAAACAGTGGCAGTTAGCAGCCAGCGTGGAACGATGAGGACCTCGGTCAAAGTGCACTGACCGAGGCCCATGGAGACTGCGCAGGAGGCGAAACTAGCCCCTGGGAAGCTCGGATCGAGAAAAGGAGGCAGTTTTTGATGCGCGATCACTGGGAAAAACCCCTCGAGAAGGAGAGACCCCGAGCGCTTGGTCGCATGAGAGCTGGGAAAATCGTGGGGAAAAAGGCTAAAGGCAAAGGCGGGACCCGCACTCCAAAAACCGACGGTATTTATCGGGGGCACCCTTGGGCGGTAAGCAGATTTGGCGAAAAAGGAGCGATTCCACTCATCGCCCGGTGCGTGGCAGGCAAAGGAGAGAGAAAACCGCCACTCATCACTCGCTAACGGTCGAGCAAGTCAACCGCGCGAAACAAGCGAATGGCGTTGGATTTGGGGGCTCCAGATCTAACGACTGAGATCACGCCTGATGGGAAAGCCGGAATTGACAGGGGATTAAGCCGCGATCTATAAGAATTTGACGTCCGATTTGACTGCCAAGGTGGCAGATGACTCATTCCATGACGTAACTGAAAAACCAAACCGACGAAGCAAGCTGGCGCAGTTTGCAGGAGGACAAGTGGCCACTCCCTGTGAGCCTGATGATGACGCCGAGACAAGGAACCCCAAGCGAAGCTGTAGTAGGCGATCTGGCGGAGGTGGAAGGGGAATTGAACAGCCATAAGAACGAATGGCTTTAAAGCCATGCACAGACAAAGCAGAAGACACCGAACACTGAGAGGAAGATGGAGAAGAAAAGGAAGAAGACAAAGAAAACGAAGAAAAGACAGTGAAGCAAAAAGCAGAAAGAAGACAGAAGGCCGAGCTAACCAAAGGCAGCGTCAAGTACTAGAGAGCTTGAGAGATTCAAGCCATCCCTGAGAGGATCTGTCAGGACTGAGAACCACAGTGGGCTCCTTCCATTAAATACAAGAGAGGTCAAAGAGCTGGTAAGGAAAAGAGTCTGTGTACTCTAGTGGCTTGGGCATCCAAGAACCACCCTGCCAAGTAAATTCTATTTCAGGAGACTCATATTGAGCTCCTTCATTATAATTCTCTACTTCAAGACACAATAAAAGAAGGCCACCACTGAGAGCTAGACCGGAGATGTAGCCCTAGAGGATAGGGTGAACTCCTTATTAATTTATTGTGTTCTTGTATTTGCTCACTATGTTTCTCTACTGTTTTCCATTTTCCAATGTCTATGTATTTTGCAATCTAATCGATCCATTGCCTAAAATAACATGGACACACACCAACACATGAGTCTGTAATACCTTCAATTAATAATTCTTAGTTGAGATCACTCATAGGGTGATTTTCAGATCACCTATGGTGAAACTAAAGACTTTTGTGCATGGATAAGATTGGAAACATATATACCCACAATATTCACTATAGTTGTTGTCGATCTCCTAGCTACCTATGGAGTTGTTCTTGGTCATGATTGTGATTCTAGGATTAGAGGATATATCCAAATGTTGTTTTGTTAGGAGAAGATGATGTGTTTGAAGAAACTTAATAATATTTATATCCATTAATGGTTGAAATAATTTAAGAACCCTGTATCTTATAATCAATGCAATATGAAGAAAATATGCAGATTCTTGCTCTAGGTTGTTAGAAAATTATATATTACAAAGCAATGGAACACATAAAATATTGCAGAAATATAAACACAGAAAACGCATAAAACAAGAGAGACACAGATATACGTGGTTCACCCAGTTTGGGCTATGTCCATAGAGAAACAATCAATCCTTCCTTTATATTATCCAGCAAACTGAAGAGATACAACATACAACAGATCTGCTGTAACACCCTCTTCGCTCTCAATCTCCTCTCTCTTTCTCACTCAGAATACAGATATACATAAATGCAATACAATTCCCTTATGTATAGTGAGGGGTTGCCTTCTAGGCCAAAAAACCCTAAATTAAACATAACTTCTACCGTCAGATCATTCGCCTAATAAACGGCCAGATTGACTAGAAATTACTAGACTTTTACAAGGCAATTTTACATCTATTTTTAGCTTCAGGGGTGCTGCCCCCGACCCCCGCCGGGGGACCGCTAGCTTCGGAACCCCCCAACCGGGGGGGATTTACCCCCCGCGTGGAGGGGTGTACAGTGTTCTTGGGGTATACATCTTGCTGAAACCTTTGAATACAGAAGATAATCAGGCTCCACATCCAACGCATGTGAGTATTTCATGGTCCAAGCTCTCATATTTATCCTTATGCTTTTAGACTAGAGTTTCCTTGCACAAATATCCTTATGCTTTTAGACTAGAGTTTCCTTGCACAAATAATAGGCAGAATATGAGGCACTAACTTAAGGGCTAATACCAACCATTCAAATGCATATTAAAGATTTAGTTGTGAGAGGATTTTTTGAATTGATCATAAATCAAATCAAGAAAAAGTATAATATAAACAAACAACGATTGGAATGTTATGATACAAGGGTTTGGGATATTCTTAAAAAATTTCAATCCTTTTGACATAATATTTGTTCCAATAGAACAAAATTAAATGGATGACTCCTTGGTAGTGGAATTATCCCTTTTTAATCTAGATGATCACATATCTGAAATTTATTTTCCTGTAGAGAATATCTACTACCCATCAATACTTGGTAATGGGGATTAGTGGAAAATGTTTGAAAATGATGAGCATGCCAAAGAATTCATGTATCATGAAAAATAAATGATATAAAAATATCTAGATTCTAATTATCCCCAAGATGACGTGGACCATAAAAACACAATCCTCATCAAAGATGTAAAAATTCCCTCTCTCCCAAGAAGATATATCAAGTTCGAGTCTTTATTTAGAAGAAATTATTAATAACATAACGAGAATCTTAAAAAAATATTGTTTAATAAAATTTCAAGAAACTCAAAAGATTAATATTGATACATAAAAAAACCTAAAATATCTAAACTTGTAAACCAACTATGCCCAAAAATAAATTCAATAATAACTTGATTTATTCAATGAGTTGCAAGATGTCTTTGCATGGACTTATTATGACTTGAAAGAATATGATATGTCCATTTTCCAGCATATGATACCACTCAAAGAAGGTGGGAAACCTTTCAGGAAGAAGACTAGATCCATAGATCCAAATTTGAAGCCACTAGTCAAAATCAAAGTTGAGAAGATGAAAAAGGCATGTATTATATTTCCAACAAAGATTTTAAGTTGATTTCCAATGCTATAGTAGTAAAAAAGAAGAATGGTGTATTTAGATTTGTGTTTAGTTTTTAGATCTTAGTAAAGCATCTTTGAAATATAATTATCCACTACTAAATACATAAATTCTCCTCAAACAAGTTGTTGGTTTTGCTTTAATTTCAATACTTGATGGGTCCGCCAGATAGAATCAGGTGTTAGTTGCCGAATATGATCAATACAAGAGTAATTTTGTAACACCATGAGGGACATTTTCATATGCTAGGACTCCCTTTGGATTAAAAAATGTTAGAGCTACATTAGAAGGACATATGGGTTATGCATTTAAATAGATGATCATTAAGTTCATTGAAGATTACCATGATGATCTTACTATCCATTCAAAATTAAGGGAACGACATCTCATGCATTTGAGACAAGTTTTCCAACATTGTAGATTGTATGGCATATCTCTTAATCCTAGGAACCATTTGTTTGCAGTTTCAAAAGGAAATATTTTGGGCCATATTGTGAGAAAAGAAGGAATAATATTTGATATAGATAGTGTTAAAACCATAAATAATTTGCAACCTCTAACTTCCCAAATGGGAGTTTAATCTTTCTTCAAGAAGGTAAATTTTGTTCGAAGATTGACACCAGATTTTGCTTCAATATTGAATTGAATTAATGAGTTGTTAAAAGAGGATCAAGATTTTGAATGGAATCCATAAATAGAAATTGGTTTCGCAAATATTAAACAAGAAATTAAAATAGCCCTACTACTAACAAGTCGATATTTTGAACGAGACTTCATACTCTACTCCCTTGTTTTGAATGAAACTATTGCCTCTTTACTTACTCAAAAGAATATAAAAGGAAATGAACTTCCTATTTTATGCATGAGAAAAACATTACATGACTATGAATTGAAATATTTAGATCTCAGAAAGTAGGTTTTTTCTTTAATTAAAGTGGCTTCTTATTATGTTAGGAATTAACAATTCCCAGGGGGGTGAATTAGTAATTATAATTTTTTTCATTTAATTAACCAATCAATTAATCAACTGCAATCTATAGACATCAATTATACATTCATACATATATACAGTGATTTAAAATGGGAACCCTTTTGGGAGAAAAACCACCAAAGCTTCTATTTATTATGATGTAAATTGAAAGCACTAACTGTAATTACATCAATTCTTTAGTGAGCACCCATTCACAAAAGGCCCCAACCCCTTGATATTTGCAAGCACCAACTTTCTAGAGGTGTCAACTTCAAATTTTTGCAGGCACCAAACTACTGTTTCCAGTTGGATCTATTCTTTTCATAGGATTTTCAAACTCATACCTCTATCAATATTCTTTTATTCTATTTTTTAATAATTCCATTTCCTTCCTGAACCCACCTCCCTGCTGTAGCTCCCTGATATCACCAATATTCTATTTCTTCTACAAGAACACACTACCACCATCTACAACAGTAAACTTCAACAATTCACTTTCTATCATGCTCTGTTTCTTTCACTACGCAATTTACATTCACACTCTGGTTGCTTCTGCACTTCATGACCTTGTGGCTTTTTTTTAAAGAAAAATCCCACACTGGTCGAGGATAGGAGCTTCATTTTCTCCTCAATATGCTTGATATAAGCACTTCATTCAATGTTCTACTACTTGAGGAGGAAATTCATCTCTCGGTTAGCTCACATCCAGCCTATGAACTTATGATTCTATAGTCTTGGTGCCCTATTCTAAGCTAGAGAGTGTAAAATATTATCTTTAATTCTTACCCACTATAATATCTCACACTTTCTCTTAGCTTTCTTTTGCTAAAGTCTTTATATATTTTTGTAATGTTCATAATTTAATTTCCTCACAAATGGCCATTATCCATGAGTTGTCATCAACAAATCAAATCCTTTGTTCTTGTAGTTCTCCATTGTACAACTATGTAACAAAATATTTTAATTCATAATTGAACTCGGCACCAACTTCTAACTAACTAAACTCTTGGAGACTTTAGCACCTTTTCCATATGACCAAAAATGTGACCATGTTCTTTACGATTGATGTGCTTATGCTTGAGTTCAAGTTTGGACCTTTTTGTTGTTATGCTCGATAAAATCACCTAAATGATGAAGTCTCGAATTAACGCTTGTTACAGGTCCCACAATCTGGAATTTAGTATAATGTTAGAAATTATAAAACAAAGGAAATCTTCTAAAAACTTGATCTGCTAACTCAAATCCCAACACTATGCCACATCATTTTCTAACAACACTTCTCATGTCATGGTGATGTCATCATGCCACATGGTGACATCTGAATGATGCCACATGTCAAATGGATTTTGCCCACTTTTCCATCCAAAGACTCCATATTTTCCTTCCATGTGTCACTTCTCCAACATTCCATGTCATCACCTCGGTCTATTTGGTGGCACCTATACGTACTTTAATAACCACATTATCATGCCATGTCATCAAAACTTTATAGAGAGGAAAGACTGGGTCTGAGTTCTTTTCTTATGTTTCCTTTAAAACAAACCTTCAGAGATGAATTCCCATCATACTTTGGAACTTCACCAACACATGAACTCTAACCATGAGTTTTGGTTTAGGACTCTTCTGCACTTGCATCCTTGAACAACTTACCTCGCCAGAACATAAAAATGAGTCTGAACTATTCAGAGTTCGACACTTTATTTGTGGACAAAGAACATGAAATTTGAAAATGAGTTTGAGTTTGGGAATATTTTGAACCTACATCCTTGAACAACTTACCTGGCCCGAACATCCATATCGGTCCAAATTGTTTGAAGTTTGACACTTTAGCCATAGACAACCTATTTTCTTCATAAGGGGCCCAGATCTCTGAATTTCAACATTAAATCTAACCACCTAACTTTAAAACACACTATATCTACAACTCTTAGGATCTTTCTTAAGTGTAATATACCATTGGAAAGGTCTCTTTGAGGATTATTCATCCATGCACTTTGTGGGGGCACCTAACTTGGGTTTCTATGCACAAACTTTTCTTTAAGAAAGTGACCTCTACAACATGCCTTGACCAACCATAGGCATAAGTTTTAGGAATTCTTCACTTTATCCTATTACTGTGATGGTTCTCAACTAAATACCTTAACTACCATCCAACTCTCACTGACATAAATGAATTCATACTTGTCAATAGTGAGATAGTTGACATCAATGAGAACATTATGTCCATCAATCTTTCCAACAATCTCTAAGGACAACATTTTGTCAAAGATTCTCCAAGGCCTACATTTTTTCCAACAATCTCCCCCTTTGGCATTGATGGCAATTGTGCCAAACATTGCTAAGGCATTCGATGGCTACTAACTTGAAGAAATCCCCTTGACACTAATCGAGTTCATTCTTCTCCCCCAACAAGATTACACATATTTTCCCTAAGTGTGATACTGGCCAAGCCTAATTACACATTGTACCTCTTCATGTTGTTCTATCTATACCACATGTCGATACATCTTCCTCCTTTGACTCATGCATCTTATCATACTTTTTTTTGTGTGTCAGGAACATCTGTATTCATACCACCCAACTTCTCTAGGATGAAGCCACTGACTTTTGCCACTGTGTGGAGGAGGTGGACAATATGCTTGTTAGTGAGATAAATTGAGGAAACCAATTTGTAATAATTGGTTGAACTTTTCGGAATTTGCATCCAAATGTATTGGAAACTTGAGCCTTTTGTTTCCTCTTTTCAATGGATTTGGCCCTCCACCTCTATTATTTCTACATTTTCCATGGCCACCTTTGCTGAAAATAATCATGTTGTATATATTGTAGCGCACAAAAATTTGTATACAAATGATGCTTTTCTATCATTAGTATACCTATCAATAAATCATAACAAGCCTTAACATCTTGAATTATGTAAATGTTTGGTGCAAAATAAAACATTCACCGGGGAGTGTACGAAACAAGGGAAAGGGAATAGCTCTTATATGAATTTTTTTAAGAAAAAAGGAAAGGTTATTCATGAACACATAATATAACGATACAGGAAAATTACATAAGAAATAATAATCACTAATTTTAAGTATTAGTTGTAATACTTAAAATCATGAAACAAAATTTGAAGCCCATTTTGTCTTTTTACATAGGCCAAGATATACCTTTATCACCACATGCATTAGTTTTACATAAGTGAAGCTCAACATGGGAGCCACAATGAAGGGTTTATGTAAGGGTTAAATAATAGAAAATAAGAGAAAAAATACATGCCAGTGATAGAGACTAAAATGAATGTGTGCCTTTTCTGAGGCACAAAATTGACTTTGAGAAATAACTATAGCTTGATTTTGGTTCTCAAACTTCGTATTATTCTCAAGATGGATAACGCTCAAACTTGGGTTCTATAACTAGACACTGGGTGATATATGACGTAGAGTTTATCATTTATTTTATTTATATTTTCAATCTTTGAAAATGATGTCACCTTTGTCCTTTTACAAAGATAAGAGAAAGCCAATAACATTGAGCTATGTGGCTACATTGTCAAAATGAGATATATATATATATATATATATAACTGTAAAAGGAAAATGACCGAGCTTAGTGCATAGTCCAAGGGGCATACACTATTGGGAACTGCTTTTACATTTTTTGAAATCAATTCTAAGCCTAATAGTATCAAACCCACTGGGATGAGTATATACTTCAACGAGAGAACTTTTTCAAGCCTAGTAAGAATGTCCTCAAATGATGGTGAATCAATGGTTTTATGATTGGGAAGTGGCCCCTCCCCTTTTCTTAGTTATAAGAAATATCTATACAAGTCTGAGACAGATGGATATACAAAAGTTTATCAGAGATAAATTTTAGTGATATAGAGAGACAATGTGGTTCTTGTGATAGTAGTGGTACCCAATAATATTCACTTAACTATACAAATATGATCAAAGAAAGACTGAAATTTCCCTTGAAACATTCATATGATGTATATTTTTGGGAGGAACTGAAAGAATAAAATTTATTTACTATATGCAGCGAGGAAATTCGACCATGGAAAGGAAGGTTGTGACTGGCAACGTAAAATGGGAAACAAATATGTAAGCTAGAAATGAATTTGATTATATATATTAAAAGGAAAGACGACTTGAAAACATGCTACTATTTAAGAGAATATAGATCCTTGATTTAAAAAACAATGGGAGCAAGGACAATCATGGGGAAGTTCAACCCTTACACATATATGCAAACAAATCTAATATTGATCCTACTTTCCATACACAATAGTTAAAAATGGACCATACTTAAATTTGGTGTGATGAAATATTGGTTGAAGTGTAATTTCTGGTAGTTGTTTGAGCTGAGCGACCTTTTTTTTTGAATTCCAACATTTGGAGCTCTGTCACATGGCTTTTTATCAATGTAATACAAAACTACCAATGAATCATTCTTAGGTAATGGTCTGGTATGAAGGCATGGCTTAGTTCTTAGAACCAATCTCCTCACATTAACACTGCTAGTTGCCCATTCATCCAAATACCTAACCCTAGGAGATGAAGCACCAAAGCTTTGTTGGCCTCACTAGCATTAGTTGGAATACCAACTTCTCGAGGTCATACTTTTGGCATGTTATCTCCGTTTCCCGTGCACGATACCTCTTTAGAAAGATATATCTGAGGATTTTTTATTATTATCGAGAAGGCCATGCCCTACAGGTTCACAGCTTGGCACATTTTTCAAAAAAATGTCGTTTAGGGCCTCAAAATGGCTCCGGAAGTTCAAGACCTAAAAAACTTCCAAAAATAGAATTTTTGCTAGAATTATGGAATTTGAAAAGAAGTAGTGTTGGGGTTCCAAGTGGAATAGGTAGGTGGCCACCAATATCTACCTAGATCATTCCTCCCCACTTAGGAAGCAATGGTCCCCATTGCGTTGAGCTCCTCCATGACATGGGAAAACTTCCGTTGAACTTGGTCCCTAGTGTGCCACTTGCCTTGGTGCAGGAGCTAGCTAGATTTGGCAACTCGATACAGTTGGATCCTCTATTGGCAAGTGTTCTTGATCTATATGTCCATGATCTGATCAGTTGTGACCTATTCAATGTAGTTTTGGTTGAGCTCTGTTGGTATCAGCTACTCAATAATGTGTGATGTGTCCAAAAATTGTGGAAAGTATGGCTAAAGGCGGTCCACATTTAATACAGGGCCCTGGCATATCGACAATTGCACATCGGAGCTTGGAGCATATTTGCGCATCAAAATATTGCAACATCGAAAGATCAACAATCGAGAATCAGGACTTTTGTAGGTGACAACCTTTTAAACATTGTGATAGGGGTAATGTGCCGATAGTGTAAAATCATCGGAGGACTCAAATATAGATTAACAAAGGATTCCATCGCAAAACCAAAGGTGGATGGGCCTTTTTCTCTCTCCTCTAGTGGGACACGTGGTAACATATGGTTGGTTCTGATAAGCCACATATGGCGTAATATGATTGGCTCCGATAAAGACACATGGAAACATATGATTGGTTCTGATAAAGTTACAATGACATTTGAAGTCACCATGACATGGCAATATGGTAGCCCATGCGGCAGATAGTTTTGTTGTTTAGAGGGGCCTAAGGGGGAAAAATGGGTGACACGTGTCACCACTCAGGAAGTGCCTGGTGGAGTGATGATGCGACATCAGAGGTTTCATATTGGAGAATTAAATTGTCACAACTCCAAATTTATTTTCCCGATTGGAAACTACCGATGAGAGTGGCTCCAATATTAGGGCTAGCGCATGGTCTAGAAGAACTTAAAGGACCAGGGGCACGAAGCACTTTACAAAGGAAAAATGTCCCCTGACGAGAACAAAATCCACTAGTCCCTTAAGGCTAAGCACCAGGTCACAGCCCTCGGTCCTATGATGAAGAAATGTAGAAAGGGGCTAAAAAAAAGGGGCCAAAGGATATTAGAACTCACTATTTTGTAATGTATTTAAGAGTAAAAGTCCCGATGAGGAAAAAATATGATATAACATTATGGCTATATTACAGGGCATATAGAAATCTAATAGTGAAATAGAGGGAGTTATGTGATGGATGAGTCGGAAGCTATGATTCAACGACACCACCAAGGCCACCACAATTGATCGCTCTCGGCTCTAGAAAGTGGTAAGTTCAAGCAGTTAAGGCGAAAAATGACAGGCGAACCAACTGAATCGTTGTGGCATAGATGTGATCTAATCAGAGGCCATCATAGGAACGACATGGAGATATTTTCTTCAACCATCATTCAGTTTTCCTTTTGTAATTTCATGCATTTTAAAGAAGGAATCAAATCGTTTGTAATCATTTAGACAACGGAGCCTTCAGATGCCAAGACAGCTAGTCGATCAGACAACTGGAGCTCAAGCTGAGATATTATGTAACTGTTTTTCAAGTTCTCCCTCTCCTTATAAAAAAAAGGGAAGAAAGACTTAACACAGGTTCCAGAATTCTGCATCGAAGAAGCCAAAATTTGGTGGTTCCAATTTGGTTCAATTTTCTTATTCATGAGGGACTTGAGCTATTCAATTGCTAAATGTAATGGACTGGTGTTTTGGACTCCCTATTGAAGGTTAATGAAATTGTTTTGTTGATTCCTATTAGAGGAATCTGCAGTATGTTTTATCCTCTGCATATCACTTCACGTATGTTTTTCTTCCTCTGAAATAGTGTAATGAATCTGTTGGTTTCACTCTCATTCATGGTTGTATATTTTCTGCTAAGTAGTAATAGTACCTGTGTTAACTACATATTTACTTGTGTTATGTAATAGCCTAGAGTACCTGTAATGTGCATACATTTACTTAATGTTATTTGGTGAAAAATGTATTCATGAGTCATAGAGTTTGAGGCCTTAATTTGCACTCCAATGTTTCTGCATTTTCATCTCCTCACTCTTCCATATTTTTGTTGACAAAACAAAAGAAAGAATATTGAAGATAGTGAATATGACTAATCAAATGAATTTTATCTTATGGATAAAAGTGAAAATAATCTAATGGCCATATAAATAGAGGTTAAAAGGCTCAGAGATAGAATCAGAGATCAACAAAATCTCACAGTTTAAATGTCACAGTTATGATTATTCAAACTTGAAAACGGAATTTTTGTCTTTATTCATCTTCTTTCTGGAAAATTAACCGACCCGAAGATCTCGAAAAAGTTTCTGCTTTTCTTAATTTGATTCTCTTCGAACAGAAAACAGGCATTAATGTGAGTGCGCTCTTCTTTTTGGAAAATTAAGGGACCCGAAGCTATCGGAAAAATGTGATTCTCAATGTCACATTTCTCATTTCACATTTAAGGGGCGGCGGTCTTCCTTTTTAAAATTTACCCAACTGGAAGATGCCGAAAATATTTCTGAAAATACTTTTTCATTTATTCAAACTTCTTTTTCAACAGAAAAAAGCATGATATAATTATATTAAGGTGATATAATTTGTCGAAATACATAAGTTGTCTCCGTGGAGACATAAAACAGAAGGCCGTTCCCCCATGACAGAAAGATTGTTTGCTGTTACAGCATCATACCAATGAGAGCATATGACCTACGATGCTACGCGGAAGTGTGCAGAATACCTGAAATGGTGACCAAAAATAGATTGGAGACAGAAGGCCGTTCCCCCATAACAGAAAAACTGTTGCTGTTTCTGCAACATACCAATGAGAGAAATAATTGCTGGATGTATACATATTGGAGATATTACAGAAAGAGCCGTGGAGATAATAAGAGACAGCCTGTTGATAAATATGAGCCACGAAGCTACGCCGAGGTGGGCAGAAAACCTGAAATGGAGACCAAAATAGATTGCAGAGGCGTGTTGGAATCCTGGAAAATATGGTGATTCCGCCATGTCCAGATGTGCCAGCAAGTTAAAATGAAGAGTGCGCGCCAGGAGGGCCGTTGAGTGCTCCACCAGAGGAAGGCGTCCAGGACAGAGGGAAAGGAGCGATGCGTAAAACCATGAGAGAGAGAGAGCTCAATCCAAATTGATGAGGAGGCTGTGCATTCAAAAAACATGTGGAAGTTTGATTCAGGATGAGCAGAGCAGAGAGAACACCTGCTCGGACCATGCCAACCTTTTCTCTGGAGAACCTCCCAGGTAAGGTTCTTGTTAGAGAAAAGGAGCCAGGAGAAGAGAATCGCCTTGAGGGGGCAGGGGGCTTTCCATAGCTTGATAGGGAAGATGGGGAGAGGAGGCGGGAGGGTAGAAGAAATGAGAGAGTAGATATTTTTGACAGTGAGAGGAAGGTTAGGTTTCGGAAAGGACCAGACCAGCTCGTCAATGGTGCCTGGATGAGAGAAAGCTATGCGGGAGAAACTGTTTAAAGCAGATTGCCATAGGGGATGGAGAGGAGGGGGAATGGAGAGTTGGTGATGGTTTTTCCAGATTGGACGGAAAGATTTAATCAATATGAGTGCCGTCATCCTTTTTGAAATTTAGCCAACTTGAAGGTGTAGAAAAGATTTCTGAGAGCACTTTCTTCATTTATTCAAACATCAAATAGACAGAAAGATTTAATTAGTCTAAGTGCCGTCTTCCTTTTAGAAATTTAAGCAAAAGATTTCTGAGAATAATTATTTTATTAAAAGATTTTCGAGAATATTTTTTAATTAATTTTATGCGAGGGCTTACCCCAGTGGCGTGTGCAGTCAATGCTTTGGGATTAATTTTATGGAAATGTGATACGTTTTCTTAGTTTTGCGGAAAAGTGGGATACGCTCCACTTTATTCAAACTTCAAAAAGGAAACTCCATTTTCTTTATTCAATAAACTTCAAAAAAAGGAAACTCCATTTTCTGCTGTATCGATGTTTACTTTATTTTACCGGAAAAGTAAGTGCTTAGCATCATTCTTGAGAACTCTTTTATTCCAACTCCAAAGACGGAAAGATTTAATTAATTTGACCGCGGTCTTCCTTTATGAAATTTAGCCTTCTGAGAATACTTTTCGGTTAATTTTGTGCGAGGGAGGTATTTTCGTGACTAAATTTATCTCAATAGCATGCAACCCATGGTTTGTCATTAATTTTATGGAAATTATAAATTATTTAAAGTTCGAGATTTGATACAGTGATTTCTAATTTATTGGAATTTTTGTGTGTTATTTATCATTGTTAGTTAGTTGGTTGTATGGTGTGCAAGCTAGTTGGTTGTATTGTGTGCAAGCAAGATTGTAAATAGAGAAGAATAAAGAATGATTGAGAATTTTGTAAAGGGCAGAGGACATACATAGATTTCCTAGTCTTTTAGAATATAGTTTTTTAATATAATAATGAAAAAAAGTGCAAGAAGAGACTTTTATAGAGAATCCATGTTGGTAAAGAGAGTAGGTCATAAATTGTTTATTTACAAATCAACAAGCTATAACAATCATGCTAGGATATGACACCAAATGATATATGGAGAATATACAACTAACCTAATATCAAAGATCCAATGAGAATATGTACTTCATTAAGTAATCTTCAACTGTGACATTAGATATGGGTGTTATAATGGCCCCATTCTGAAAACATGTTGAAAACCTCCTACAATGGGCATGAAGGCTCGACTCACACCGATGATTCTTTGTATCATTTTCCCTCTCTTCTTAGCTTCTAAACAATGATTTTAGATATATAACACCAATTTATAGACATGTTAACATTTTGTTAAACATTAAAAGATTTTTTCATATTTACAACATGCAAGGAAGCAACATGTACTCTTTGTTACATCATCATTTGCAAGCATAACAATTGGACGTTTGTACTTTTTGTCTCATATTATTTAGATTTTCCTACACATTCTAATAATTCCTCCAATATTGAGTGATGTATTCTTAGCATTGGGACTTGATTATAATTTATGGATAATACACCTACATGAAATAATTATGATCAATCCATAATCATCACTCAATGTTGGAAAACAAGTTTTTGGATGTTAAGGATTGGATTATTTTCCATTCTAATTATAAACTAAATTTACCTATTAGCATAAATATTACAAGAACTAATTTCATTAAAATGTTATCCTCTGAAATTGTTTTTTTATCCAAATTATGTTTCTCTTTATCTTACTATTTTAATAAAATGAGAAGAAATATAAGTATTTATATCTATACGTTTTTCATAAAATGTAAACATTTCTTATAAAAATATACCCATTTCTTATAAAGCTATATTATTATTATTTATAAAATAAAAATTTTATACACAATTTTTGCAATTGCAATTGTTTTTAAACACATTTAAATATATCATTTAAACTTATAAGTTGATGCAGGAGCATCCGGACACCTCAATGAAAGCAAATTAGAGAAAGAGGACAGGTGGACAACCACATGGACAGCCAGGCCAATCTTGAACAAGATTCGGTTAATAAACTAATTTTAGTTAAAAATCAGTTAAAACTGACTGTATCTTAATGTATGTGAAATAAGAATTGAAGGATTCAGGAGAGAATCAAGAAAAAACAAAGAGAGGAAAAACCCTGTGCGTGTGAGAGAGAGCAAAATGTAGTTGCCAGAGAAATCTTGATTAAGGCTGAAATGCCTTAAATTGTAACCTGAGATTGTAAATAATAAAACTTGTGTTTTTTTTGTAAATTTATACGGGAACGAGTCCTTGAGAATTTAAGTCTCTGTGTTTCTATTATTATTTGTGTTTGAATTGTTTCCGTTCTTGTTTCATTTTCAAGACATATGGGATCCATTCCCCGCGAGTCGAACTCTGACGCAGATGATGGACAATGTTAACCGCCTGTTCGAAGACTTTCTCCCGTCTCGGACTGATGGGGACCTGGTGGAGAACTTTCGAGTCCCGTACGATATCATGGAAGACGAGAAGTCGTATAAGCTGCGGTTCGACATGCCTGGCCTGAGAAAAGAAGAGGTTAAGGTGGGCATTGAGGATGGAACCCTCGTCATCAAAGGCGAACACAGCGAGGAGTCGCAGAAGGACAATTTGATCTCCAGAAGCTTATTTTGAGTGACAATCGAATAGTCAGGGGTTTGGAATATTTGGTAGAAGCAGGACTGGAATCTCTTCGGGACCTCGACCTCTCAAACAAAAAATTTCAGTATATGGATGATCTTGCACCGATGGCGCAGTTAAAGCTTGTTTCGATGGATCTTTACGAATGCCCGATGACCAGGGTTGTAGATTACAGAATGTAAGTTTTCAGGATGATCAAATCTCTGAAGTATTTGGATAAAGCAGATGCTAAAGATAATGAATGGCCAGAATCTGATGATGAGGAAGATGACGAGAAAGTAGGAAGTAGATGATGATGAACAGGTTACAGGTCTGGTTGTAAATCCGGAAGCAGTTGCCTGGCCAGAGATGCCTCTCATCGTGGTTGGACCAATGGAAAGTGTTGCGCAATCATGTTAAGGAGACCGTGAGAAGTCTCAGATGGGTTTCGTGGACCCATAACCCACAGGTCCCAAGATCGAGCTTGTAAAAATACTGAAAACGAAGAGACCCCAGAATTCGTTTTCATCAAGTGGTATCAGAGCGGGAAAAGATTTCCTGCGGAGAGGAGTTTTTTTTTGCATGCGAAGAAAGGAGGTATGAAGAAAAAAGAGGTACAGTTTGTTTGTGAAGGTGAGAAGATTGCAGCAAACCTGGAGCAGGAGTGCTCAATGGGTTCGACAGGAGAGAACCGCGGAGATGCTGAGAGGACTAAGCTCAGTCGAGAAGCTTGGTAGGGCATCTGGTAGCAGGGAGGACTTGCTATTGCAGAGGTTTGATTGCAGCTCACAGAAGGCAGTTCCACTGAAGAAGTGAAACAGTGGGTAGAATTGCTAATGACAAGAAAACGCATATGACCAGGAGGTCATAATTTTGTACCTCGGGAGCATATGACCAGGAGGTCATAATTTTTGTACCTCGGGAGTCTGATGCAGGAGCATCCAGACACCTCAATGAAAGCAAATTAGAGAAAGAGGACAGGTGGACAACCACATGGACAGCCAGGCCAATCTTGAACAAGATTCGGTTAATAAACTAATTTTAGTAAAAAATCAGTTAAAACTGACTGTATCTTAATGTATGTGTAATAAGAATTGAAGGATTCAGGAGAGAATCAAGAAAAAGCAAAGAGAGGAAAAACCCTGTGCGTGTGAGAGAGAGCAAAATGTAGTTGCCAGAGAAATCTTGATTAAGGCTGAAATGCCTTAAATTGTAACCTGAGATTGTAAATAATAAAACTTATGTTTTTTTGTAAATTTATACGGGAACGAGTCCTTGAGAATTTAAGTCTCTGTGTTTCTATTATTATTTGTGTTTGAATTGTTGCCGTTCTTGTTTCATTTTCAAGACATATGGGATCCATTCCCTGCGAGTCGAACTCTGACGCAGATGATGGACAATGTTAATTTCCTGTTCGAAGACTTTCTCCCGTCTCGGACTGATGGGGACCTGGTGGAGAACTTTCGAGTCCCGTACGATATCATGGAAGACGAGAAGTCGTATAAGCTGTGGTTCGACATGCCTGGCCTGAGAAAAGAAGAGGTTAAGGTGGGCATCGAGGATGGAACCCTCGTCATCAAAGGCGAACACAGCGAGGAGTCGCAGAAGGACAATTTGATCTCCAGAAGCTTATTTTGAGCGACAATCGAATAGCCGGGGGTTTGGAATATCTGGTAGAAGCAGGACTGGAATCTCTTCGGGACCTCGACCTCTCAAACAACAAAATTCAGTATATGGACGATCTTGCACCGATGGCGCAGTTAAAGCTTGTTTCGCTGGATCTTTACGAATGCCCGGTGACCAGGGTTGTAGATTACAGAATGTAAGTTTTCAGGATGATCAAATCTCTGAAGTATTTGGATAAAGCGGATGTCGAAGATAATGAACGGCCAGAATCTGATGATGAGGAAGATGACGAGAAAGTAGGAAGTAGATGATGATGAACAGGTTACAGGTCTTGTTGTAAATCCGGAAGCAGTTGCCTGGCGAGAGATGCCTCTCATCGTGGTTGGACCAATGGAAAGTGTTGCGCAATCATGTTAAGGAGACCGTGAGAAGTCTCAGATGGGTTTCGTGGACCCATAACCCACAGGTCCCAAGATCAAGCCTGTAGAAATACTGAAAACGAAGAGACCCCAGAATTCGTTTTCATCATAAGTCTTTGCATAATTACCATTTCCTTAAAAGATATGATAATAGAGATATTGTATTTAACAAATGTTTTTTTTTTGAAGAAATATTAATACATTTTCTATGCTTTTGTTAGTCAAAAGACAAATTATAAATTCCTACTAGATCTTTCTAGCAATATTACAAATTCTTGTTAAATTCTACAAACAATAGAAATATTATTTGTGTATAAATATAGTTGGAGATTGATAGAAAATTATATTCTACTACTACCATATTATGTTGCCCCTCTTGGTTAATGATATGTGAAAATTCAAGAATTTATAAAATGTGAAAAGAAATATGAATATTAATTTTACTACTTTCTAATATGATTGTTTTTTAAAATTTTACTATTATTATTAAATATTGGATTTTTATTTAATTTATTTTTTTCAAGACAAAAAAAAATCAACATGTTTCTATTAATAAGAGAGCTATGTTTACATGTAACATATTGTTAAAATGTAGCATCAGATATATAGCCACATGAACAACTAATCAACAGTCAACAACAACTAATATTAGCCAAAACTCTAATATAGCCACATGAACAACTAATCAATAGTCAACAACAACTAATACTAGCCAAAACTCTAATATTTGAAATCAGTTTCCTCCAATACCTACCAAAAAAGAATCATATACTAATTCATCATATAAGGCCAACAACAATTAGGATGAAAATATAAACTCCCAGAAAAAGATGTGGCAGTAAATGAGGCATTGTGGCCCAAAAATAAAAACAAAAGAGATAGATTTGTCCATGAGCTCGAAGGGAAAAAAAATGGTACTAATGTGACGTCCTTGCAAGTAAACCGAAAATTTGATGCAACCCAGATTCATTGAAAGTCCTTTCTTTGAAAACTTCTTAGCAACAATGTTGAATTCCCTATGTAGATGTGAAAAGGTGACTTGTTGGAAAAGTCCTCTGATCTTGTTTATTTGATGCATCCAATGGACGAAATGTGGAGGGGAAAAAGTAGTCCCATTGTTAATCCAATGTATGGTTATATGATAATCGCCAAATATATGAAAAACATTGAGGTTCAGTCGCTTCACACAATACAGTAAACCCCATAATGCAATAACTTCCACTCTGTTAGTGCCATGTTCTCCATTCCAACGAAAATGATACATGAGATCTGCACTAGTAGCAATGCAGACTCCACAACCGCAACATTGATTCTGGGATGCCCCATTGAAATGGCTGATAGGAAAAGATGTCTGTGAGGGTCAAGACTTTATAATATTGTTCATCATGTAACCAGCGGTTCGCCGATATTCACGGTACAAAGCATAGATTTTGGAACAAATATACTGAATGCTATATCTATGATCATCAAAGATGGGTGTATTACCCGCTTTCTAGATTCCCCAAAAAATAAGAAAAGGTAGTATGTTTCCAACCTGTGTCAAGACTATCCAGTGTTTGAAGCCCTCCTCAATTGTAGGAAAGTCTCAATTAATATTAATCCTGATATTCTGGGAAACATAAATCCATGTCCCCATAGCATAAGGACACTTAAGGAATAAATGTAGAGCATTCTCATCAAAGCATTGACACAAACAACATATTCTAGGGCCATATAAACCACATTTTTCCGTTATCCCAAGTTATTATTTTATTCCTACAAACAAGCCAACCAAAGAGAAAGATTTTTTTGGGCATCTGAGAGTGTCTGAGATATAATTGTCTATATTTTTTACTAAGTTATTCCCATGCCTTCTGCCCACCTGCCAGCAAAGACTATCTTTACCTTGATTTAATGAAATGATAAACATGTGCAATTGTTGTATATATATATTCCATCGGACCGAGTTTTCAGATCCCATTCCCAGATCCTCCGTAGTCATCCAAATGGGATATAAGTGTAAGGGATCTAATCCCTTTAGGATATGAGTAATGTAAAAGATGCCCTTCACATGTAAAATTTCAGTGGTCTGTATAAGCAGCTTATCTGAGTCCATCATACCATAAGTCGGTTCTATGTCTATCATGATATATGAACCCGATCTAATGTACCCCCTGATATTCTCAATAGTCCACCGCATGCTCGACATAATACTTTTCCAAATGTATGATCCATTCTTTATGGCAGTAGCACCCTATCTCAGTCAATCCATAGTCCTATTCTTTAAATATTTACCAATAATGATCTTGTTCGAGATACCAGACCCAGAAAATACCTTCCAAAAATTGTTCGACGATAAAGCCCATCTGAAAAATTCAGTTCACTTAATACCCCACCCACCCACGGATGTCCTTATGTAAATATTATACAAACTAATCAAGAGAATCTTCCTACTTCCCAATGGACCAGACCATATAGAATTAGTTATAATTGAAACAAAATGTTTTATAATCGCCTTAGGAAGTTTGTAAATGTGCATCTAGTACACCGAGATAGTTTGTAAAGTGGATTGGACAAGGACCAATCTTCCACCGATAGACAACCATATGTAAGTCCACATACATAATCTAGCTTTGAATTTGTCTATGATCCATTGCCAGTCCACCAAGAGGTATCTGTTAGGTTCATGGCATATTAAACAATACCCTTAATTTGACTACATATTGGAAAATACCCCTAAAAATCACATTATTTAACCCCTTACCTATACGAAGCCAATACAACTTCCCAATTTAAAAAACCCCTACTTCCACTAGATATTGTATGTATCCAGTTTTTCATTAACTATTTTTATATCCCTTTATATTTTTTCTTTAACTTTGAGCTCCATTTTTTTATACCTGCCAATATAAAAACCCTTTTCCCCTTATATATATCGCCCAATATATTATGCCATTGTTTCCTCAATTATCCCCCATTATGAACCCACGTGGTATGGTATTGCTCCCCTAGTGAAGGCCCTATGAGTGAGAGGGGGCTCCAACCAACCTTTCTTCCTACTCGTAGAAAATTTGTGGATAATGTTCTATGAATGATAATTGATTCTCTATCTCAGAAAAATCATTGGCTTTATAAAAATTCTCAAAAAATTGCACCACCAATTTATGAATCTCTTCACTCTTCGATGCTTTACCACTCATCCCATCCTCAATCTCCCATGTTCTATTGTGTTGTCTCATGTTTGTAGCGAACTTCTGGAAAAATGTAGTATTCTTATCTCCACATGCTATCTAAATCACACATCTTTTCAACCTCCATTTTTTTTCTTGCACAGGTAATATGTGTCTTTTGCGAGTTTCAAGCTCCACAAGTCTATGGTTCATATATGTAGATAAAAAGTCCTTTGAATATGGATCTCCAATGAGGGCCATCTCAAAATCAATCTCCTTAAGTTCCTTCTTGTGTTGAGCCTTCTTTTGAGCTATCCATTTACAGACTCCCCTTTAAAACCTTCAATTTGGAAACCACCATGCCCGTACGAGATTGCCCAATGAGTCCAAACATTCAGTCCATGTCTTAGCAAACATTTAATTTATTTTATCTGAATGCATTATTTCACATTTAATGTTTAAAAGGAAAAGTTTCCAAGGCAACGAGAAATATTTTTGATTAATTTTATAAAGTTTTTTAATTTATTTTAAGAATGTTAGAATTCTATTTTTCTTTAAGAAATTACATTTAATGTTTAAAAGGAAAAGTTTCCAATGCAACCAGAAATATTTTTGATTAATTTTATAAAGTTTTTTTATTTATTTTAAGAATGTCAGAATTCTTTTTTTTTTAAGAAAGTTAGAATTTTAAAATTTAAAATTTATTTTATAAATGTGGTATTTTACATTTCACATTCTTTTGATAATTCCTCGAATATTGAGTGGTGTATTCATAACCTTGGGGCTTGATTGTAATTTATGGCTAATATGAATATGAAATATAAAAATTATTGGTTTGTAAATACTGATTCACCCCTCTCAGCGTTTGTCCCAACATATTTTCTATTCTAACTATAAACTAAGTTTACCTATTAACATAAATATTACAAAAAATAATTATCATTAAGATACTATCCTCTAAAATTGTCTTTTTGATTTAAATTATATTTTTTTACCTTACTATTTTAATAAAAGAAATATTACTATATCTAAATATACTTTCCTCATAAAATGTAAACATTTTTTTTCAAAATATATATATTTCTTCTAAATCATTATTATTATTATTTAAATAATGAAAATGTAATGAGAATTTTCATTAATATTTTTAAACTCATTTAAATATAACATATTTTCTTAAAAAATATAATAAAAGAGACATTGTATTTATCCAATGTTTATTTTTTTTTTAATGATAAATTTTCCATTATAGAACATATTATAAACTCTCTTAAGTTTTTTAAGACAATATTATAAATTCTTGTTAAATTCTATATTTAGCATCCTTTGAATTATGCATAAATATAATTGGAGTTTCATAGACAATTATATTCTATTACTACCTTATTATGTTGTGCTCTTTTGTTTAATGATTAGTGAAAATTTAAAATTTATAAAATGTAAAATAAAATATTAATATTAATTTTAATTTTTTAAGATAATTTTTTTAAATAATAATAATTATTATTATTTTTAATTTATAAAATGTTAGATTTTTATTTTTTTATGTGATATTTCACATTTAATGTTTAAAAAGAAAAGATTCCCTGCACAAAGATAAATATTTTTGATGAATTTTATAAATTTTTATAATTTATTTAAAAATATTAGAATTTTAAATTTTAAAATTTATTTTATAACTGCAGTATTTTACATATGAGTACCATCGACTTTAATGTTTAATCGAAAGACTTAAAAACTTGTTTAGTCGAAACACTTTTGATTGATTCTACCCCACTCAAGAGTGCAATCAATCCTTTCGATTATTTTTTTCAAAATGACGTATTATTTTCCTTACTTTCAGGATCATCTTTTAAGGCACAGCCTCATTTATTCAAACTTCCAACAGAAGGAAGGATTTAATTTTTTAGCGTATTATCTTTTAGGATAATTTTTTAGGCTCAGCGTCATTTATTCAAACTTAAAAGGGACGGAAGATTTAATTAATATGAGTGCGGTCTTGCATTTAGAAATTTAGCCAAAGAATAATTTTTATTAAAAGATTTCCGAGAATAATTTTTTATTAATTTTATGCGAGGGCTGCCTTTCGATGACTAATTTTACCCAGTGGCGTGTGCAGTCAATGCTTTGCAATTAATTTTATGGAAATGTGATACATTTTCTTACTTTATTCAAACTTAAAAAAGGAAACTTTAATTTATGTGAGTGCGCTCCTCTTTTTGGAAAATTAACGAACAAACCCGAAGAGATGGGAAAGATGTGTGGGTGCGGTCCTCTTTTTGGAAAATTAACGAACAAACCCGAAGATATCGGACAGATTTGATTCTTCTGGCAATTATGCTGCTATATAGCTACACTACCAAACTCCATTTTCATTCCAGAAATGCAGATTTATTACGTTCCATTCTCTTCTCTCAGAATGTGTATTATCAGAATGCTTCTCACCTTATGCGGAACAAAGTGGTAGTTATGTAACAAAGTAGTAGCTATGTAATTAAACTATGATGTAATTTGAGTCTTATTTCCCTTTCCTTGTTTGTACATAAATATGTAGTTGATTATATGCAAATGTGAACAATAAAGTTAGATATATTGTCAATGGCGTTTTGGAAATGTTTTTATTATTCTAAAATTTTTTATTCTATCTCAAAAAAAATTATGTTTAATATCCTTTGCATATATAACTGAATGCATCATACTCACCAAGTATTAAACACATTAAAAGTTATGGATAACAGAATGCATCACACTCACCTTGTATTAAATACTTTAAAAGTTTTGTATTTCTTTTAAATGATTAAAACATAAAGATTTTTTTTAGTTCTGGAGATTATCAAAGAAAATGTCATTATTTCTAATTGATGAATATAATTATCGTTGATTTTTTTCTTTTTTTTAAAACAATATAACTAGTGTTGTTTACATCCATACCCATGAAACTAGAATGATTAGAACAAAATCATAAGCATCTTATAGTAGTAATAAAGTAAAAAGTTGAGTATTATTATTAGACTATGAAAAATGTGATACTTCTTTGCCCTGAAATGTGTGGAGTTATGCAGCAACAAACTAGCTATACAAATTAAACATTCCTTCATTTTCCAACAATCTATTTTGATTCTAGAGATATTATGATTCAGAGCCATGTTAGTTTTGATTAGACAGAGTCCTAAATTCTCAGACCCATGATTGGAAAGTCCTAAATTATTAGAGCCATGATCCATTCTTGAAAATTATATTTGATATTGGATGTTAACGTAATGGAAGTTCTATTTTTTTTTGTTAAATTGTCATTGAAATTTTCAGTGAGTTTTAGGCATGCCGGGGATTGATGGTTTAAGGAATAGCTTAGTGAGCTTCCACATAAGAAGGGGAAAGTACGTTTAAATATGAGAAGAATCCTACCAAACTAAATGACGAGAAATTTAGCAGGAACATAAAATCATGCGGTAGAAGTCAATGTTGCAGTTATAGCTACAATTCACCCAATTTTAAATGCAGTCCAGTTCCCTGGCAAGATTATTTTAAATGCAGTGTCCAACTCCATGGCAAGATTCAGCCTTCCCTTTGCCTTCAAAATATCCAAGGTGGATCGCATTTTGGAAGATTATTTTAAATGCAGTGTCCAACTCCATGGCAAGATTCAGCCTTCCCTTTGCCTTCAAAATATCCAAGGTGGATAGCATTTTGGACTGATGTGGCCGAAAAGAGGCCCAATTTAATTTAATTTTTTTCTTTTGAAGCAGACGCTAATTTTGAGGAAGGAGAATGCCACAATGGTGGTTGTGATTCTAATTTCTACATGCAAAGATAGTTGATGGACTACTTCGAGGAGCGAGCAAATATACTAAAAAAAATGGAGGTTGGAAGGAACAAGATATCAATGGCATGATTGGCACTGAAGATATATATTTGGACAGTAGATAAAATTTAGGAAACTTGCCATTGAGAGAACATTTGATATTTAGGAAACTTGCTATTGAAAGAAGATTTGATGTCAAATTATCTGAGAAAAGCAGAGATTTTCGAAATCGATTATCCCACTCAAAAGCCCACCAAGAAAATCTCGCTAGAACTTGCTTTCCGAGCGCATTGCTCGAGCATTATTATTCCCTTCTTACTATGTTCATCCATCTTCGAGAGAGCCTGTGCATGTGTATAAATTTAATTTCAAGATTTCTTGAAACACATGGTAGAAGTTCATTGAAGAAATACAGAACATGCCTGTGATTTCTTCATTATAAAAAATCTTGGTGATGTTGGGGATTTTTTTGGTAAAATCCCAAAAACAAATAAAAATTGAACACACACAGAGGCAATGTGCACAGGGAAGCTTTTAAAAAAAAAAATCTTGAGAACAGAGTATTACATATCCAAAAAATGATTTCTATTTATTAAAACAAAATGTCTGATACATATTCATCCTCTTTGCTCAGAGAGATTCATCAAAAATACATTCAATAAAACTCTGTCTCCACCTGAGAATTTACACTGCTGGTGTGTAAAAACCCATTTACACTTACTGGTGTAAAAGTCTTCTTTTTCATACTGCTGTAAAAATAATTTACATATGCAGCTCCAAAAGAAATTATATGCTCATACTCCCCGCGCTACTGTGCATATCCTCTTTTCAAAAAAAACAACGCATATAAAAACTTTCTACAAAAACATATGGGCTTCCCTCTGTTCTTTTCTTCATGCACTGCTGTGCGATTTCTCTCACAATGGACTCTGGTAATATTTGTTTTTCGCACATGCTGTGCGTTTCATGCCTTTTTTTTGTTACTTACAAAAATGGATAAGAAACATTACATATATCAATAAACAAAAAAAAAAACTTATCAGTACGTTGACTTGCCCATACTTTGGTATATATAAAAAAAACATTAAAATTTAAAACTCTTACCAATACTTCTATGGGCACATTTAATTCATTAAATTATTTTACCGGCGGTCAACCAAATTTGATTTTACTCCACGCAAGTATTTAATGTTGGCTCGTATGCAGGTTGAAACAATCAATGGCGGAGAACGATGAAGTGGATTGGACGGCGGTGGAGGATTTCGGGAGGCATTTTTATGCTGAACTTTAGGCTCCGAAATGTCAGTTCTGCTGACGTATATAGAGGACCACGTGCCTGAGGATAATTGGATCGGGCTCGATTATACAGAAACTGCTTGTTGATCGAAGGCGGTCTGAAATTGATAGGTGGTTTCGCTGAGCGGTTTTGGGTGCATTAACTGCTGTTTCACGGGTCAACTCAGGGGCAGTACATACGCTGTTGAAATTACGTTTTCAACACTCCCCTTTAATTTCAACTGCTGGGAATTCGGTCATACCCAGACACTTTCTCAAAAATTCAAAGCTTTTCTGATCCAATGGCTTTGTCAAAATGTCTGCTACCTGTTCTTGAGTCCTGCAATGTTCTAGGACAATTTCTCCATTGTTCACCAATTCTCTGATGTAGTAAAACCTTGTATCAATGTGTTTCGTTATCTTATGAAACACTGAATTCTTTGACAATGCAATAGCTGAGCTATTGTCACAAAAAATCACCGTTGCTTTTGCCTGCTCTTGGCCTAAGCTCCTCAACATTCTTCTCATCCAAACTGCTTGATATGCTGCTGCTGTAGCTGCCACATATTCAGCTTCTGCTGTAGACAATGCTACAATGGACTGCTTCTTAGAAGCCCATGAAATGGCTCCTGAACCCATATGAAAAACATAACCGGAAATGCTTTTCCGATCATCTACACTTCTAGCCCAATCACTATCAGTGTATCCAATTAAATCTGAACTTTCTGAGACACTATATAATATGCCAAACATTTTGGTACCTTTGACATACCTTAAAATTCTTTTTGTTGCCTGCCAATGTGCCTCCTTTGGCCTCTCCATGAATCTGGAAATTAAACTAACAGCAAACATTATGTCAGGCCTAGTTGCTGTTAAATACATAAGGCTGCCAACAATACTCTTGTACAAACTAGGATCAAAATCCTTGCTGCTGTCCTCTCTGCTGAGTTTTAATCCCATTACTGTGGGAGTGATCGCTGCTTTGCATTCTTGCATGTTAAATCTGCCCAACACTTGATTTACATATCTAGCTTGTGAGATAAAAATTCCTTTTTCATTTTGATCTACTTCTATGCCTAAGAAGTATCTCAAGAAGCCCATGTCAGTCATTTCAACTTCCTCTTTCATGACTGATTTAAAATTCTCAATGCGCTGATCATCATTACCTGTGAAAATAACATCATCAACGTATAAGAAAACAATTAAAATTTTACCATCTTTTTCTTTGATGTAGACGGTGGGTTCTCCTTCATACTTGTCAAATTCATTATCCAATAGATAGGAATCTATCCTGCTGTACCATGCTCTTGGCGCTTGCTTCAGCCCATAAAGAGCTTTCTTCAATTTGCACACTTTGTGCTCTTCACCTTTCTTCTCATAGCCTAGAGGTTGTTCAATGTAAACCTCTTCCATTAACACTCCATTTAGGAATGTTGACTTCACGTCCATTTGGTAGACTTTCCATTTGTTTTGTGCTGCTATGGACAACACTGCTCTCACGGTTTCCATTCTTGCAACCGGTGCGAAAGTCTCCTCATAATCTCTCCCATATTGCTGCTTGTACCCTTTGACAACCAGCCTTGCCTTGTGTCTTTCTATTTTACCTTCATCATTGCTCTTGGTCTTGTAAACCCATTTCACTCCAATGACTTCTTTGCCTTTTGGTAGCTCAACCAAATCCCATGTTTAGTTTCTCTCTATGGCATTCATCTCCTCATCCATAGCTTCTATCCATTTCTTATCTTTAATTGCATCTTCGAAATGAATAGGATTATCAACATGACAATACAAGGCAAATAATGAATTCATTCCTTCATCATAAATGTCACTTAGATTTCTAAATTTCTTACCTCTTTCATTTGGTGTGCAAGTGCTTGAAGACGCACTTGAATTTCCTCCTTGTGGTGTGCTTGGAGAAGCACTTTCATTTATCCTCAATGGTGTCCCTTGCTGTCCTTGTGTTGGCGCTGCTGTTTGGGGATGCATTTCAGCCACCTCCTCATCATCTTCATCATGAGACAAACAGTTTTTAACATTCACTGTTTTCTTTATGCTTCCATTCCAAGCTTCCTCTTCAATGAATTGAACATCTCTGCTGACAAAAAACTTCTTGGTAGATGGGATATACAACCTGTAAGCTTTGGATTCCTCACTGTATCCAATGAAAATACATTTCTCCCCTTTGCTGTCCAACTTCCTCCTTAGCTGATCTGGAATGTGTGCATAGGCCACACATCCAAAAACTTTCAAGTGGGTGACACCTTGCTTTCTCCCACTCCATGCTTCTTTCGGCACTTTGTTCAACACTGCTTTTGTAGGACACATGTTCAAAATATACACTGCACAATTTACAGCTTCAGCCCAATAATCATTTGGCAAATGCTTTGCCTTCAGCATGCTCTTCGCCATATCCATGATGGTCCTATTCTTCCTTTCAGCAACTCCATTTTGTTGTGGGGTGTACCTAGCTGTAAATTGTTTGTGAATTCCATTTTCTCTACAAAATCGTAGGAATTCCTTGGAGATATACTCACCTCCTCTGTCAGTTCTCAAAACTTTTATATGCAGCTCGCTTTGGTTCTCCACAAGTGCTTTGAAATTTCAGAATTTTTCAAACACTTCACTTTTGTTTTTAAGAAAATATACCCAAGTTTTTCTTGTAAAGTCATCAATGAATGTTAGGAAATATTGGCTGCCTGTTAATGATGGATTTTGCATTGGTCCACATAAGTCTGAGTGGACAATCTCTAAGGGTGCCTTTGCCCTTATGCTCTTACCTGATGGAAAACTTTCTCTGTGTTGTTTTCCCAATATGCAACCTTCACAAAGGCTGTCCGGTTTCTCTATCAATGGTAATCCTTTTACCATTCCTTTTCTGCTTAACAAGTTTAGACCTCCAAAATTGAGATGTCCAAATCTCAAGTGCCACAATCAATTTTCATCCTTTGGCACGCTTTGGAAAGCCTCTTGGGTGACTGCTGCAATTTCTCCTTTGTTTTTCAAATCTGCCCTTATTCTAAGAGGGAACATCCTGTTCCTCATCATCTTCACTTCAGCAATGCATCGTTTGTTGGGTGCTATATCCATGATGGTGCATACATCATTTTCAAAGAAAACATTGTAACCCTTTTGAACAAGCTGTCCAATACTCAAGAGGTTACATCTCATTCCAGGGACATAGTAGACATCTGCTATGGTTTTCTTTTCTCTTTGCTTTGTAAATATTTTTACCTCTCCTTTTCCCATAACAGAAATTTTGCTATCAGTTCCTAGTGTGACTTCTGATTTCACATTTTTATCTAGGGCAGAAAAGAAGGCTATGTTTCCTGTCATGTGGTTGCTGCAACCTGAGTCTAAAAACCATATGTCTTCACTGTTTGTTTCAGCCATGTTACAAGCTAACAACACATTATCTTGGCTGATGTTTTCTCTAGTGACATTTGCATTTTGTCTATTACTCATATCATGTTGCTTCTTCCTACATTCACTGGGATAATGCCCATATTTTTTACAGTAATAACATTGGACATTGGATTTTTCATACCTTTGTCCTTGAGCATGACGTTGTCCTCTTTGTTGGCTGTTGCCTTGGCCTTGGTTCTGATTTGGATTGCTGCCTCTTCCTTGAGAATTTGCTGGACTGTTCCTTCCACCTCTGTTCTGGCTTCTACCTCTTCCTCTCTTGTTTCCTCTGCCTTGACCTCTTCCTCTTCCAAAAGACATCTGGGTCTTAAAGGCTTGCTCTAGAGATGAGTTTTCATTTCTACTCAACCTCTGCTCATGTGTTATCAGTGATGCATGAAGCTCATCAACTGAAAAGTTTGAGAGATCCTTTGTCTCTTCTATGGTGGTGACAATCACATCAAACTTTGAGGGTAGGACCCTCAACAGTTTCTCCACAATCCTCCTTTCTTCAAGGGTTTCTCCATGAGTCCTTATCTGTGTGACCAGACCAATTACATGTGTGAAAAATGAGTCAATGGTGTCTGACTCCTTCATGCTCAGATTTTCAAAATCTCTCCTCAGCAACTGTAGTTTTGCTGTCTTTACTTTCTCCATGCCTTGATAGGCTGTTTTGAGGGTTTTCCATGCTTCATTGGATGTCTTAGCTGCTGCTATCCTTGGAAACACACTCTGGTCCACTGCTTGATACAACAATACAATGGCTTTTGCATCCTTCTTCCTATTGCTCTTCAGCAGATCTCTCTCTGCCTGAGTTAAGTTGTTAAATTGATTTTCATCTGCTGGTTCTTCAAACCCATATTCAACTAATTCCCATAAATCTTGAGAGATAAATAAAACTTTCATGGTTATTGACCAGTAGTCATAGTTCTTCCCATTAAACTGTGGGAATTGGGTGTTAAACATACCCATGCTAGTGCTGGTGCTAGCCATTCCTTGCATCCTCAACTATGCTTCAATTTCTTGACTGTGTATCTTAAAACACTGACTGCTTCAGCAGTAACAAAAAGAAAACTTTGAGGAATACCTGAATCTTTTGCCTGAGACTTCACTTTGCTGGAGAAGATTTACTGCTGCAACAAAAGACTCCTCCCTTCAGCTTCTTGAACACCTTCAAAGAGCCTAAGCCTGCTCTGATATCACTGTTGGGGATTTTTCTGGTAAAATCCCAAAAACAAATAAAAACTGAATACACACAGAGGTAATGCTCTGTTTTTCTCTCCACAGGATCTTTTGCACAGGGAAGTTTTTTTTTTTTAAATTCTTGAGAACAGAGTATTACATACCCAGAAAAAGATTTCTATTCATTAAAACAAAATGCCTGATACATATTCATCCTCTTTGCTGAGAGGGATTCATCAAAAATACATTCAACAAAACTCTGTCTCCACCTGAGAATTTACACTGTTGGTGTGTAAAAACCCATTTACACTTACTGGTGTAAAAGTCTTCTTTTACATACTGTTGTAAAAATAATTTACATATGCAGCTCCAAAAGAAATTATATGCTCATACTCCCCGCACTGCTGTGCATATCCTCCTTTCAAAAAAAACAACGCATATAAAAACTTTCTACAAAAACATATGGGCTTCCCTATGTTCTTTTCTTCATGCACTGCCGTGCGATTTCTCTCACAATGGACTCTGGTAATATTTGTTTTTCGCACACGCTGTGCGTTTCATGCCTTTTTTTTGTTACTTACAAAAATGGATAAGAAACATTACATATATCAATAAACAAAAAAAAAACTTATCAGTACGTTGACTTGCCCATACTTTGGTATATATAAAAAAACATTAAAATTTAAAACTCTTACCAATACTTCTACGGGCACATTTAAATCATTAAATTATTTTACCGGCGGTCAACCAAATTTGATTTTACTCCATGCAAGTATTTAATGTTGGCTCGTATGCAGGTTGAAACAATCAATGGCGGAGAACGATGAAGTGGATCAGACGGCGGTGGAGGATTTCGGGAGGCATTTTTATGCTGAACTTTAGGCTCCGAAATGTCAGTTCTGCTGACGTATATAGAGGACCACGTGCCTGAGGATAATTGGATCGGGCTCGATTATACGGAAACTGCTTGCTGATCGAAGGCGGTCCGAAATTGATAGGTGGTTTTGCTGAGCAGTTTTGGGTGCATTAACTGCTGCTTCACGGGTCAACTCAGGCGCAGTACATACGCTGTTGAAATTACGTTTTCAACAGGTGAAGCTCGTTGATTTGCTTTTGAGATTGAAGAAAAGATAAGCACAAATGATCCCAAATTCAAATGATTTCAATTATTCGTTTTTTTTGGTATTTTGTATCTGACTAAATCAACTCTTATTCGAAGCCCCATGATGAATCTTTGCAAATCATAGGTAAATGTTATTAGTAGTGTGAATAGTTTGTTGGTGAATAGTGTGAATAGAGTCAATTATAGGTAAATGTTATTGTGTTAAGGTTTTTCTTCAATATGTCACCCTTCGATATTTGAAGAATATAAAAAAATCATCCATATTATACTGAATATAGTGAAATTTAGATTTATTCAATGTTTTCAGATATTCCAAAGTTCATAATCTATCTTGCCTCCCTCCTAATTCAGTAATATGATGTTGGGAATCAAGACGAGCTGATTTTGAGGTAGACCAAGCCGAGATTGTATTATCACTTGTTTATCATAGTCCTAGTGATCAAAATTAAGCCTCTTGCAATGAATCAAGTATGGCTTAGCTCTTAGTTTGCCTAATATGGTTTTGCTTGTTATCCCTTCCCCTAGTTTGGGGATGAATCCTTGGTGTTAGTAGTGTTGTGTAGGTGGTGATTCAAGAAGTCTGCTCATCTTGTATACCTATATAGCTATAGAGGGGGAGTAAGTTTCTTACGAAGGGAGATCAAGCAATGGGTTTAGGTAGTGGAGAGAGGCGGTGGTGTGGTGGTGGAAGGTGTAGCTAGTGGGAAGGCAAAAATAAGTCACAACAATTGATTTGGAGTCAATGCAATATACACACTTCGAGGACTTAGGCTAATGTAAACTTTTTAAAGAAAAATATACGTTGGGAATAGTGAAGGACATAATAAGACATTTATTTTCCTTCCCAATCAAAACATATTTATAAAAATTAAATCATTTTAAATACAATTAAAAAAAACTTTGGTTCCTCGAATCTGGGTAATCACATGCGAAACAAGGTGGGGTAGTTGTCGCATGCCACCTCTGCATGAAGTCTTAATGGGAATAGTTAGGTGGAAACCATTCCTTTCACTCACCACAAACCACATTCATTGCATCCAGTCGAAGAAGGTCCAGATGAGGACAAGACCATTAAGATTAGAGCGTGACATGCATTCCACCATTACTGTAGATTTCGACATTCACTCGAACATTTATTCTTTCATGCTCTCTACTCTACAGGTGGATGGTCAATGGGGGTCGGGAGTAGCAATCAAACTTAGGTTGTTTCCGATCTATGGAAGAGATTTCATAGGTCTATTCATCTTGGTGAGGGAACATGGTCGAGCTAGATGTGGGGGAAAAGGTGATGGGTGCCGACCTCTCTCTCCCCTTCATGGTCAAGGAAAAAAACAGTTTGATGAGGACATGCCTATTCATATCCACCACCTCATTGTCGCCATGGGCGTTGAGTAGAGATGAAATATAGGGAATGGCCACTGGCTCATACGTAATTTTCTTTGCAGACAACTCTCTGAGTAGAAACAAGCCTGGGTGAGATCCAAAGGAAGATTTGTTGAACTCAATGCCTTTCTGGTTCACACACAAATGGCCTTAACAAAGATGTCTAGAGCAATGGAATTTCCCTTTCCCCTCCTCCCTCTCCTCTAGTGTTGTCTAATTCAAATACATGGATTGAAGTAGTTGAATCCTCCCATCAAGGGAAAAGACTTTCCAGTCTAGCTCACACAAAACCTCAAACCAATAAAAAATGGTGGTCAACAGTCACATCTCACCTAAACCAGTCAAGAAAGCGATGAACTTATCCAGCGAGTTCGGTGTTGAGGGAAAAACCAAAGGGGAGCCCTCACAAAGAAAAGTAAAATCATACACTGGGGGGGCATTCATCGAATGGGAGTGTTCCCCTTGGATTCCTAAAGGATAAGGTAACCCTTTCCTCTACCTGAAGCAACAAGAATTAGCTAGGAAGGAAAAAACTTTGCAAGGTAAGGTTCCCAGGAAGCAAGTGCATCTCACCCAAACCAAGACTTATGAGGACAAGGAACCACTCAAACAACAATGCTAAATTCCCTAGATAATCTTTCTCAGAGT
The DNA here is from genome assembly GCA_031772625.1 of Pinus tabuliformis. Classification (NCBI taxonomy): domain Eukaryota; kingdom Viridiplantae; phylum Streptophyta; class Pinopsida; order Pinales; family Pinaceae; genus Pinus; species Pinus tabuliformis. The sequence continues at coordinate 1,124,553,178 of CM062813.1, read as the reverse complement.
ATTAATTTTGCATGTTATTTATGTTTCAATTATGTTTACTTTGTTTTGGTGTCATTTTATCACCATTATGGCTTTTAACTCTTAGGGAGAGCGTCTGGTTTCCTTTTCATGGGAAGCTGGTCTCCCTAATTTTTCTCTTGTCCTCTTTCTTTTAGTCATGTTAAGTTTTCTTTTCTGTCTCTATGTTACCACTTTTTGTTCAAAACTCTTTGAGAGACCATGTGGGTTCCATCTCATGGGAAAATGGTCTCCCCAATTCTCTCTTAACACATTCATGTTTTTCTGTCCACAAATAACTATTCCAAACCTCCATGATTGTATTCTACGTATATTTTTTAAAATATAAAAAAAAAATTGGCTTGCTTGCAAAGAAAAATTTTGGTTAAACGAGTGATATAAAGATAAGTCAAAATAGTTAATAGGTTGTCAGTGTGATATCTATCAAGTCATCAAGGTGATATTAATCGCCATATACCTATCCCTGGTAGGATTAAGAAGTAATTACATCATTTGATAGCTTCAAAACAATGAATGAAAATAATATATCACTATTATGTTAGAGAAGATATGTGGATCTAGTATGAACCAAATGTTTTTTAATTTTTTGGTATTACGAGAATGCTTCTATTCTTTATTTTATTCTATTTTTCATTCCTTTTTGGTTTACCCCACTTCAATTATCTAATTTTTGGCATTCTCATCTCGACAATGCTTTTGTTTAATAGTCTTGTTGACTAACAATTATTGATAAGTTGTACGTGTCTTCTCTCATTGTATATTATTGCCAACTCTCTCCTTTTTTATGATATTTAATAAATTTTACGTTTGTGTGGTGTCAAACACTTTTCAATGTTATCGATCTTGCATTAATCACAACCCAGAAAATCCACCACACTGAGTTGTTTTTGTGTATGTAGGTTGCATACCCTGTTTTTCTTCAAGTCATCTTGCACCAACATCTCGCATTTTGAAATTTGTACCCTCATTTCCATAACATATAAATCATACCTTTTCCTATACTTACCCATTTTATCATTGATGCAAGTTACAACAAGCCTTTTGTTCACTTCTCCTCCCGCATGAGCTCCTCTCGCGTGAATTCCTCCTATATTAACTTGCAGTCTTTCCCACATGATTCCCTACCTAGGCATTCCTACACGTTCTCTCTTGTTGCATGTAGATACTAGAGGAATTTCTTGGTAACATCCGATATTCAATTCTTGTATTCATTATTCTCCTCTTGACATTTTTTCAAGATGCATTAGATCATTAAGGCCAGCGCATGCTTCATGTGACTTAAGATATATGGTATTAAATTAGGCACATTTCTCATTGACTCAAATAACCATTATAGCCAGGATCAAATGAGTGAATAACTTTCAACAAACTTGCTGATTACCTGAAAGAGAAAATTGAAAAGGGATTAATTCATTTCATTAGCAAGAAAGACCAATTTTACATAGCACATCAAGTTGGTTATGGTTTAAAAGGAATTCAAGATGAGTTACTTTAAGTTCGGGTGAAACAAGAAGTCACCATTGCACCTTTACAAAATTCCATTGGGTAATCACTCAAAGATACTTTAAAGAAGGTACCGACTTCAAGATAACTCATCGATAATATCAATTGTTAGGTTTTAGGCACATGTCAAGCATTTTAAATGGAATAAGTCTTCAACACAAAATAGAGGTTTTTCCAACACTGTTTATTCTATATTATATGGTTAGTGGGAGCCCCATCCCTATCCTTTAATGGATGAATGCATTTTTAATTTCTAGAATATTATAGACCTTATTTAAACACTTGTAAAATTTTTGGAGGTTCCTTTGAGAACTACCAAGAGTCCATCTCTAGTGTAATCTTTCAAATTTGACTTTTAAGCTTGAAGATTGCAAGAGTGTAACTCTTTTCATCCCAATGAGTCTGAATGAAAATGTCTTTTAGATTTATTTGTAAATTCATTCCACGATTATTTTCTTATGTCAAAATGTTTGATTCTTTACTCAAAATTATGTTGGAAATTACTAGTTGTTGTGTGTGGAGCATGATTGTTTAGAGGTCTTTTGTTTCAGCCGGATGTATACCCTAGGAAGTTTGTACACCCCTCCACGTGGGGGGGTGCGGGGGCCAGTGGTCCCCTGGCAGGGGTTCGGGGGCAATGCCCCCGAAGCCAAAAATAGATGTAAAATTGCCTTGTAAAAGTATAGTAATTTCTAGTCAATCTGGGCCATTCATTAGGCGGATGATCTGACGGTAGAACTTATGTTTAGTTTAGGGTTTTTTGCCCTAGAAGGAAACCCCTCTCTTTGTATGAGGGCATTGTATTTGAGGTTGTGATATAGATGTGTATTCTCTGAGCGAGAAACAGAGAGGTGAGACTGTGAGAGAAAACAGAGGATATTACAGCGGATTTGCTATAGGTTGTGTCTCTTCATTTTGCTGGATAATAGAAAGGAAGGACTGGCTGTTCGGGGTGGACGTAGCCCAAACTGGGTGAACCATGTATATCTGTGTCTCTCTTGTTTTATGCGTTTTCTGTGTTTATATTTCTGCAATATTTTATGTGTTCCATTGCTTCGTAATATATAATTTTCTAACAACTGGTATCAGAGCCAAAGGTCTATTTGGTTGATAAACTCGTAGGAAAGAAGGGTTCCTCGTTCGAGTGGGAGAAATGGCGGAAGATGGTAAGTTTAGGGTCGAGAAATTTAACGGCCAAAACTTCTCGCTATGGAAGATTATCTGTATCAGAAAGATCTGTACCTACCATTGAGCGGAAAAACAAAGAAGCCGATGGCTATGACAGATGAAGAATGGAACCTTCTCGATAGAAAGGCACTCGGAACAATACGGTTGTGCCTCGCTGCGTCAGTCACCTTCAACATTTCGAAGGAAACAACGACAGAGGGTTTGATTCAGGCATTGTCGAAACTATATGAAAAACCCTCGGCCTCAAACAAGGTATTTCTTATGAAACGGTTATTTAATATGAAGATGTCGGAAGGTGGATCTATTGCAGATCATTTAAATGATTTTAATAAAGTTACAAGTCAGTTAAGTTTTGTATGGGTAAACTTTGAAGATGAAGTTAGAGCTCTGTTATTCTTGTGCTCATTGCCAGAAAGTTGGAATGGTTTAGTAATGGCCATTAGTAATTCTGTCTCTAGATCTAGTACATTAAAGTTTGATGATGTTGTCGGTGCTATCCTTAGCGAGGAAATGCGACGGAAAAGCTCCGGTGAGACATCGGGTAATGCTTTGAGTGAAGAGTCTAGGGGAAGAAAAATGGAAAGAGGAAAGAGCTCAGGATATCGCAGTAAATCAAGGAAAGGCAGATCCAAGTCCAGATCGGGGATAGTGTGCTGGAAATGCGGAAAGAAAGGACACCTAAAGAAAGACTATAGATCTCGGAAGGGAAAAGAAGGATACGCACAACAAGAAAACAATCATGAAGCAAATGTGACAGGTAAGGTGTTACAAGATGCTTTGATTCTTTCTTTCGAAAATATTACTGATTCATGGGTGGTAGATTCAGGGGCCTCATTCCATGCCACACCTGATAAGAAATACTTTCATGACTATGTTCAAGGAGATTTTGGACAAGTTCTTTTGGGTGATGATAAACCCTATAAAATTGTTGGAATGGGTAAGGTTCTTGTAAAATAGCAGAATGGAAACCAATGGCTACTAAAGGAGGTAAGGCATGTTCCAGATCTAAAGAAAAATCTGATTTCAACAGGGTAGTTAGGTGGTGAAGGTTGTGTGACAACTTTCATAGATAAATCTTGGAAGGTCACCAAAGGAGCTCTGGTAATAGCAAAAGGCGAAAAGGTTGGTACATTGTATTTATGCAATGGTATTTCTAACTCTGTTAATGCTTTAACTTCCAAAGGAGGAGATGCAACATTATGGCATCATAGGCTTGGACACATGAGTGAAAAGGGGATGAAGGTTCTTCACTCAAGGAATTTGTTGCCGGGTTTGAAGAATGTTGATTTGGACTTCTGTGAGAATTACATTTATGGAAAACAGAAGAGAGTCAGATTTCTCAGAGTTGGGAAAGAAAATAAGAGCGAAAAATTAGAGCTTGTGCATACAGATGTATGGGGACCTGCTCATGTATCATCTCTCGATGGCTCTCATTATTATGTTACCTTTATTGATGATGCAACTAGAAAAACTTGGATTTATTGTATTAAGAATAAATCTGATGTATTTGATACTTTCAAGAAATGGAAAGCTTTGGTTGAGATTGAGATAGGAAAGAAATTGAAGTGTCTTAGATCAGACAATGGAGGTGAATATTGCAGCAAAGAGTTTGATAGGTACTGTTCAGAGCATGGAATTCGCAGAGAGAAGATAGTTCCAAGAACACCACAAGAAAATGGTGTGTCAGAAAGGATGAACAGAACAATCATGGAGCGTGCAAGGTGCATGAGATTGCATGCAGGATTGCCTTTACAGTTTTGGGCAGATGCTGTAGATACTGTTGTTTATCTAATAAACAGAGGGCCTTCAAGTTCCTTGGATGGTGGTGTTCCAGAGGAAGCATAGACAGGTAAAAAGGTAAACTACTCCTTTTTAAAGCCTTTTGGTTGTGATGCCTTTGTCCATATTGATAAAGAAAATAGAACAAAGCTTGAGGCAAAGTCAAAGAAATTTACCTTTATTGGATATGGTGTTAATGATTTTGGTTATCGCTTATATGATTACGAAAATCACAAAAAAATTAGGAGTAGAGATGTAATATTCAATGAAAAGGTCTTGTATAAGAATCAGTTGCAGGAAAAGAAACAAGAAAAAGAAAACAAGGAATATGCAATTCTTGACAAAATCACTGAAAAAGTAAAGGTGCCTGAAAATAATAATAATCAACAACCACCACAACAACAACAGGAACCCCAAACACCTGAAAGTGGTGTTAGAAGATCTACCAGGATAAGTAGACCCCCTGAACGATACTCTCCTTCATTATATTATTTATTGTTGACTGATTCTGGTGAACCCGAATGTTATGAAGAAGCAATGCAGGTTGAAAGCAGGAAGAAGTGGGAGGTAGCCATGGAAGAAGAGATGGACTCCTTAATGCATAACCAGACTTGGGACTTAGTCAGGTTGCCTGCAGGAAAAACTACATTGAAGAATAAATGGGTTTACAGGCTGAAGGAAGAAGATGGAGGAAAACAGAGGTACAAAGCTAGACTTGTGGTGAAGGGGTTTGCACAGAAGAAAGGTATTGATTTTGATGAAATATTTTCTCCTGTAGTTAAATTGACTTCAATCAGAACTATTTTAAGTCTAGTAGCATCTGAAGATTTTCATCTTGAGTAGTTAGATGTAAAGACAGCCTTTCTCCATGGGGATTTGGAGGAAGAGATATATATGCAGCAGCCACAAGGATATGAGGTGAAAGGGAAGGAGAAACTAGTGTGCAGGTTGAAGAAGAGCTTGTATGGCTTAAAACAGGCTCCAAGGCAATGGTATCTAAAATTTGACAAGTTTATGTCTGAACAAGGTTATACTAGATGTCACTCTAATCATTGTGTTTATCTGAAAAAGCAAAATGATGGCAGCTATATTATATTGTTATTATATGTAGATGACATGCTTGTTGCAGGGTCTAACATGCAGGAAATAAATGTGCTCAAAAGAAAATTGGCAAATTCATTTGCAATGAAGGATTTTGGAGCTGCAAAACAAATCCTTGGTATGAGAATCACTAGAGACAGGAAAAATCGCAAATTAACATTGTCTCAGAATGAGTACATACAAAAGGTGTTGAAAATATTTAATATGCACAATGCAAAACTAGTTAGTACACCTTTTTCTAGCCATTTCAAACTTAGTAAGGAAATGTGCCCAAAAACCCAAGAAGACATGGATTATATGTCTAAAGTTCCATATGCATCAGCAGTTGGAAGCTTAATGTATGCAATGGTCTGCACAAGGCCTGATATTGCACATGCAGTGGGAGTTGTAAGCAGGTACATGAACAATCCAGGAAAGGAACATTAGATGGCAGTGAAATGGATTCTCAGATATTTGAAAGGTACCACAAATCAAGCATTATGCTTTGGTGGTTCAAACATTTCTCTACAGGGATATGTTGATGCAGATATGGCAGGTGACAGAGATAACAGGAGGAGCACTACAGGATATGTATTTATTGTTGGTGGAACAGCTGTTAGTTGGGTTTCAAAAATCCAAAGTGTTGTTGCACTTTCAACAATAGAAGCAGAGTATGTTGCTGCTACAGAGGCTAGTAAAGAAATGATTTGGTTACAAAGGTTTATGGGTGAATTGGGTAAGGAGCATGATATGGGCACGCTATACAGTGATAGCCAAAGTGCCATTCATCTTGCAAAGAACTCAGCATTTCATTCCAGGACTAAACACATACAGCTCAAGTACCATTTCATACGATCAGTATTGGAATATGGAGAGTTGAAGCTGGAAAAGATACAAACTAGCCAGAATCCTGCAGACATGCTAACAAAAGTTGTAAGCAGGGATAAACTGAGAACATGCTCAGTTTCAATTGGTCTTCAAGGATGACGATGAAGATGAGAAACAACCAGGTCCAAAGAGGAGCCATTGTCCAGCAAATGAAGCAGCGGTGGAGTTGCTACAATCATTCTCCAAGTGGGAGATTGTTGTGTGTGGAGCATGATTGTTCAGAGGTCCTTTGTTTCAGCCGGATGTATACCCCAGGAATTTTGTACACCCCTCCAGGCGGGGGGGTGCGGGGGGGGACTTGTCCCCCCTGCGAGGTTCTGGGAGGGTCGATCCCCCCTGGCTGGGGGTTTTAGGGGCAGCGCCCCCGAAGCCAAAAATAGATGTCAAATTGGCTTTTAAAAGTATAGTAATTTCTAGTCAATCTGGGCCGTTCATTAGGCAGATGATCTGATGGTAGAACTTATGTTTATTTTAGGGTTTTTTTCCCTTGAAGGCAACCCCTCTCTTTGTATGAGGGCATTGTATTTGAGGCTGTGATATAGATGTGTATTCTCTGAGCGAGAAACAGAGAGGTGAGACTGTGAGAGAAAACAAAGGATATTACAGCGGATTTGCTGTAGGTTGTGTCTCTTCATTTTGCTGGATAATAGAAAGGAAGGACTAGCTTTTCGGGGTGGACGTAGCCCAAACTGGGTGAACCACGTATATCTGTGTCTCTCTTGTTTTATGTGTTTTCTGTGTTTATATTTCTGCAATATTTTATGTGTTCCATTGCTCCGTAATATATAATTTTCTAACACTAGTTTCAAAACTTTATTTAATTCCTATATCAATGTGTAATATATCATTGTGAATATTTAATGTTTGGTCCTATCTCAAGCCTCTACAGTTTTCTATATTTTCTTGATTTTGAAAGTTCTTTGTTAAAGGGGAGTGACCTCTCTATAAAAACAAGGGGGGAATATTGTTACCTCAAATGTTATCATTGAAATTTGTAGCCATCATGTCTAGATGCAAGCATCTAAGTTAACACTATCTTCTCAGCCTTACTCCTCATCAAGGTTGATACAAGATCAATCAATTGATAAAGTAATTTTACAAGATCAAGGAATTGTGAGAAGTAGTTTTGAATATCAAGGAGTTGGACGAGATTTTTTTTTTAGGACAACTTCCAAACATAAGAAATGTTGTATACGAAGTGTCAAGAACACAACAAGAGGAAAACATTGTGTACATTAATTACAAACTGCAACAAATGCAAAATGAGATTACTTGTATGAAGAGAAGCGATAATATTATTTCACAAAAATTGTCCCATGAAGGAAGAATGATGATTACCAAACCCTAGAGAATGAATTGATAGAAGTCAAAGACTTGAAGTACATAGACCAAAAGAACCTTGCATGCGAATCCAAATGTAGTTGTATTAGGAGAAGATGATGTGTTTGAAGAAACTTAAGAATATTTATATCCATTAATGTTGAAATAATTTAAGAGTCTCATATCTTAGAATCAATGCAATATGAAGAAAATATGTAGATTCTTACTCATGATGACTTTGTTGAACTAGAAAACTCTAAATACTACCAAGAAAATTTGGTTTAGACAAAAGCTCAAACAAGCAAGCTCAAACTAGTTAATTAAGTCGATGAAGGAAAAAATATTATAATTCACCTCAATCAACATCGCAACAAGGAACTCCATATTTGATAAAGGAACAAGATAACACCACAACAAAATTGCCTTACAATATTGGGTAAATTTAGGAAGTTGCAAATCACTCTGTCTCTTCTTGACTACCTCAAAAAAGGGAGAACTTATTAAAATCTTGGAGAACATGAGTCCATCAAATTTAAGAATAGAAGTAGCTTTCGTTGGTAGTCATGAGGACCCAATTAGTTTCAACAAAGAGTAAGAGGAAAGGTTTATCCTTTTTATATTCCTATTGAAAATCACAACTCTATTGGGCATAATTGCATGGTAGGCAACATAGCCACAAATAATATCATGCCTTTCAATAATAGGGTTCTTGGGGTTAGAATGCACTAAATATTGTGAAGTTAGAGAAAATATTTATGCTATCGATTCAAGAAAAATCCTTTCCTATGGTGAAATTAAAGACTTTTGTGCATGGATAAGATTGGCAACACATATAACCACAATATTCACTATAGTTGTTGTCGATCTCCTAGCAGCCTATGGAGTTGTTCTTGGTCATGATCGTGATTCTAGGATTAGAGGATATATCCAAATGTAGTTTTATTAGGATAAGATGATGTGTTTGAAGAAACATAATAATATTTATATCCATTAATGGTTGAAATAATTTAAGAACCTCATATCTTATAATCAATGCAATATGAAGAAAATATGGAGATTCTTGCTCCAGGTGACTTTGTTGAACTAGAAAATTCTAAAGAATACCAAGAAAAATCGGTTTAGACAAATGCTCAAATAAGAAAATTCAAACTAGATAATTAAGTCGATAAAGGAAAAAATATTAATAATTCTCCTCAATCAACATCACAACAAGGCACTCCATATTTGATAAAGGAACAAGATAACACCAAAACAAAAATGCCTTATAATATTGGATGAATTTAGGAAGTTGCAAATCACTCTGTCTCTTCTTGATTGCCTAAGAAAAGGGAGAACCTATTAAAATCTTGTAGAACACAGGTCCATCAAATCTAAGAATAGAAGTAGCTTTGGATGGTAGTAAAGAAATACCCAATTAATTTCAAGAGAGTAAGAGGAAAGGTTTCTCCTTTTTATATTCCTATTGAAAATCACGACTCTATTGTTCATAATTGCATGGTAGGCAAAAAAGCCACAAATAATATCATGTCACTTTTAGTAATGGGGTCCTTCAAGTTAGAATGCATTAAATATTATGAAGTTAGAGAAAATATTTATGCTATAGATTCAATAAAAGTCCTTTTCTATGGTGAGATTAAAGACTTTTGTGCATGGATAAGATTGGAAACACATATAACCACAGTTGTTATCGATCTCCTAGCTTCCTATGGAGTTGTTCTTGGTCATGATTGGTGTTCTAGGATTAGAGGATATATCATGAATGATGGAAACTATATGATATTGTCAAACAAAGAACCGTTACTATAATCCCAAGAGAACAAAGGAAACCCATTTTATTTAAGAAAAAGGAATCAAATGTTGTTCATAATTGTCTAGATTTAGGGATAGAAAATTATGTTGTCCTCAATATAGCACTAAATAAATATTGTGAAAGTGATATTTTTCTAGGATTTTGGAAAATTTCATTCAATGGCTCTTGTTTAAGTTATGGAATTTGAGTCAGGGGAGTATTTCATGGTCCAAGCTCTCATATTTATCCTTATGCTTTTAGACTAGAGTTTCCTTGCACAAATAATAGGCAAAATATGAGGCACTAACTGAAGGGTTAATACCAACCATTCAAATGCTTATTAAAGATTTAGTTGTGAGAGGATATTTTGAATTAATCATAAATCAAATCAAGAAAAACTGTAATATAAACAAGCAACGATTGGAATGTTATGATATAAGGGTTTGGGATATTCTTCAAAAATTTCAGTCCTTTTGACATAATATTTGTTCCACTAGAACAAAATCAAATGGATGACTCATTGGTAGTGGAATTATCCCTTTTTAATCTAGATGATCACATATCTAAAACTTCTTTTAATGTAGAGAACATCTACTACCCATCAATACCTGGTAATGGGGATTAGTGGCAAATGTTCGAAAATGATGAGCATGCCAAAGAATTCATGTATCATGCAAAAGAAATGCTATCAAAATATCTAGATTCTAATTATCCCCAAGATGATTTGGACCATAAAAACACAATCCTCATCAAATAAGTAAAAATTCCCTCTCTACCAAGAAGATATATCAATTTCGAGTCTTTATTTACAAGAAATTATTAATAACATAATGAGAATTGAAGAGCCTCATCATTGGGTAACTATATGGACCTTAATTCATCTCCTAGCTTAGTCAAATCAACTCTTCTCACAATTTATTACATGTTTTGCTTATATTTTGTTTAATGAGATGAGTCAAAGTGAGATATTATGCCTAGTGGACTAATGTGCATTGAATGTAGGTTTGTGAGAGGAAATCAGGGAATTTTGGCGAGATTAAAGGCTGAAACTCAAATGGGACAAGGAAGAGAGATTGTAGGAGGTAAATCCTCCTCATTTACTCCTCCCTCATTCAAATATTCCTCCATCAATCACACTATCTCAGAGTACAAGAAGCGAAGTCATGAAGATCAAAAGGCAACCGAGCAAGTGATAGTCAAAGAGTCAGTTCATCTCGAGTTTGGGAGCTAAGCCTCCCTATATTTAAGGAAGTCATTGGAGACTTCAGTTATATAAATAAAGAGGCCTAGAGCCTCATTAGGATTCGAATTTTTGCTGAAAAAACATTAGTTATTTTTGAGCTCCAAACTTGTGGAAGACATTGCTATGTAATTTTCTGTTTTGATAATGAGAATGAGATTCTTCTTGATCTAGTATTGAGTTAACTCAAAGGGATGAAGCTCTTGGGTTAGGGACCAACCCTAGCAACAAAGGCTCCTCTTCTTGTATCTGTATGCTTAGATTAATTTCATAGATTCATGGTTAAATTGTCCTTAGAAGTATTTCATTGCAAGTACTGTAGATTTGATTAGTTTGTTTATTAGTTTGCTTCCATTTGTGACTTAATTTAGCAGTAGGTTAGAAGGGATAAAAGGAGCATCAAAAAGCTATCAATAGGTGTCTTGGCCTCACCTCTTCCTTCAGGGATCATGATTTGAGGAAAGGACCCCCATGCAACCCCCAAAAGACAGAATTCTACTTTCTCATAAAATTTGGAGTTTATTGTACTTGAACTAGCATTTGATCGGTTTGCAAGTGTAGGATTTAATTACTATTTCTTCCATATTCAGTCTTACTGTAGATCTCCTGAATGATTTCATCTTGTTCTGCAAATTTTCCTCATGCATGAAGTAGAGAGCTAGCTCATTAAACTTTGTTTTTCTAGCTTATTGAAATTCTTCTTGTTTACATGATTTTTGGGCAAATATCAATGTTTGATGTAGTGCATGTTTTTAGAAGCAAAGAGAGATCTCATAGTTAGAAACCTCCTCCCAACTTCATCCATCCATGATCATTCCTTGCTTTCACTAAGACCCTCACCAATTTCATCATTTTTCAAGGAAACTTCTCCAAGCATGTTGAGCAAATCCAACCATCTCCCAACCTTGGTTTTGAGTTTTGAGTGATCCTAAGCATTTTCTCACTTCGTTCCATCCACCAACCACCTTCCTTAAGACTTCCATCACCTTTGGCACCCATCGTTCTTCTCTCAGCCGTATCTTGTAGAAATATAGGGAATCCTGTAGGTTTTTAGGACATCATGTAGGTTTTCCTGTAGTGGCCTGTTTTGAGGCTGAATTGAGGGAAAACCTCTAGAAAGCCACACAAGGTCACCTAAGGGTCTCCCAAACCTTCCAACCATCCACCAACATCCCTAAGCCACCTGCCACATCACCAAAAGAGATTAGCTTTCACACTTGTTTTTCCATAAAAAGAACAAAAAGAAAAAAACAGATTTATTTCAGTCATTTACATGCACAGTAGTAATGTCTGATGTTTTGAACTTCCATGCTTAGGATAGTAGAATTTCATACATGTTAGCTTGGCATTCTTGTAAAGCATAGTCTCTTAGCAGTTAGGTAGGAAATGGTGTGTTTTAGCATTGGATTTTAGTATTTTTCCTTACTGCAGTAGAAGCTTTCTCTTAGAGTAGATTTCTCTTTCCCTCATAAGGAACCAAGCTTCTTCTAAATCCATAGAAGTCTGGCTTGAAAAACTCTAGTGGTCTCTCGCCAGCTGAATAGTGACAAAAGGAAAAACCATCACTGTTACTTGTGTAAACAACACTGTCACCTCCAAGTTTGTACGAACCCTGAGTTGATAAAGTAAAGTTGGTAGCCCAAGGAGTTGCATCATTCTTGCTGCAATATTGGTGCTCATCACTTTTTGGTGTTGTTTCTGGTGAGGTTTCTGAGTAATATGTGATTACTGCTTTCTTTCTTCCATTTCTTGTTTCTGATATTCTGCCAGTAGTTTCATTTCTACAAGAGTAATTTATTTGCTTTCTTTTCCATTCTGCAAGTAAGATTTCATTCAATTAGTTAGTTTTCATTTAGTCATTTAATTTTCATCCAGTCTTGAATTTCAATTCTGCAATCACTTTCAAATTTTGAAAAAAACTCAAAACAAAACAAAAGCATTTTTTTCATGCCTCGTAGGAATAGGGATAACTTAGGGAATTTTTTTCCAAATACCCCCATTGCTTCAAACAACCAACCTTCCCTCTTCTTTGGTGGCTGTGAATTGGAGGAACCCTTAGGTGAGAAACCTGAAATATTTGAAGAACCTACAGGGGAAGAAGAGGAAGAAGAATCCATTCCTACTTATCCAATGGCTGAAACTAGAAATGACAAAATAAATAGAGAAAGATTTGAGGGTGCCTTACCCATGAGGGAAACCAACGGGGATACTAAGATGAAGAATATAAGCCCCTCTGCCCTTCCTCATTTCCATGGCCTAACCTCAGAAGATCCAGACACTTTCGTATTTGAGTTTGTTGTCATATGTCGAACCTATGACTACACCAATGCTCAGAAGAAGTTGAAACTATTCCCATCCACTCTTAAGGATGCAGCTTTGTGCTGGTTCATGGGTTTACCTAGGGATAGCATCACAACTTGGGCTCAGATGCAACAAGCCTTCAACAACAAGTATCGAGACTATTGTAGGTCTAAAGACACTAAAGAGGAAATTTTTAGGATGACCTTAGGGCATGATGAATCCCTAGAGGATTATGAAGAAATATTCCAGCTTAGCTACAAAAGGGCCAGGTGCACACTTGACCCTGAGTCACTGAAGCTAGTCTTGCTTAGAGGAGTAAGGGAAGATCTTCTGGATACCCTAAACTTGTTAGCAGGAGGGGACATCTATGAGTTACCCTATGAGGATATCAAGAGTGTCTTTAGAAACCATTCTAGGGTAGCTAGGAAAAAGGGTAGGGGTAGTCCACCTGTGGTCAGTCCATCCTCTTCTAATACATCCATCAAGGGTGAAACTAGAAACATGCTAGAGGATTTCAAGAGTGAGATGCTACAAACCCTTGCCCTACAGATGGACACTATGCACATTAAGAGAAAACAGGAGGAAGCAAAGAGAGCCTTAGCAATTTTCTGCCCTATATGCACTAGGAAGCACCCTAGAAATGAATGCCCATTGAATTCGATTAAAATCTTCTCAGTCTGTGAAGAAAACCACTCCACAGACAAGTGCCCTTCTCTAGCTGGACTAAAAGTTGTATATCAAGGAGCTAAAGGGGAAACTGAACAACTCTGCTACATAAACCAAAGGAGACCCCACGAGCCTAGGCCATACCAACAGGGCATGCAAGGGTCATCCCATGCATATTACAACCCCAACCAAACCACATCCATTCCCTCTTGGGGGCCCCTTGCTCATCCTTCCTGGTCTACACCTCCTCCTTAGTCCTTTGCACCTCAGTATCATTCCCAGCTAGCCAGCCAGTCATTTCAATCATATGCTCCACCACCACCTCAGTGGAATGCACCGCCCCAAGGGTAGAGGCCCCTATACAATAATGCTCCAACTTTATTGCCTTCACCACCTGCTCAACTACAAATTTTACACTCTGCTCCACCTAAACAACCCCAGATTCCTGCCCAGCCAAATCCGAACCCGAACAACACACAGGCATAGCCAGTATATAGTGGAGAGACATCCTATCCAGCTTATGTTGTGGAAATTCAAGAAATCAACTTGAGATCTGGGAGAGTTCTCCCAGATAACCAACCTTTACCTCCACCTAGGGGGGTTGAGGAAGAAAGAGACGAAAACATGCCTAAAGTAAATCCACCACCCTTTCCTGAGAGATTAACCCAACCACTCCAGCCTACCCCAGAAGAGACTGAACTTCTGGGAGAATTGAAAAATCTATGTGTCAAAATTTCACTTCTCCAAGCTATAAAAGATGTGCATATTTACAACAATTTGATCAAGGAGAAGTACTTCAATAATCCAGGAAGGCGAAAAAGAGATGCCCCTACCATTAATTTCATTGGACAACAGTCCGACTTAATGTTGGGGTAGGTAATCTGTCCAAAGTATTTGGACCCTGGAAGCCCTATAGTAGATGTGCACATCAATGGCACCATTGTCCCACACACTTTGATTGATCTTGGGGCTGCCATTAATGTGATGATCAAGGACACCATGCTCAAGCTCAACCTCCAGGGTTCATTGAGAAAGACCACAATGGTCCTGCAACTTGTAGACCGCTCCACAGTGACCCCTGAGGGGATTGTGGAGGATGTGATGGTCTCCATTGACTCTTGGGAATACCCTGCAGATTTCCTACTTCTCCAGCCTAAGGCCAAGCTTACTGGTTACCCTATCATCCTTGGGAGACCCTAGCTAGCCACTGCTGATGCATACATTAGCTGCAGGGCTGGGAATATGACCATCAAGAATGGGCATATGTCTAAGTAGTTAGTCCTATATCCTCCTGCCCAGCCATCTCTAGAACATGACTTACCTTTATGGCTAGAAGAGGAGGAAGAAGAAGATGAAGTTTATTCCGCCCAATTCTATACTTTAGAAACAACCATGGGAGGGGGATAATCGGATGAAGATGATTTGATTAAACACATACTCCAAAGTCCAACTCCCAGTACATTGTCTTTAGAAGAAGTAGTAAAGGAAACCCAAAAAAACCATCAGATTGATCTATTCTTAGCAGATTCCACCCCTATCCATGTCAAAACCATATAATTTGGCCCTGAGAGAACTTTGAAAATCAACCCATCTCTTTTTGTTCACCAAGAAGAAAAGTTGTGCAACATGCTAAAGGAACACCTAGATGCCTTTGCTTGGAGTTACAAAGAAATGAAGGGAGTGTGCCCCTTAATATGTACTCACCACATTTATACCAAAGAAGGTTGAAAACCAGTTTGAAAACCCCAAAGGGAGATGAATCCAACTCTCAAAGATATAGTCAAAGAAGAACTGCAAAAGCTGCTAGATGCAGGATTGATTTACCCTATCTCCGAGTGGGTCTCTCCTTTGGTGTTGGTCCCAAAGAAAAATGGTAAGTGGAGGATTTGTATCGATTACAGAGAGTTAAGAAAAGCCACAAAGAAGGACCATTTCCCTCTAACTTTCATCGACCAAGTGCTAGATGGCCCCACAGGGAAAAAGTTTTTCTCTTTCCTAGGTGGATTTAATGGGTACAATCAAATCCAGATCTGTCGAAAAGACCATGATAAAACCACCTTCACTTGTCCCTGGGGTACTTTCACCTATAGGGTCCTTCCTTTTGGCCTATGCAATGCTCCTGCCACTTTCCAGAGAGCAATCCTGAGTATCTTTGCCGAGTTAGGCCATGATGCAGTAGAGATTTATATGGATGATTTTACACCTTATGGATGTGATTTCTAGGAGGCTCTATCCAACTTAGGTAAGGTGCTGAAAAAATTCATTGAAATGAACCCGTTCCTTAGTCCCGTGAAATGTGAGTTCTTGATGACTGCAGGGACTATGCTAGGTCATTCAATATCCCAACAAGGACTGCAGGTGGACCCAAACAAAATATTTATCATCCAAAGGGTCCCACCTCCGCAAAAGCAGAGAGATGTTAGAAGTTTCCAAGGGTTAGCTGGATATTATCAAAGGTTTATAAAAGACTTTAGCAAGTTAGCTTCTCCTTTATTTGGGTTGTTGGCCAAAGACTCTGAGTTTGTACGGTCAAAAAGCTGTCAAGAGGCCCTAGACATGCTGAAGGACAAGTTAACCACTACATTGATTCTCTAAGGCCCAAATTGGGCCCTTCCTTTTCATATACATGTTGATGCCTCACACAAAGCCATAGGAGAAGCTCTAGGCCAGATAAATGAAAAACAACGTTATGTTATTTACTTTATCAGTAAGAATTTGTCAAAGGTCGAACCGAACTACACAGTGACCGAAAAGAAGCTCTTGGTTGTTGTTCATTCATTGAACAAATTTAGGCATTACATTTCAGGTTATCAAACATTTGTACATACTAACCATGCTACAATCAAATATTTAATGAATAAACCTGATGTGAATGCCCAGATTATTAGATGATTACTTTTATTACAACAGTTTGATCTAACTATTGTTGATAAGCCTGGGAAGGAAAATGTTGTTGCAGATTTTTCGTCTAGATTAACTTTGCCTGCAGGTGAGGAAGGAATGGTTGATGATCAATTACTAGATGAACACTTATTCACCATTTCAGTTATGTCTCCATAGTTTGCTGACATAAAAAACTATTTGGTATCTTCACAGTTCCCATCGAATTTGTCCTCCAAAGAGAAAAGAAATATTGTGAGGAAGAGTGCCCCATTCACTTGGAATGAGGGAAACCTCTTCAAACTAGGCTCGGATCAAATTCTGAGAAGATGTGTCAGGGAGGAGGAAGTCTTTGACGTCCTTCTGACCTGTCATGATGGGCCTTGTGGAGGTCACTTTGCAGCAAACAGGACAACATTCAAGGTGTTAAAAGCTCGTTATTATTGGACCACTCTTCATCAGGATGTGAAAAGATATACTAGTCAGTGTGATTGGTGCCAAAGGATGGGAAAGCCTACTCCAAGGGATGAAATGCCTCTGTAGCCTTAAGTGACTTTCGAGCCATTTGACAAGTGGGGCATGGATTTCATTGGGCCTATTGACCCTCCTTCCAAGAAAAAGAAGTATATCATTGTGTGCACTGACTATCTGACTAAGTGGGCTGAAACCAAGGCAATCAAGGCAGCAACAGAGGAGAAGGTGGTTGAGTTCTTAAGGGAGAATGTATTCTACAAGTTTGGGTACCCTATAGAACTGGTCACTGATCAAGGTAGCTAGTTTACCTCTAATATGATTGAAGACTTGTTAAGCCAACACAAGATTAAGCATAGAACCTCCACTCCCTATCACCCACAAGCTAATGGGCAAGTGGAGGTGACCAACAGAGTGTTGGAGGGAATTCTAACCAAAGTAGTTAGGAGCAGTAGAAAATATTGGGCAGATAGACTAGTTGAGGCCACCTGGGCCTATAATACGACCTGGAAGACCAACACTGGATTCACACCCTATGAGCTGGTCTATGGGAAGAAGCCCCTGCTGTCTATGGTTTCCCTCAATGTTTCGCACATGGGATTACAAGGTACAATATCTCCCCTTCTCACTAATCTCTCCTTTCTTACAGTACTCAGACTTCGCAATAACAATTTCCACAGTCAAATTCCCTATCAATTGGGAACACTCTTTTGCTTAAAGATGCTTCGCCTTTCTCTCAATCAACTCTAGGGCTCCATTCCACCCACTCTCGGTATGTGCCGCAGTTTATAGAACTTGACTCTCTCCTTTAACAATCTCACAGGAAACATTCCCCCACAACTATGTGTTCTCCCCAACCTAATAACCATGGCCTTGGGAGATAACAATTTGATGGGAACAATCCCGGAATGCTTGGGAAACATATTCTCTTTGCAGTACTTCTATTTTCTTGTCAACAACCTTCACGGCAGTGTTCCTTCCGAATTGGGTATGCTAAGCCAACTCAACATTCTCTCTCTGGCATTAAACCATCTCACGGGACACATTCCATTGGAGTTGTGTAGCAATGAACTCTATCTAGGTGGTAACCAGCTGAGTGGTAGCATTCCTTCTTCCCTTTTCAATTGTACAAAGTTTCAAGTGATTTCCTTACCAGGAAACCAGCTCAGTGGAATAGTGCCTATGGAGTTGGGTAAATTGACACATCTCCATCTGCTAGCCTTTGGCGGCAATCACCTGATTAGCGACAGCACCACGGGATGCCCCATTCTTACTGCTCTCAGTAACTGTTCCAATCTACAACTTGTAGACTTATCCGAGAACAATATCATATCGAAATTGTCATTTTCTATAGGCCACCTCTCTACAAAACTCTACTACTTAGGCTTGAGTTTCAATGAATTAGTAGGAGGAATACCTCCACAAATTAGAAACCTGACTAGTTTAACATTCTTCAATTTAGAAAGTAATTCTTTTACAGGGTCAATCCCTTCTTCAGTTAATATGCTTCAAAAGTTGGAGAGGTTATATATGGATTCCAATAATTTACAATGAAACATCCATATGGAAATTGGGTAGCTAAAAAGCTTAGGGCTCTTAGATCTTTCTAGAAATAATCTCTCTGGAAAAATCCCTGATTTTGTGGCCAACCTTCAACAGCTAAGATATTTATATCTTAACCATAACAAGTTATCAGGAAATATCGCTAGAAATTTAGGGAAATGTATGAACATACTACTGCTAGATCTATCATACAACAAACTTACTGGGCACATACCTCCAGAAGTTGGAGGCCTTGCAAATTTAGCCATCTATTTCAACTTGTCAAACAATCTATTACATGGCCATGTACCTTTAGAACTAGGAAAGTTGAATAAGCTTCAAGCTATAGATATTTCTGCAAATCAATTAACTGGCTACATTCCAAGTGCACTTGGAAGTTGCCAAGAAGTAGAATATTTGAATCTTTTTTGAAACACACTTGAAGGTCCAATTCCACTATCCCTTAGTGAACTTCTAAGCCTTCAATACCTAGATCTCTCTTCCAACAATTTGTCGGGTGGAATACCCATATCACCAGAAAATCTCACAATGCTCCATCACTTGAATTTTTCTTTTAACAAGTTGTTAGGAGATGATCTGGAATTGATCTAAGATAATTAATAAGGTATTACAGACTCATGTGCATAGATGTTCCTATGTTATTTTATGCAACGGATCGATAAGATTGTGAAATATACAGGCAATGAAGCAGTTAAGGAAAACATAACAGGAAACACATATAAACACAACAAGTTTAATAAGGAGTTCACCCAATACTCTTGGGCTACGTATCCTGGTCCAGCCTTCAGTGGTGGCCTCTCTATTATGTTTTCAAGCAAAGTTTTTACAACAGTGAGCTCAATTTGAGTCTCACACAACATATATAAATCAGCAAGACTGTACTTGGATCCCCCAAGTCTCTGGAGTACACAAACTCTCCTTACTGACTCTCGACCTTTATTGGTCACAGTAGTATGAGCCCAATCTAAGACTCATACATGACAAGAATTACAGAGGAGTGCACTTGAACCTCTCAAGCCTTCTCTGGAGTGCACAAACTCTGTGATTCTCTCTGTCTTTGTCTTAATCCTGGCTCGGTGCTACCTTTGCTTCTATAGTTTAGCTCGGCTTCTTCTCTTTGCTTTCGGCTTACTGCCTACTACTTTTTGCTCTTCGCTTGTTCTGTCTCTGTCAGTTGTGGCTTTAAAGCCAATCTACTTCCTGACTGTTCGTTTCTGCTTCCCGGCTTTCCGGTTCCCCTGCATCTGTCCGTTTAAATCCCTGTGTCCTGCGTAATCAGTCACTGTATAACGCCTCACAGGGAGGTGGCCACCTATTTCATAACGGATGAGTGTCAATTCTCTTGGACATATTTGAAAAGATTTTTTTTTCCGTTAACTCTAAGAATACCTACGAAACATGACCTTCTACCAACGCATCATCCATATCGGACTTCAAATGCTATGTGATCTTGCTTTATAATCTTGTCAAATCCGGTCACCCATCGGAACGTGTCTTCGTCGTTGATCTGGGGGCCCCAGATCCTATAGTCATTGTTCATATCGGGCGGTTAAGTAGCATGATGTTTACCCATCCGATGTGAATGGTTTTCTCTCTCCCCGTTAGGACACATGGCGATTGCTGTGTGGCATCGGGCAGAACTCGGTTGAAACCGCTTACCGCTTGAAGCCCGTCCGATATCTTGCCGGTTTTGTGGAATCTCGCTCTGACGGAAGCGAAGCATTATTTTCCACGTTTTATAATTATTTTGGGTCTGGGTGCTCAGGGCTTCTCTTCACTGAGATGTTTGCCCTGCGATGTGCGATTAGCGACTTGTCGCTAATCGCATATCAGAAACTACCTCCACTGCTTAAATTTGTCCCTGCATTTGCTAGTTGGTGTCAGCGCGTGTTACCATGGTCCGCCGCTCTACGCGCTAGATCGACGACCCTTGTTGATCCGTGCTGATCGCCATTGCAACTGTCTGAGGATTCCTTCTGCTAGCTTGATCTTTATAAGACTTTTAATCTTTGGCATGATTTCTAAAGAGTTGATGAAAACTTAGAGAGTGTTCTAGGATACATTTGGATCACGCCTTCCCACTGAAAAAGATTTTGGACCACCAAAAGTTGGCTTTTAAGCATCAATCAAGTGAGGATATAGATTCCTCACTTGCCCAATTTCTATCCATCTTGCATTTTTTGCTTTTAAACCTTTGAGTCCAATCCTGAGGTACTCAACATCCCCTCTGCGCGTAGTTCTCACCTTCTTGTCCACAACTATATCTTCCTGCAATTCATTGAGATATTCAGGCAACAGATCATCAATAGAAGGAAATTGACTCTACTCTTTGGGATCTTCAATCAATGAAGGTTCAAACAGCCTCAAGCTTTCAGTCTTAACTATGGAATAGATGTGCATGTAGGGCTGCAAATCAAGGCGAAAAGCATTCTCACCGATTTTCTCAAGTATCTTGAAAGGTCCATACCTTATTGGCTTCAGCTTCTTACCTTCACCTTGCATTTTGTCTTTGCTGATATACAGCCAGACTTGATCACCAACTTGGAAAGTATGCTCAATCCGATGCTTATCATGCCTTACCTTGTACTTGGCTTGGCTCTTTTCTAGCTGTTCCTGTATTGCCTAGTGAATCTCTTGGATTTGTTCAATGAACTTGGTTGCCTTGTCCACATCACTGTGTCCATCAACCGCTATGTCTTTACCAAAGAAAAAATCCAAGGGAGACCTTGGTGTGAAACCAAAACAGGTCTCAAAAGGAGATCTCTGTGTAGAAGAATGTTTAGCCCGGTTGTAAGCATGTTGCACATAACACAAATGTTCATCCCAAAGCTTGGGATGCTTGCTGTAATAGCCTTTGAGCAACTGGATCATTGTTCGGTTGACCACCTCTGTTTTGCCATCTGTTTGTGGATGAAAGGTTGTGCTCTTCTTCAGTCTGGTGTCCATCAATTCCCACAGACTTGACCAAAATTTCCCAACAAATCGGGAATCTCAATCAGATACAATGGAGGTGGGTAATCCAAAATGAACCCATACATGCTAAAAGAACAACTTTGCTATTTGTTCAGCTATAATCTGTTTTTTACAAGGTATTAAAATAACATTTTGCTGAACCTATCCAGAATAACATATAAATAGTCATGACCTTTTCTAGATTTAGGCAATCCCCCAACAAAGTCCATGGAAACACTTTCCCAAGGATGAGAAGGAACTGGTAGTGGAGTGTACAAGCCTAGTTTTCTATTGATGGGCTTGCTTTTAGCACACATGGTACACCCTCTTACATATCTAGAAATTGTTTCATTCATTTTTGGCCAATAACAAAATCTTTGTAGTTGTGCAACTGTTTTACTTACCCCAAAGTGACCTAATATTAGAGAAGTGTGTGCTTCTCGAATTATCTTTACTCTTTCGGTTTTAGGAATGCATAACTTTCCAAAATGATATAAGAGTTGGTCCTTAACATGATAATCCAATTCTTCTACTTGTTTGCCATGACTTAAAGTTGCATATACATCTTTAAAATCTATATCTTGAGCATACTGTTCAATTTAGCTTTCATGCAATACTGAGTTATGCTTAAGTATAGTAGATGCATTTATGATTGGTCTGGACAACATATTTGCAACTTTATTGTGTATGCCCTTTTTATATCTGATGACAAGATGAAACTGCTGTAGAAAACCCATCCACCTATAGTGTCTTGATTGCTACAACGTAGTTTGTGAGTGTAAATCTTGAAGTGGTTGATGATCAGTATGTATAACTGTCTCTTTGCCCATTAGATAATGTTTCCACTTTTCCACACTCTGTACTAATGCATACAATTCTTTATCATATGTGGGATAATTAACTACTGCAGAATTAAATGTCTTAGAATGATAACATATGGGTTTACCGTGCTGCATCAACACTGCTCCCATGGCATAGTCGTTGGCATCCATTTCAATCTCAAATGGTCTTTGAAGAACGAGCAATGCTAGTACTGGTGCTATACTAATCTTTTCTTTTAAGGTTTCGAAGGCTTTTTGCTGTTTGCCTCCCCACTAAAACACCTTGTTCAATCCTGTTAAAGCATGTAAGGGAGCTGCAATCAAGGAAAAGTTAGCAATAAACTTTCTCCAATACTATGTTGCTCCTAGGAAGCTTCTAACTTCTGTAGCAGATTTGGGTTTAGGCCAGTTTACAATGACTGTAACCTTAGAGGGATCTATCTTCAATTCACCATCCCCTACAATATGACCCAAATAATTCAAATATGTTTTGCCAAATTCACATTTTGATAGCTTAACATAAAGATTTTCTCTTTTCAAAACATCTAGAGTCTGCTTTACATGCTTCAAATGTTCTTCCCATGTTTTACTAAATACAAGAATGTCATCTAGATATACAATGACAAAATCATCAATAAAAGGCCTGAGTACATCATTCATTACTCTCATGAAAGTAGCAAGAGCATTAGTTAAGCCAAAAGGCATAACTAACCACTCATACAATCCCTGCTTCGTTTTGAAAGCAGTCTTCCATGCATCTTGCTCTGCAACTTTGACCTGATGGTAGCCACTATGCAAGTCCAACTTGGAAAATTAAACGACTTCTTTCAACTGATCTAATAGATCATCTATGCGAGGAAGGGGATAATGATTTTTGATCGTTATCTTATTCAGTGCTCGGTAATCAATGCACATTCTGCATGAGCCATCTTTCTTTCTCACCCAGACTATTGGAGACCCACATGGTGATGTGCTAGGTCTTATGAACCCTTTCTCGAGCAGCTCCTGTACCTGCTTCTTGATTTCTGCATTCTCTAAAGCAGACAACCTGTACATTCTGATGTTAGGCAATGGAGCATCTTGCTACAAATTAATATCATGTACTATTTCCTTTTTGGGTGGCAGACCTTTAGGTTCTTGAAATAGCATATCATATTATGAAACAACTTTTTCTAAATCGGCCTACTGTTTAGCATTACAGCCTTCAAATACATTGGTTTTATCAGGTTTCTTTTCCTTTACAACCATCAGTAAAAATTGTTTGCATGAATTTACAATTCTTTTCATCTGCCTTGAGTTTATGAGAGTATAATTATTCTTGAGTTTATGAGCTCTTACAATATATTCGATTCCATCTTTAACGAGTTGATACTTGTTTTCAGCTCTATAGAAAATGGATTTTCTATCATACAAGTAAGGACTTCCTAGAACAATTCCACATATATCCAAGGGAACAATATCTAACTCAACCTCATCTACAAATGCTAACCCAAAAGAAAACCTAAGTTTACACTGTCTAGTAACTTGTAGCTTTGCTTTATCATATACCCAACCCAATGGATATGGCTTCTTGTGAGGTGTGGTTAGTAATCCCAACTTCTTTACAATTGCTTCAGAAATTAAATTTACTTGTGAGCCACTATCAAACAAAGTATCAATGTTTTGATGCTTGGAAATAAGTCTAATATGAAAAAGCTCATGTCTTTTCCTCTCATTTTCTTCATTATTAGTAGATTGTGCAGAATTACTAGTAGATGCTTTAGAATTTTTACCTTTTATACCTGTGGCTATGATTGTTGTTTCACCCCTTGAGTCTGACCCCAAATCCTTCTGAATAGCTGCAACAGTCTTCTTCTTTTTGCCATCGTACTTCTTGGGCCTCAGCTCTGGATGTAGAATCTAGCAGTGTTCATCATCATGCCCATCCTTCTTGCAGTGAGTGCATGAAGGTTTGGTATTTTGTACAGTATTTGTCTTCCTCTCTTTCCATTTTTTCTTTCTCTTTTCTCTGTTCTTGCTTGCAGTGGGTTTTGATGATCCCCCAACTTCTGGGTTCACATTCTTGCCTCTAGCCTCTAGATGTGTAGCCTGAATAGATACCTCATCTATGCTAGTAGGATTAAACATGAGAATGGTGTGCTTTAAATAGTTGTGTAGACCACCTATATACTTCAGCAGAGTTTCAGGTGAGTCTAAAGAAATTCCTAGAATCAAAGCTCTTTTTCTAAATTCTTGGGTGTAGCTTTGTACACTTTGCCCTTTTAATTGGTGAAGAGTTTGCCAACTCATCATAGCTTGCTGCATATAAGCTAGTGGATAGAATTGTTTTTTAATGGCAGAAACAAATTCATTCCAGGTAGAAAGAATTTTACCATGCTTCTTCAAATCAGCTTGTGTCCTGCCTTCCCACCATACTAGGGCAGTGCCTCCAAGGTGTAGGCTAGCCAGCTAAATCTTTCTCCTTTCCGAATCGATGTTCTGCACTTTGCAATATACATCAATCTGTCTAATCCAGTTATCTAGCTTTTCTGCATTCAATTCTCCGTCATAAATTGGAAAATCAAACTTCACATCTAATTTAATCAAAGAAGGTTTCTTCTTTTTCTTTTCAGGGCTTTCTTTATGTGAAGAAGATGATGATGAAGGTTATGATGGGGTAGATGGTGGAGAGGGCTTCTCTTCTTTTCCTTTGCCTTTTGGGTGGGCAACTAGAAGAGGGTCTTCTACTCCTTTATCTTGTTTGGAGGTTGAAGAATCTTCACTTCTACCTTTCTTAAATTCTCTATACATTTCTTCTACCATGGCTCTCATGGTCATGAAACTGTCCATGAACTGGGAGTCTGATTCCAAGGGACTTTCTTTTGCCATTTTCCTCCTAGGATAGACTCTTCCAATTTCTAGGTTAGCTTCAACCAACTCTCCTTCTCCTAATTTGAGCTTTTTCCTAGTTAGCATTCAACAAAAAAATCCAGCACAAGCTTGTCTAACCTTAGTAACCTAGAGCTATGATACCACTTGATTTGGAATTGATCTAAGATAATTAATAAGGTATTATAGACTCATGTGCATAGATGTGCCTATGTTATTTTATGCAATGGATTGATAAGATTGCGAAATACACAGGCAATGAAGCAGTTAAGGAAAACATAACAGACAAAACATATAAACACAACAAGTTTAATAAGGAGTTCACCCAATACTCCTGGGCTACGTCTCCTAGTCCAGACTTCAGTGGTGGCCTCTCTATTATGTTTTCAAGTAGATTTTTTACAACAGTGAGCTCAATTTGAGTCTCACACAACAGATATAAATCAGCAAGACTGTACTTGGATCCCCCAAGTCTCTGGAGTACACAAACTCTCCTTACTGACTCTTGACCTCTATTGGTCACAGTAGTATGAGCCCAATCTGAGACTCATACATGACAGGCATTATAGAGGAGTGCGCTTGAACCTCTCAAGCCTTCTCTGGAGTGCACATACTCTCTGACTCTCTCTATCTCTGTCTTAATCCTGGCTCAATGTTTCCTTTGCTTCTGTAGGTCATATCGGCTTCTTCTCTCCACTTTTGGCTCACTGCCTACTACTTTCTGCTCTTCGCTTGCTTTGTCTCTGCTAGTTTGTGTCTTTAAAGCCAATCTTCTTCCTCACTATTTGTTTCTGCTTCATGTCTTTCCAGTTCCCCTGCCTCTGTCCATTTAAATCCCTCTGTCCTGCGTAATTAGTCACTGTATAACGCCTCACAGCGAGGTGGCCACCTATTTCATAATGAATGAGTGTCAATTCTCTTGGACATATTTAAAATGACCGTTTTTTCTGTTAACTCCAAGAATACCCACGAAACACGACCTTCTGCCAACGCATCGTCCATATAGGACTTCAAATCCTATGTGATCTTGCTTTATAATCTTGTCAAATCCGGTCACCCATCGGAACGCGTCTCCGTCGTTGATCTAGGGGCCCCAAATCCTACGGTCATCGTTCATATCGAGCGGTTAAGTAGCATGATGTTTACCCATCCGATGTGAACGGTTTTCTCTCTCCCCGCTGGGATGTGTGGCGATCGCTGTGTGGCAACGGGCGGAACTCAGTTGAAACTGCTTACTGCTTGAAGCCCATCCGATATCCTGCCAGTTTTGTGGAATCCTGCTCTGATGGAACCGAAGCATTATTTTCTGCGTTTTATAATTATTTCGGGTCCAGGTGCTCGGGGCTTCTCTTCACTAAGAGGTTTTCCCTGCGATATGCGATTAGCAACTTGTCGCTAATCGCATATCAGAAACTACCTCCGCTTCTTAAATTTGTCCCTGCATTTGTTGGTTGGTGTCATCACGCGTTACCATGGTCCGCCGCTCTGCGCGCTAGATCGACGACCCTTGTTGATCCACGCTGATCGCCATTGCAACTTTTTGAGGATTCCTTCTGATAGCTTGATCTTTATAAGACTTTTAATCTTTGGCATGATTTTTAAAGAGTTCATGAAAACTTAGAGAGTGTTCTAGGATCCATTTGGATCAGGAGAAGTCCCTAAAGAGGGAGTTTTCAAAAAGATTAGCGCCATGACATTTATGGGAAATCTTGGTCTATGTGGACCTTGGGTAAATCTACCGCCATGCTATGCTCATAAACATGAAAGTGTTCTAAATCTAAAAAGAGTTATCACACTTGGTTTTGTTGCATTGTGTTTGTTTCTTGCAATCTTGTGGAGACAAAAATGCAAGAGGCATATTCAGAAAGAGAGTGGTCCAACATTAAATGTGGTGCATCGAAGAATCTCCTATGAAGAGCTCGTCATCGCAAAAAATGAATTTAATGATGCCAACTTGTTAGGAGTTGGTACTTTTGGCAAAGTGTACAAAGGGGTTTTGAATGATGCCACAATCGTCGCTGTAAAGATTCTCAATCTACAAAATGAAGGGGCTCAAAAGAGTTTTGGTAGAGAGTGCAAAGTTTTGGGTAAAGTTAGACACCGAAATTTGATTCGGGTTATAACCTGTTATTCAAATCTCAAAATCAAAGCTTTGATAATTCCATTAATGCCAAATGGAAGCCTAGAAAAGTGGTTATATCCCGATGATGGAGAACAAAGTAGTTTGAATTTGATTCAAAGGTTGAATATAGCAATAGACATTGCCCAAGGCATGGCATATCTCCATCACCATTGTTTTTTGCAAGTGATCCATTGTGATTTGAAACCCAACAATGTGTTGTTGGGTGAAGATATGACTGCATATTTAATAGACTTTGGCATTGCTACTATATGTTTTGCAAATAATGAAGATGGAGTTATCACTTCCACAAATTCACTCAAAGGATCTATAGGGTACATTCCTCCAGGTATTGTTTAAACTATATACCATATTAAGCAATGTTATGATTTTCTTATTGTTACTTAACATTTTGAATTAAAAATTTATGATGAGGATCTATGAATGCAGAATATGAAGTGGGAGGGCAAGTTACAACAAAAGGCGATGTTTATAGCTACAAAATAGTGCTATTGGAAATTCTCACTTGAAAGAAGCCCACCCACCACATGTTTGTGGAAGGAATGAACTTGCAAAAATGGGTGGGTAGTAGTTTTCCAAACCGAGTACAAGAAGTGGTGGACATGGGTTTATTGAGGATGACTAATATATCCACCGGAGAAGACAAAGATATCAATTGTCCCAGTTCACTGATAAATGTGGGCTTACTTTGCACAAATGAATCTCCTCAAGGACGACCTACTATGATGGGCATTCTAGCCATGTTGCAAAACATCAAAGGCAATTTTTTGAGCACTACTGCCATTCCCAAATTCCAATCAAATCTAACACATTTTTTGGGTAGTACAAGTACTACTATGAACACCATTTGTGAAGGCCAAAGTTCTTCCACATCTTAGTCTATTGTAACCAAGTGGTAGTTATGTAACTAAACTATGATGTAATTTGAGTCTTATTTCCCTTTCCTTGTTTGTACATGAATATGTGGTTGATTGTATGCAAATGTGAACAATAAATTTAGATCCATTGTCAATGGTGTTTTGGAAATGTGGAAATGTCTTTATTATTCTAAAATTTCTTATTTTATCTCAAAAAAAAGTTATATTCAATATCCTTTGCATGTATAATTGAATGCATCACACTCACTTGTATTAAACACATTAAAAATTATGTATAACTGAATGCATCACACTCACCTTGTATTAAATACATTAAAATTTTTGTATTTCTTTTAAATGATTAAAACATAGAAATATTTTTTAGTTCTGGAAATTATTGAAGAAAATATCATAATTTCTAGTTGATGAATATAATTATTGTTGATTTTTTTCTTTTTTTAATGAATATAACTATGTTGTTTACATCCATACTTATGAAAAGAGAATGATTAGTCAAAACCATAAACACATACATTCATACCCTATTGAAGAGGTTGTGTATCTTACAACATATATTAGTAATAGAATAAAAAGTTGAGTGTTATTAGACTATGAAACATGTGATACTTCTTTGCCATGAAATGTGTGGAGTTATGCAGCAACAAACATAACTATACAAATTAAACATTCCTTCATTTTCCAACCATCTATTTTGATTCTAGAGATACTATGATTCAGAGCCATGTTAACTCTGATTAGATAGAGTCCTTTAGTTCTGATTAGATAGAGTCCTAAATTCTCAGACCCATGATTGGAAAGTCCCAAATTATTAGAGCCATGATCCATTCTCGAAAATTGCATTTGATATTGGATGTTAAAGTAGTGGGAGTTCTATTTTTAAAATTATCATTGCTATTGGATGTTAACATAATGGAAGTTCTATTTTTTTTTTAAATATCATTGAAATTTTCAGTGAGTTTTAGGCATGCCGGGGATTGATGGTTTAAGGAATAGGTCAGTGAGATTCCACATAAGAAGGGGAAAGTACGATTAAATATGAGAAGAATCCTACCAAGCTAAATGACGAGAAATTTAGCAGAACATAAAATCATGGGGTAGAAGTCAGGGTTCTGTAGCTAAATGTTGCGATGTTGCTTACAACAACAAGAGTTTTTGAGAAGGTCCCAGGAGGAGCATCTGTGTGACTAACAACCACACCTACAATTCGCCCAATTTTAAATGCAGTGTTCAATTCCATAGCAATATTCTTTTCGACAGAAGTTCTTACTAGTTTAGCAACTTGAGCCTTCCCTTTGCCTTCAAAAGAGGTCCAATTCTTCTCTATGTATCTCTCCTGAAAACTTGTTTTATTTTTTTCTTTTTTCTTTTGAGTTAGATATAGTTAACAAAGGAGAATGCAACAATGGTGGTTGTGATTCTAATTTTTGCATGCACAGATAGTTGATGGACTACTTTGAGGAGCGAGCAAATCTACTAACAAAAAATGGACGTTGGAATGAACAAGATATCAATGGCATGATTCCCACCAGAGGCACTGAAGATATATATTTGGACAGTAAATAAATTAGGCAACTCGCTATTCAAATGATATTTAGGAAACTTGCTATTGAAAGAAAATTTGATGTCAAATTATCTGAGAAAAGCAGGATGAAGTTCTCAAGAGATTGCAGAGATTTTCGACATCGATTATACCACCAAGAAAATCTCACTAGAACTAGAAGTTTGGAAAACTTGCCCAGTGCATTGCTTGAGAATTATTATTCCGTTCTTACTGTGTTCATCCATCTTCCAGAGAGCATTATTATTCCCTCCTTGAGATTTCTTGAAACACATGGTCGAAGTTCATTGAAGAAATACAGAACATGTCTGTGATTTCTTCATTATAAAAAAATCTCGGCGAAGCTCGTTGCTTTGCTTTAGAGATTCCAATGATTTGAATTATTCGTTTTTTTGGTATTTTGTATTTGATTAAATCAACTCTTATTCGAAGCCCCATGATGAATCTTTGCCCGGGTTAGTAGTGTGAATAGTTTGTTGGTTCAGGATGAACCAACTCAATTCATTTTGAGTTGGGTTTTCATTGCTAATGATCTCTATGATGCTAATACTACAAATCTGATTTGATGTCAATCTATATCATAGTGTTATGTTACGCATTGACTTCTATGATGCTAATACTTCAAATCTGATTTGATTTCAATCTATCTATTGGCTGTGTTGTTGTTATACAAGTAATCCAAGCACATTAGAAATGGAAACACTACAACAAAGCCAACCATAGGTAAATAAAAAACTCAATTATAATTATAGAGTCAATCATAGGTAAAATGTTATTGGGTTAAGGTTTTTTTTTAATATGTCACCTTTAGGTATTTGAAGAATATAAAAAAATCATCCATATTATGGTGAATATAGTGAAATTTAGATTTATTCAATGTTTTCAGATATTCCAAAGTTAATAGTCCATCTTGCCTCTCTCCTAATTCAGTAATATGATGTTGGGAATCAAAGCGAGCTGATTTTGAGGTAGACCAAGTCAAGATTGTATTATCACTTGTTTATCATAGTTCTAGTGATTAAAATTAAGCCTCTTGCAATGAATCAAGTATGGCTTAGTTCTTAGTTTTCCTAATATGGTTTTGCTTGGTATCCCTTTTCCTAGTGTGGGGATGAATCCTTGGTGTTAGTAGTGTTGTGCAAGTGGTGATTCAAGAAGCTTGTTCATCTTATATATCTATATATAGCTATAGAGGGGGAGCAAGTTTCTTAAGAAGGGAGATCGAGTGATGGGTTTAGGCAATGGAGAGAGGTAGTGGTGTGGTGGTGGAAACTGTAGCCAATGGAAAGGAAAAAATAAGTCACAACAACTAATTTGGAGTCAATGCAATATCCATTGCAATATACACACTTCCAGGACTTAGGCTAATGTAAACTTTTTAAAGAAAAATATACGTTGGGAATAGTGAAGGCCATAATAAGACATTTATTTTCTTTCCCAATCAAAAAAATATTTATAAAAAATAATTTATTTTAAATACAATTAAAAAAAACTTTGGTTCCCCGAATTTGGGTAATCACATGCGAAACAAGGAGGGGTAGTTGTCACATGCCACCTCTGCACGAAGTCTTAATGGGAATAGTTAGGTGGCAACCATTCCTTGAACTCACCACAAACCACATTCATTGCATCCAGTCGAAGGAGGTCTAGATGAGGACAAGGCCATTAAGATTAGAGCATGACATGCATTCCACCATTACTGTGGATTCTGACATTCACTCCAACATTCATTCTTTCATCCTCTCTACTCTACAAGTGGATGGTCAATGGGGGTCAGGAGTAGCAATCAAACTTAGGTTGTTTCAGGTCTGTGGAAGAGATTTCATAGGTCTATTCATCTTGGCGAGGGAATGTAGTCGAGCTAGATGTGGGGGCAAAGGTCACGGGTTCCAACCTCTCTCTCCCCTGCATGGTCAAGGAAAAGAACAGTTGGATGAGGAAATGCCTATTCATATCCACCACCTCATTGTTTCCATGGACGTTGAGGAGAGACGAAATATAGGGAATGGCCACTGGCTCATACGTAATTTTCTTTGCAGACAACTCTCTGATTAGGAACAAGCCTGGGAGAGATCCGAAGGAAGATTTGTTGAACTCAATGCCTTTCTAGTTCACACATAAATGGCCTTAACAAACATGTCTAGAGAAATGGAATTTCCCTTTCCCCTCCTCTCCCTCCTCTAGTGTTGTCTAATTTGAATACAGGGATTGAAGAAGTGGAATCCTCCAATCAAGGGAAAAGACTTTCCAGTCTAGCTCACACAAAACCTCAAGCCAATAAAAAAATGGTGGTTGACAGTTGCATCTCACCTGAACCAGTCGGGAAAGCAATGAACTTATCCAGCGAGTTCGGTGTTGAGGGAAAAACCAAAGGGGATCCCTCACAAAGAAAAGTAAAATCATACATTGTGTTATGTTCCTATACCAATAGGAGTCGTAATTTTTTAATAGCTGAGGTCAAATCTGTAATATGTGCATACCTTTGCTTTCTGCAAATGTTTTCCATATTCAAAAAATCAAAAAATTTAAAAAATGTAAAGAGGGTATGTCCTAAAAGAAAAATCAAAGGACAAAAAGAATAGAAAATGTCAAAAAAGATGAAAAAATGAACGCCAAGAAAGAAAAAGACCATGAAAGTGCGCAAGACAAAATGCCACTTGTCAAACCAGTAGTAAGTCCTCAAAAACAATTTGTTGATATTCATTCAGGTTGGTCTTTATTATATACATGAGGGAGAGGCTGTTCATTTCATCTCCCGGTGACTGTTCATATTCTCTACTATTTATTTACATCAATTTCACTTATTCACCCAATCCTGATGATTAGGTGTCAACATTCCCCCCTTAATCTGAAGGGATGTTGGTAAGTCCAAGCATCGTTTTGAATCTTTCAAGCTTTTCTCTTCCAAGCGCTTTGGTGAAGATGTCTGCAATTTGCTCATTAGTGGAACAATGGCGGAGATGGATTTTTTTGGCCTCAACATGATGTCGAATCAGATAATATTTAGTATTGATGTGCTTCGTTCAATCATGGAACTTTGGATTCCTGGCCAATTTTATTTTTGAGGTATTGTCAATCATGAGTGGAGTTGATTGTACTTGTTTTACCTGCAAATCTTCAAGAATTTTCCTGAGCCACACAATTTCTTTTGTTGCCTCAGTTGCTGCCACATATTCTGCTTCTGTTGTGGAATCTGTTGGAACTGATTGTTTGCGTGATCTCCAGTAGACAACTCCTTATCCAAGACTCATAGCATAACCTGAAGTAGATACCCCAGTTTCTTTGTCTCCATCGAAGTCTGAATCAGAGTATCCAATCAAGATGAAGTCGTCCACCTGTGTATATTTGATTCCAAAGTCTTGAGTTCCCTTCAAGTACCTTAGAACTCTTTTTGTAGCAGACCAATGTCCCTCACAAGGCTTTTGCATAAACCTGGAGAGGATTCCAACAACAAACGAAATGTCTGGTCTGGTAGTAGTTAGGTAGTTGAGACTTCCTACAAGCTGTCTATACTTTGTTGCATTCTCAAATTCTTTTCCTTCAATGGATGTGAGCTTTAAGTTTTGTTCCATTGGAGTAGCAAGAGGATTGCATTCTGTCATGCCAAACCTATTCAACAGATCTCCAATGTACTTCTTTTGAGAAAGAAATATGGACTTCGGATGTTGCGTTACTTCAATACCAAGATAGTAATGAACATAGCCCAAATCAGTCATTTCAAAACCTTTCCTCAGTTCCTTCTTTATGGATGCAATGTATCTTTCATTGTTCCCTGTTATCAAAAGATCATCTACATATACCACAAGATATACAAATTTTTTGCCAACTTTCTTGACAAATAAAGTTGCATCATCAAGATCATAATGTTTGAAATTGAGTTTCAGAAGATGCTCAGTTATTTTTTCATACTAGGCTCGCAGTGCTTGTTTGATGCCATACAAGGATTTCACAAGTTTGCATACTTTATGTTCATGTCCTTTCATAGAAAATCCTTCAGGCTGGGACATAAAAACATTCTCTTTTAGATCTCCATTCAAGAAAGTAGTTTTTACATCCATTTGATGGACTTTCCAACCGTTCTGAGCTGCTAGGGCAAAGAGTGTCCGGATGGTAGCCATTTTGCTATGGGGGAAAAAGTCTCCTCATAATCGATCCCTTCCTTCTGTGCAAAACCTTTTGCCACAAGCCTGGCTTTGTGCTTGTCAAGTGAGCCATCTTCTTTATACTTGTTCTTGTAGACCCACTTGCAGCCAATTGGTTTGGTTCCTAATGGAGGATCAACCAGCTTCCAAGTGCCATTCTTTATGAGGGCATCATACTCCTTTTGCATCACTTCTTTCCATTCATCATGAGAAGTAGCTTCTTTGAAAAAAGTTGGTTCGAAATCTGTAGACAAATTCAATTCAAAATCATAAGAAACATCCACATCAACAGGTGAATCAGAGTCATTTACATCACCTCCATTTTGCCGGTTTGAATTTATAGTTCCTGTCTTTCCAACCTCATCAGGATGAAAACTTTCAAGTGTCTTTATCAGCCACTTTGGGGGACCTTTCTCAGATGGTCTAGGCTACTCTGTTGATTGAGTTGGGACTGAATCAAGATTGAGTCTCCCAATTCTATCAATCACATCACTTAAAGCATCATTTGTTATTGGAGTTTCATGCAGGGGAGAGAGTTCTTTAGAAGAAGATTCTACATGTTGATCTAGTATAGGAATCCCCCCTTCAAGATGTGGAATCTGATTATCAAATTCTTGAAATGATTTTGCATTTGCGAATCTATCCAAGCGATCAAGTTGTCGCTCAACAACATTGTCAGTTTTGGATGATTCAAGAAAGATTACATCTCTAGATACAACAAACTTTTTATTGACTTCATCATAGAGACGGTATGATTTGGAGGTGTTTGAATACCCCAGGAAGATACACTTACGACTTCTTGCACCAAGTTTGTTTCTATGTACCTTTGGTATCAAGGCATAACAGGTGGAACCAAAGACCCTGGGATTCTTTACTGAAGGAACGTGCCCACACCACATTTCATATGGAGTCTTGTTTGTAATAGCATTAGATGGACATCTATTCTTTATATATACAGCACATAGAACTGCATCAACCCAAAACATCAACTTTACATTTTTGAAAAACATCATGGAATGTACCATATTTAAGATTGTCCTATTCATTCCTTCAGCTACATCGTTCTGTTGGGGATTATAAGGCATAATTGTTTGATGTTTGATCCCATGTTGGCGAAGATAGTTTTCAAATTCATTTGAAGTGTATTCTTTTACATTATCAGTGTGAATAGAGCCAATATGAGATTGTGCATCATTTTCAATCCATGTATGAAAGTTCTTGAATATTTGAAAAGCATTAGATTTGTTCTTCAATAAATAAACCCAACACATTCTGGTGTAGTCATCAATAAATGTCATCATATATTTATTTCCATTTGCAGAAGGAATAGGCATTGGACCACATAAATCTGAATGAATGAGTTCAAGTTTTCTATGTGTTCTTGAATGTGAATCATGAAAAAATTGTTTGCTATGCTTTCCTAGAATGCAAGCATCACATTGCTTAAGTTTCCTAGGAATTGTAGGCAATCCAGCAACACCATTTTTCTTCAACAAGTGGAGGCTGTCATAGTTCAAATGTCCAAATCTAGCATGCCATAATAAACTTGATGGAAGTGTACCTTCTTCATAATGAGAATTGTATGAGAAATGTTGTGCACGAGCAAAGGTACCTTGCAGCTTGAGAAGCCTTTCTTCTTCTATTCCCCTCATGACAAGTGAGTGGTGAGATGCTTTTCTCACCTCAACCTTTCCATCAAACATATGAATGGAGTGACCTTGCTGGTGGATGTGGACCAGGGACAACAAGTTTCTCTTCAGCTGTGGGAGATATAGAACATGATGCAGAAGGAAGTCTGGAAGACCAGGCAATTTAAGCCTGATTGTGCCAAGCCCTGATGGCTTGATTTTTGATTGGTCTGCAAAGTATACTACTCCATCAACATGTAGGTTTTAACCCCCTATAGAAATTACCTGCATACGAATTCTAAAACACAGAAAATAAATAATGCGAGAGCATAACACATAAAACACATATACACAGAGATTTTCCCCTGGATCCCAAAACTGGGACTACCAGTTTGATTTTTCATTATGTTCCTTTCAATGCTATAATACATATTTATACATGCCGAAGCATCCAATACCATGGACCAAAAACCATCGTGTTCGAAAACATGTGCGAAAATCATGCACAAAACCATAGGTGGGTCCGCCCAACCTAACATAGTGTCCAAAACCAAAATTTTCCGGGGCGCTACCCAGGACCCCATAAAGTGGGGTTACAGGTACACCTCAAACCCCTTGTGACCCCCCTCGCTACAAAATCGGTGCAATGAAGGGGGTTCTACGCCCCCCCTCTAGCCCCCCGGTTAACTACGTGGGCTAGTCGTGGAAAGAATATAACACAACCCAACATTCTCCCACTTGTTGTTTTCTTTCCACAGGGGGCCACAAGAGAGCTTAGTAATTTTTCCAGCCCTGAAACGCCCATTGTTTCTCTACACCAAGAGAACTTCTCAGAGCTCACAGATTTTGTCAATGCATCTGCAGTATTCTTCAAAGTGTCCACCTTTACCAGCAACACCTTTTTGTCTTCTATCATATCCCTCACAAAGTGACACTGAACATCAATGTGCTTTGCCTCTGAATGATATGCAGGGTTCTTTGCCAAGAAAATTGCACTTTGGCTGTCACAGTCTATCCTTATAGCTTCCTGTACTAACCCCTTACTTGAACACAATCTTTGCAACCAAACTTCTTCCTTGCTTGCATGAGTGGCTGCCATGTATTCTTCCTTTGTAGTAGATAGTGCCACTACAGATTGTTTCTTACTCATCCAACTGACTGCACCTCCAAATAGGTTAAACACATACCCACTTGTAGATCTTCTCTGATCCAGATCTCCAGCCCAGTCTGCATCAACAAAGCCATGAATATCCAACACTCTATCCAATCCTGGTCTTCCTTGGTAGCACAAACCATAATCATTAGTGCCACGCAAATACCTGAAAACCCACTTCACTGTTTTCCAATGCTCCTTCCCTGGTTTTGACATAAACCTGCTCAATACTCCCACTGCATGTGCAATGTCTGGTCTAGTACAGACCATTGCATACATCAGGCTACTAACTGCACTTGCATATGGAACACAGACATGTCCTTCTCCTCTTCTTGTGTCTTGGGACACTATTCAGCAGATAACCTCATACCTACAAGAATAGGAACCTTCACTGGTTTACTATCCTGCATATTAAACCTCTGCAGTATTGTCTCGACATACTTCCTCTGGTTTAACCAGAGCTTTCTCTTTGTATGATCTCTTTTAATTTCCATGCCCAAAATATAGTTTGCAGCACCAAGATCTTCATGTCGAATTTGGAGGACAATTGGGTCTTCAAATCCTGGATAATTTCTTTGTCATTTCCAACCAGAAACATATCATCCACATACAAGACCAGATAAATAACATGGTCACCAATTAATTTAAAATACACATAGTGATCTGCTTTGCTTCTAGTGAAGCCAAGTCCCCGTATAAATGTATCAAATTTCTGATACCACATCCTTAGTGACTGTTTTAACCCATACAAAGACTTCTTTAACTTGCATACCAGTTTTGTCTTACCCTTCACCGCAAAGCCTTCAGGTTGCTTCATGTAGATCTCCTCTTCCAGATCCCCATGAAGAAATGTTGTCTTCACATCCATCTGTTCTACCTCAAAATCAAAAGCAGCAGCAACGGATAAAAGTAATCTAATAGAAGTTACCTTGGAAACAAGAGAAAAAATATCACCAAAATCAATTCCCGGCACCTGGGAATAACCTTTTGCTACCAACCGAGCTTTGTATTTCCCCACTTTTCCTTCTGCATTTGTCTTCTTTTTGAACACCCATTTGCTGCCAATGGGTTTCCTTCTAGCCGGCAACTCCACCAGATCCCAAGCCTCATTTTTTTGCAAAGATGCCATTTCATCAACCATGGCCTCTTTCCAGAGTTTTCCATCCTCTGAATCCACTGCTTCCTTCACAGTTCTGGGATCATCATTAGTAACAGACAAAGCAAAATTTGAACAAAAAGCAGATGGACTATACCTTTTTGGCTGCCTTCTTTCTCGAACTGATCTTCTCACAGCCGGAGTTTG
Organism: Pinus tabuliformis; assembly: GCA_031772625.1. Classification (NCBI taxonomy): domain Eukaryota; kingdom Viridiplantae; phylum Streptophyta; class Pinopsida; order Pinales; family Pinaceae; genus Pinus; species Pinus tabuliformis. The sequence continues at coordinate 1,124,515,049 of CM062813.1, read as the reverse complement.
TAGCTCTTCATCTTCTGATTCCTCCTCTGTTGTAGAGTCTGATTCTTCCTCCTTTAGCTCAAACTCTATCTTCTCAGGTTCCTTTGGTTGGACTTCATGTTTAATAACATCTTTCACCTCTCTGAACACCACATCTCGGCTGTACACAACCTTCCTTGTTATTGGGTTCCAAAGCTTATAACCCTTTAAACCATCTTTATACCCAATAAAGATGCACTTTTCAGATTTACTATCCAACTTGGTTATTTTCTCCTTTGGAACATGTACATATGCATCACATCCAAATACCCTTAGATGTGAAAGAGAGGGTTTCTTACTAGTCCATACCTCTTGTGGAGTCTTATCCTCCAACGCTGATGAAGGTGACCTGTTGACTAGGTAAGATGTAGTATCCACCGCCTCTGCCCAGAATTCCTGTCCTAACCCGGCACCACTGAGCATGCTTCTTGCCCTTTCCATCAACGTCTTGTTCATTCTTTCTGCAACTCCATTTTGCTGAGGTGTATATGGAGTATTCTTCTGCCGTGATATACCACACTTCTAACAAAATTCTTCAAATTCCTTGCTGCAAAACTCTCCACCATTATCTGTCCTCAGCACCTTTATCTTCTTCTCTGTCTAGTTTTCCACCAGAGCCTTAAATTCTTTAAACCTGTCAAGGACTTCAGATTTCTTCTTAAGGAAATATATCCATGTATTCCTTGAGAAGTCATCTATAAATGATACATAGTACACAGGCTTACCCAGTGATAGAACCTTCACATGTCCAAACACATCACTTTGCACAAGCTCTAATTTCTGTTTCGCCCTCTTACCACCAGAGGGGAAACTCACCCGATTCTGCTTCCCATATACACAATTTTCATAGAAATCAAAATCCAGAGAGCTATTACTCATACCTTCTACCATACCTTTACCATGAAGTATTCAAAGGCCCTTCTCTCCAATATGTCCAAGCCTTTGATGCCACAGCATGGTCTTCTCTCCAGATACCACTAGATTTTCTGCTCCACTTTCAGGAACCATAGAACTTTTGCACCCATCAATAACAGTGCTACCTTGCAGCTTGTACAGAGTTCCAATCCGAACTCTCCACATCAATACCAGTGTTCCCCGAACCATTTTGCAGGTATCCTTCTCGAACACTGTTTTTACACTTGCATCATCCAACTTGCTTACAGGAATTATATTTCTGGCTAATGCAAGAATATGTAGAACACCTAGAAGTGTTCTAACCCTTCCACCTTGCAACTTCAACTTTACTTTTCCGCGACCAATGATTCTAGCCTTCCTGTCATCCCCCAAGAAGACATCACCACCATCATATTTCTCATACTCGCAGAACCACTCTCTATGGGGAGTGAAGTGAAAGGATGCACCTGAGTCAATCAACCATGCCTCATGATCTACATGTGTACTTGAAGAAGCCAAGTACACATCCCCACCTTCATCTGAGGTGGTTTTCACCTCTGCAGAAGGAGCCTCATCATATCCCTTTCCTTTGTCAGGAGCTTTAGATTTACAGTCCCTTTTAAAGTGGCCTTCCTTTCTGCATTTCCAGCACACCACCTTTACAGGTTTTCCTGGAGATTTAGATCTCCCTCTAGATTTAGATCTCCCACTCGATGAATTATTTTTGTTTCTGTTCTGGGACCGTCCTCGTACAGACAAGGCATCACCATTCTGGCTCTCCATAGTTTTCCGTCTCATCTCCTTTGTCAGCAAGGCTGAGACTATTTCATCAAACTACAAGGCAGTTGCATTGCTACCTATTGCAATAACTAGACTATCCCACGAATCTGGTAGATAACACAACAAACTGATGCACTTATCTTCATCTGAAATTTTAATATCAAAAGATGCTAACTGACTTACCATAGTATTAAATGCATTCAGATGCCCTGTCACCGAGTCTCCATCTTTCATCCTTAGGTTATATAGCTTTTTCCACAGGAACAGTTTATTCACCAGAGACTTAGATTGGTACAAAGTCCCTAACTTGTCCTACAAAGCCTTCACCGTAGATTCTCCTAATACATTCAGCAATACTGAATCTGAGACACACAATCATATTGTGCTCTTTGCCTTCCGATCCAAATTCTTCCATTCTTCATCGGACACTCCCGTTGGTTTAGTACCTAGATCTACAGCGATCCACTGATCTTTATCCACCAACAGATCCTCCATCTTGAGTTTCCATAACTCAAAACTATGACCATTAAATTTCTCGATCTCTATCTTTTCACTGCTCGCCATCTTCTTTCACAACCAGAATCGATCTTGCAGATCTCCCACTGAATAGGGTCTACCACAGGCCCGAGTGAAACCCCTCAGCAACAAAAGCGTTCCCTTGAAGCCAAATCTGCTCTGATACCAAATGTAGGTTTTAACCCCGTATAGAAATTACCTGCATAAGAATTCTAAAACATAGAAAATAAACAATGCGAGAGCATAACACATAAAACACATACATAGAGATTTTCCCCTTGATCCCAAAACCGGGACTACCAGCTTGATTTTTCATTATGTTCCTTTCAATGCTATAATACATATTTATACATGCCGAAGCATCCAATACCATGGACTGAAAACCATCGTGTCCAATACCATGGACCGAAAACCATCGCGTCCAAAAACATGTGCGAAAATCATGCACAAAACCATAGGTGGGTCCGCCCAACCTAACATAGTGTCCAAAGCCAAAATTTTCCGGGGTGCTGCCCCGGACCCCATAAAGTGGGGTTACGGGTACACCTCAAACCCCCTATGACCCCCCTTGCTACACAATTGGCGCAATGAAGCGGGTGCTCCGCCCCCCCTCTAACCCCTCGGTTAACTATGTGGGCTAGTCGTGGAAAGAATATAACACAACCCAACACAACATTGTCGGTAAATTCTTCAAAAAAATCTTTTCTATGAGTCATGTGGCAAGTTGCTCCTAAATCAAGCAACCAATCATTTTTCCAAGAAGCAAGTAAAGAATTAAACAAATCTTCATTTACTCTGATGTTACATTGTGCCACAACATAATGAGCTGATTCAGGTGCTTTACCTTTGTCTGTATCATTAGTTTCACCTTTGGGTTGATTTCATTGTTGCTCAATTTTGTCCCAAGGTAACTTGCATGTAGAGGCATCATGTGATCCATTTCTTTCGCAGTGTATGTAGTGCAAATCTGACTTTTCTCCTTGAGAGCGTCTGCCCCCCCTGCTGTTGGCATTTTGGCACAGGTGTGGCGCTGGTGTTGTCCTTGATGGCAACTCTCTTTGATGACAGATCTCAGTCCAATCTACAAGTATGAAGAGAAATTTCATATACGCAGGTTCATTAAGCCAAAGTTGCGTATACACGCAGGGACGCTATAGACTAAGTCGCGGATACGCAGGTTTGATATATATAAAGTTGCGTATACACGCAGATTCATGAACAGAAAAGGGCGTGCATGTCGAGAAGCTTCCCTTTGGTCCGTGGTAGTTAGTCCTCGGTACTTGAGCCTATGTCTTTGGACCAAAGTATCTCGACAGACGTGTTGATCTCTAGTTTTGAAGCTGATGGTATTGGATTTCTATGGTTTGGCCCTTGGTATTGAGCAAGGCCTAAGGCTATATAAGGAGAAGAAGATCATTTAACACAAATTTCATTAAATTTGGAAGTTTTTAATGGATCTAGAACTTAGAACTTTAACTAGATTAAGTTTTTTCAAAATGAGGAATTAGAAAGTCACTTAGTTCACTAATTTTAACGTAGATATTCACCATTTTTTGTGTAAAAATTATCATGATAAACTTTATAAAAAAAATTATATAAACTTGCTAAAGCAAATCTTTCACATCTTAATCTTGGATTCCTTACATTATCTATTTTAATAGTTTTTATGGTTTATATTAAAAGATAATTTTTTTAAGGTTATTTTATGAAAATAATGATGTGTATTTTACTATAATTAACCCATTTAATTATAATCAGATATAATAAATATCATCTATGTGTTAAGCTACAATTATTACTAAGAGAGTGTTGGCACAATTTAAAAGTCTATCGCCTTTGCAACACTAATAATATGGTTGAAGATTAAAAAAATCTCATAGATCATCCAGTTTATACTCATATTGGAATTAAATTTCAAACTATTTGTGAAGCTACCAACCTTCTTGATTGTTTAACTAAACAAAATTATGATGATCTTGAAACACTTCTTTTAATACTTTTTGAGCATATTAACAATAAAATTCGAAATAACTTTTAGTAATATCTTTTTACCTTCTTATATACTATTTTTGGTCTTAGTGGATAATAATCATCATTATCACCATCATAATTACATACTATTATAGGAAGTTTGCACCATTTTAGAGTTGAGGAGAAAAAAAAAATAGTATCAAATTAAATGTTGAATGTGAGTAGTAGCATAATTTATTTTTATTTATTATTTGTACTTTTATGTTAATAAAAAAGTTGATTGAGGCTTGCTTAATGAATAATAGATTAATATGCTAGATACATATTAAGTATAAAGTTATTTAATGACAAATGATCTTAGTGATGTGTCCAATATATACCATTATTTAGAACTTTAACTAAATTAAGTTTTTTCAAAATGAGGAATTAGAAAGTCACTTAGTTCACTAATTTAATGTAGATATTCACCATTTTTTGTGTAAAATTATCATGATAAAATTTATAAAACAAATTTATATAAACTTGCAAAAGCAAATCTTTCACATCTTAATTTGGATTCCTTACATTAACTATTTTAATATTTTTTTATGGTTTATATTAGAAGATAAGTTTGTTAAGGTTATTTTATGAAAATAATGGTGTATCTTACTATTATTAACCCATTTAATTATAATCCGATATAGTACATATCATGTATGCGTTAAGTTATGATTATTACTAGAGTGTCAGCACAATTTAAGTCTATCACCTTTGCAACACTAGTAATATGGTTGAAGATTAAAAAACTCTCATAGATCATCCAGTTTATACTCATATTGGAATTAAATTTCAAAATATTTGTGACGCTACCAACTTTCTTGATTGTTTAACTAAACAAAATTACGATGATCTTGAAACACTTCTTTTAATGCATTTTGAGCATAACAATAAAATTCAAAATAACTTTTAGTAATATCTTTTTACCTTCTTATATACCTTATTTGGTCTTAGTGGATGATAATCATCATTATCACCATCATAATTACATACTATTGTAGGAAGTTTGCACTATCTTAGAGTTGAGGAGAAAAAAAAAAATTAGGATCAAATTAAATGTTGAATGTGAGTAGCACATTGAGGCTTGCTTAAATAATAATATATTAATATATATCATAAAGTTATTTAATGACAAATGATCTTAGTAATGTGTTCAACATATACCATTATTTAGAACATTAACTAGATTAAATTTTTTCGAAATGAGGAATTAGAAAGTCACTTAGTTCACTAATTTTAATGTAGATATTCACCATTTTTTGTGTAAAAGTTATCATGATAAAATTTATAAAACAAATTTATATAAACTTGCAAAAGCAAATCTTTCACACCTTAATGTGGATTCCTTACATTATCTATTTTTAATATTTTTATGGTTTATGTTAAAAGATAAGTTTGTTAAGGTTATTTTATGAAAATAATGATGTGTATGTTGCTATTATTAACCCACTTAATTATAATCTAATATATAGTAAAATATCATGTATGTGTTAAGTTATGATTATTACTAAAAGAGTGTTAGCACAATAAAAAGGCTATCACCTTTGCAACACTAGTAATATGGTTGAAGATTTAAAAACTGTCATAGATCATACAGTTTATACTCATATTGGAATTAAATTTCAAAATATTTGTGACGCTACCAACCTTCGAGATTGTTTAACTAAACAAAATTATGATGATCTTGAAACACTTCTTTTAATGTTTTTTTAGCATAACAATAAAATTCAAAATAACATTCAGTAATATCTTTTTACCTTCTTATATACCATATTTGGTCTTAGTGGATGATAATCATCATTATCACCATCAACATTACATACTATTGTAGGAAGTTTGCACCATTTAAGAGTTGAGGAGAAAATATTTTTTTAAGATCAAATTAAATGTCGAATGCAAGTAGTAGCATAATTTATTTTTATTTATTATTTGTACTTTTATGTTAAAAACTTGAGGCCTACTTAATGAATAATAGATTAATATGCAAGCTATATCTTAAGTATAAAGTTATTTAATGACAAATGATCATAGTAATGTGTCCAATATATACCATCATAGATCCATTTTAAGTGCAGATGTAGGGATCAAATTTCTTCACGTGCAAATATTTTCAATGAAAGATACAATGTGTTATTTTTCATTGTTGAAACTGTATTTTTGAATGCTAAATAGAGTAGATATACCACCAAATAAAAATTTTAACCATAAATTTTTTTTTTCTTATATATAGATATATATGAAGTTGATATTGACATAAATTAGTTAACATAAATCTTCAAATAGTTTCTCTATATCTCTAGCTGAATTTTTTTGAAAAGTATAAAATTTAAATATCTAATTCACACATTTTATATACTTCTAATTACTTTACAAAATATTCATTTCTTTTATTTTTCTATTTAGAACATAATTTTTATTTTTCCCCCCATATTGGGTTGTAAAATGAGTCTCTCATCTCAATTACTAATCATTTTAATGATCAAAATCAATCATGAATTAGAATAGTAACAAAGTAGTACAATTTGATTATTTTCAAATACAACAAGAAAGAGAGAAAATTGACTAAGTTATTTATTACAAATGTTTAGTTTTTATTCCTATAGTGTTTAAGGATATTATATTGAAAAGAACATATTAACATTCATCTAAAACTTAGATTCCTTACATTATTTCTATTATCATTAACATTTATATTTATGTATTAAATTTGACTCATGAATAATATTCAACTAAAACTTATATTCCTTACATTATTTCTATTATCATTAACATTTATATTTATGTATTAAATTTGACTCGTGAATAATAGATTTTGCAAAAAAATACTTACCTATAAAGTTATTTAAGAATATACTAATATTGTTTTTCTTACTATTATTGACCATTTTAAATTGACGCTAACTATTTTTCCTACGTTGAGTACAAATTAATTATACTAGTACAATATTGGCACACTTCAAAATCTATAAGAGGAAATATTTTATAATTCTAGTTGTGTTGTTCAATGATCAAAATATTTTTTTTATAAATTAGAGTGCAACAAAATAGTGAATTTGATTTATATCAATTATAATAAGGAAAATTAAGGAAAACTCACCTCAAACATTATATCTAGTGTCTAGCATTTATTCATTAAGTGTTTAAATGGTTTATATTAAATAGAATACTAATTAGGTACTCCATTGTTTTTTTAATAAACCAAGTTTAGAAGATGTTTTTAAGTGCATTATTGAATTTGATTATGCATATTTGATATGGTGAGAAGTCATGTTGGTCAAATAAATCCTTGAAAACTTAAATATTTTATGGCATTGTCATGTAATTTGTATAACACATGATTACATTGAAATATTAAATAATATAAAACTCCTCCAAAAAGAATATGAAGAGAATATTTGATATACAACAAATATGGAAAAGTGTGTATGAATGTATATTAATAGATCCTTCAAAAAAAATTACATTCATGAATCATATAAACCTACTCTTAAGATATTCGCTCAAGTAGATCAAGAATGGCTTCTACACCATATTTATTTATCTTGGTCTTCTTGCAATGTTCTTTCTTTGGCATCCATGCCCACATTATGGTATTAATTGGAATAGAGCCAAGTTCTGTGTCATCAGGATTTGGTACCCAATATTGCTCTAAAAATTTTCCATTGTATTTCCCTGATATAGGCTTCCACCAGTCAACCTTTACATGAAGATTCTCACTTTCATTATCCCTAAAGATATTTGAGATGGATTTTGCCATCCAAATCATCTCTCCTGCATCCTCATTTCCTGATCTAACTAGCAACATCTTTCCTTTCTCAACATCAATCATCGGATTGAAAGTTGGTTTTGGCTTGTTGCATTTGGGTCCAACATGTATTGGTTCATCTATCACATTATCAAAATCTCCATCCATAATACTTGACATTACTTGGAGTGCATTACGATCAACATCAACAATGTGCCTTGTCCTGGGCCAGAAACCCTCAGAAGATGAATCACTTCCATCTATTATTCTATGATCATTATAGATTCCATCTAATGTATCAAGAACTTTTTCCCAATACACTACTTTATTTTTCCATTCCTCTGTAACAATTGGTGAATCCTCGTTCCCAATAGTGTCTTTCCACATTTTTATGTATGATGTTATCCCTTCCTTTAGTTCTTTTAAATAGACATCATTTTGTTTGGAAGTTAAGAAAGATGGCTTCCCTATGGGAATTATAGGTCGGCCTTCATCATCTATATTCCATAACTCAACTGGTTCTGACCACTCAATATCTCTAATTGATTCTTTGTACCTTAGTACTGGAACATCATTGAGTACAAGAAATTGGAAGTATTGGACATTAAGATGTCCATCTAGTGCATTTTTTCCCTCCTTGATGTATCCATTAAGGAAACTTTTGAAGTCATAGACCTTGTCAATAAGTGTAGGTGGAAACACTCGATTTTCTTCAATTGTACGATATGTAACCATCATTTCAGGTAAAGAATAAATATCTTTACTTTTTAGGTTGGAAGACATTCTTCCGTAGGTTCCATCTATGTCTTCATGGGTGTGCCCCACATGCAAGAACCCAACCTCAATAGTGATGAAGACACCAGGTGCAGTTAAAAGCGATAGAAACATGAAAAGATAGCGATTCTTATTATCACTTGCTGCATTGTCCAACTGTAACAACAAATGTGGAGGAAGAGGTTTAAAATCAACATTTTGACTTTTTGAACTTCCATGAGATATAAAATCATCCTTGTACCCTTGACATTTTGAGTAAATAGAGGTGTCAATTAATGCATTTGTAAGTGGGTTTCTTGAAATTCCACTTTCATAAAGTAGATCACCATACATATCCATTTGTGGGTCTTCAAGGTCCCTTAAGCACTTTGCAAGAGATGTAATAGTAAATTGTGATCCCATATGGACAAATGGTAAGGAGAAATGACCAAAACCTCCTGCCTTATGCCCATGTGTAAGCATACCTGTTAATGACAAACCTAAATTTGTTCCTACAATAGATTTTGATTTGACACGTAGCCTTGGGATTGAAGTCTTTGTTTTGTCCATTTTATCATGGATAATGCTCAAATACTCCTTTGGAAACCGCTCTGACATAATTCTATGGGCATAGTAGCAATATCTTCCACACATAACAATCTTGTTATGTTTCTTCAACCTACCTCGTGCCTTTTCTTCCAACTCTTTTGTAGTTGCTGACTTCATTTGTGCTTTCAACACAATACATTCACTGCATTTACTGAAGTTGGTGTTCTTTGAAAATGCCACATCTCAAAACTTAGTATTCCAAATCTTGCTCATTGTTGACTGTGATATTGATGGGTAATTGAGCTTTTGAAGAGCCTCATTGATCTCTTTTAACAAAGAATTTTGTGTGTAAGTCGAAGGAAGCAATATTAAAGGAGCAGATGTTCCATCTTCTTCAACTTGACGTGTTTGGTTTGGTGAAAAATCTGAATTATCCATTACAATTTTGTGCAATATTTCTATGGCTGCCACTGTGTGAGTTCTTACTTTGCATGTGTTGGTGTTACCATGAATAGCTTTGATCTGTCCATGTTGGAAATAATGCTAGTAGTTATAGAATGTTCTTTGAGGAATTGTATGTATCTTATACCATGCTTTCGTACAAATAATATTCCCATTAAATCTCATGTCCTTTACATTTCTAGCAATAGGTGGTAAGCCATGGCCATGGCCATGGCCCTTTGACATGACTGTGTTTGACATGAGTGAATTCAAGACAAATTCTCTAGTACCATTTTTATTTATTTGTCTCATATCCCTTCTAGCACCTGTAATGGCCTTCCTATCCACATGTTGAAGACAATCTTTTCTACAACATACATCTGCTGCCAAAACTCGAATTTCTTTCTCTTCATCTATTTTTGTTTGACATTTTGCAATTTTTTTTGTAGCCATAACTCGTTTAATCCTTTTATATGGCCTTGTTACATGCATATCAATTGAGTTTCTATCTTTTTCATTACAAAAGTACCCATCCCAATTGTTTAAGGGATTTGTGTCCTCTATAACATCCCATATCACCATTTCCTTGGGTGGCTCCTTGAACTTTTCCTTAACCCTTAATATCACACCTTTGTTGTCCACCAACTTATTTATTGGCCATCTAACCAAACATTGTATAGACTTATCCCCAATTCTACATATCTCACAATTTCCATCTATCTCTTCTAGAAAAACACCAAAATCCATTTCACATAGTGTTTCACCCTCAACAATGTCATCCTCGCGGACATTAACTAGCATTCCTTTGGCAATGCACATGCTTGTTCCCATGCATTCATGTGTAAGAGAAACCTTTGTACATATGAATCTAACCCTATCTTGGGGAATATTTGTGGCATGATCATGACAGTGAGGCTCCAAATCTAATTCTGGCCAAATTTCATAAGATTCTAATGCACCCCCAAGTGTATGCTCAAATCATGTTGGATGTGGTAGAGGAGCATTATGTTTTAACACCTTCTCGATTTTAACCACTATGCATCCTTTATTTACCATCTTTCCATGCACTTTATGCCCAAGCTCTGTATTGAATATGGAGCCCTCGCCCACCTTCACTCCATGTTGCAGAAGATCTGCCTTGGCTCCAATAGAAAATGTGGAAGAAACATTTGCACCTATAAACGAATGTAAATAAGGTTAGTATTTACTCCAAAAAAACATTTATTATGCTATCAATAATATATAATACATGCTTCAATATTTTGATTTACCTATGTTGTGTCTCAAACCCATGATCTTCCATGGATGTATGTCCCCTTCATTAACATCCTCATCAATCAAATGTGGTTGAGTTACATCAATTATCAAATTGTAACATAACCAGCATTAACCCTTTCTCCAACATAATAAGTTCCAGACTCTGCAAATTCGACCCTTCCTAGCCCAATGACTTGATCATTAATAAGGAGATCAACATAGTCCCCTTTTGCCAAAATTATATTTTCCATTGTAGCTTGTATCAATTCTGTAACAACAATTAAATCGTAACTTGTAATTAAAAGGTTGAACCGTGTAAAGTGTGACTTTATATTTTCACAAAAACACACAACTTACGAAAAAGTAATATAGATGCAAAAATTAAAATAGTATGGTAGTAATATTGTATGTAATGAAACATTGTTTCCTCAAATGAGAGCTAACAATCAATATCATTCCTTCTACTACAAACACAAGCATATTGCTAGAAGCAACATTACATGGTCAAATAAATCTAGCACGTGCTAGATTTCCTTCTAGGACAAACAAGCACATTGTCAATAAGAATATTCTAAGGCGAAGGAAATCCACCACATGCTAAATTTCCTTCTAACGTAAATAGAAGCATATTACTCACAAAAACATTTCAAAGTAAAAGAAATCTTACACATTCTAAAGTTTATTCTAGCACAAACACAATGACATTGCCAAAAACAACATTGCAATGCGAAAGATAGCTAGCATACGCTTGATTTACTTCTAGCACAAACAAAAGCACATTGTCAACAATAACATTGCAGGGAAAACCAAATCCAACAACTTCTATCAAAAACACAATCACATTTCCAATAACAACGCGCAAGGTAAAATAAATTTAACGCGTGCTAGCTTTACATGTAGCATAAATACAAGCATACTACCAAAAACAACATTTCATGCCAGAAGAAATCTAGTGCATGCTATATTTCCTTCTAACACAAACAAAAACACATTACCAAGGTGAAGGAAATCTAACACGTGTTAGATTTCCTTCTATAATAAACAACCAAATTGAAAACAACAATACTGCATAGCAAAAGAAATCTAGCACAACTTCTAGCCCAAACACAAGCACAACATTTCCAATAACATTGCCAAGGTGAAGGAAATCTAACACTTGCTAGATTTCCTTTTATCATAAACAACCAAATTGACAACAACAATATTGCAAAGAAAAAGAAATCTAGCATAGTTTCTAGCCCAAACACAAGCACGTTTCCAATAAAAATATTGCAAGGTGAAAGAAATTTAATGCATGTTAGCTTTACATGTGGCACAAATACAAGAAAACTACCAACAACAACATTGCATGCCAAAAGAAATCTATTGCGTGTTATGTTCCTTTTTAACACAAATCAAAAAAGTGTAATGGTGATTCTTTGTTGTGAAGACCCATATTAAAAGTGGTGTAATGCTAATAAGACCAATGCAGCTACTGCCAGGATACCAATGTAAAGTTTCATTGTTCAAAAGTTTAGGGCCTCGTTGGTAAAACCATGCATGTCATATTCAGTGACTATGGCATACTCTAAGGTAGATTCAGTAATAAATTTTGTGCATCAATAGAGTTTTGGCATTTTTTGGCTAAGTTAAGGCACCAACACCACAACTGTTATGAATCACCTAGTCAAGTCTCAAGAGAGAGCCTCTTTTGTCTCATCACTATATCAATCCATGAAATGGTGGAGAGCCTAACAACCTTCTCTTTTAATCACTCAAGCTAGACCAAATTGACAAGTTGTATTCCTACCTAACCAAACATTTTCCATGTTTTTGCTTCCTCATAAAAAGATAGCAGTCTAGGGGTTATCCTGATGCAAAATGTACCTCTCGACAGACTATGTTAACACCTTGTTTTAGGAGATTAACCCACTAGCCTTTGTTCTATAGTACAAATAAAATCGGTCACACTTTCATATTTTATTTGGATTTTATTTTAACCCATATGTAGTAGCATTGTGCTGACCAATACATTGGCTTTAAAAAGTAATGCAGTTCTAATAGTCAATATTGACATGGTTGGTCAATCTTTTTCTATGGAATAGATTTAAGATGACAGGAAAATTATAGAAGTATCGATAGTCATAGAAAATGAATTTGCGAGAGACTGGGAAGACCAAATCAAGTTCCCACATCCATTGGCCTGTTGAAAACATCCCAACATGAGGACTCAGATACATATCTTGGAAAGGAATCTTCAAATGGAACCCGATCCAAAAAAAAATAGACAAACGTAAAAGAAATCGATCAAGACCCAAGAACAGATACAAAAACTCATTATGGGTATTGATATATATTGGGATAATGTGGTAAAGATGAAGCATAAGGTATTGGTGGACCACTGGGAACACATTAGGATGTCTAGTGGACAAATGAAAGAATGGGTGCAGAATATTGGTTCTGTATTGTTGGAAATAGACCGAAGGTAAGCATGCTCCTCAATAGTTGGTTTGGATTCCACTTCATGACAGTGGAAGATGCAGATAAGATTGACTCAATCTCATGCGTGAAAGGTAGGGAATTTTTATGCTTGTAGAATTAGACGGTCAGATTTAATCCTATTAAAGAAGATCCCCAGCGAAAATACATATGGGTTAAACTCCCTGGCCTTCCTTTGGAACTATGGACCAAGAAGGAAATCATGGAAATTGCCAACAAGATAGGAAAATTCTATTATGTCAATGAAGGGTGTGCTGGCCTTCTAGAAAAATGAGTAGCATGGTTTTTCATTGAACCAGATTCCATAGAAGGTCTCCCGGCTACCCTTGATATCTATTGGAGTACACAATCTATCATAAAACGAGTGGATTACTGGGGAACCCCTTTTAGATGTTTGGGATGCCATAATACCATACATCTAATAGCGAAATTCCTACATAGACTTTGTTGGGATGACATCAAAATGTATGGTAAGGCTATAGGCATAAATCAAAATCATACTTTTCCCAAGAAAGAACATGCCCCTTGGGAGCTGCCAAATGAAGTGTAGGTGTCTGCGCTAGAATAAGTTCCTATAAACAATAGTAGTAGAAAGGATAACAGTATGTCGACTCCAGGAATTAATACTCAAGAAATAGATTCCCAAGATAGGCCATATGGACGGGGAAACTCGGCGAATAATGAAGATAAAAATTTCACTCCGGAGGTTGGCCAAATTCGATATATTACAAAAGGAAATGAACCCAGTTGACATCCAAAATTGAGGCCTTATGCAACATATCCTTCTCAACATGATAATATACAAGCAAATACTTCCCCTGTCTTAATTAATGTTGATGTGGAAAATCTAAAAATGGATGAATCACTGGGCCTCGAATCGTTATCAGTTAAGAAGACCTTTTTCAGGAGACAAAGTCTTTTAATAATATGGATTTCCCTAGAAATGGATCAACTAAGAAGAAAAAGGATACTAAATACAAAAATATATCCTCATGTAATGGAGTTGGGTTAGAGCTCAACACTTACTTTTCTGAAACCAATGAAGCAACTCTCTATCCAAACATTGATCTAGGAACTTCTTATTACTAATACGAAGAAACAAAGACCTCATATTCACGGGTCCTTATAGAAGACTATCCCGTAGCAACCCAATCTAATTGAGGATCATGTCATTAAATATCAGAAGTTTTGGATCACTACAGTCTTGTCGAACACTGCATAATATAATTCAAACCAGAAAGCCTGCTTTGGTGTTGTTACAGAAAACAATGGTAGATAGGGGCAAAGTTCAGAATATCCTCTTGATTTTATGCCCAAATTGGGCGGTCTACACAACCAATCCACTAAGGAATTCTGGAGGTCTTTCCGCTATATGGAATCCCAAAATTTTCTCCCTTTTGGCTTACAAATCCTTCGTTGGCATCATTTTATCGGGATATTGTCGGGGTTATTTGACAAGATTTCGTATCCTTAATCTATATGCTCCATATGAAAATAGAAAATAATTCTAGAAGGTGGTAAAAATTCTATTGTAACTATTTTTAATGCTGCAACAAATGAAGTTTTGTCACATCCACTTTGCTTCTAGCCATCATCATTCATACCATGTCCAAGCAAGTTGAAGCAACTTATTCATTCTATATCAGCAATATACAGATAAGAAGTGTTTTAGACTACACTCTTGCTTTCATGAGTGTAGCCTTGGACATGGTGCGTGATAAATGGGATCCAACTCTAAAGAAAGGTTTCATCGACATTACTTCCTCAAGAGATTTCTATTGGATTTGTAGCAGCCTTCAATTTGTATTTTGTGGAGAGATGATTGAAGATTTAATAGGAAATCAACAACAATTTGGTGATTTAGTAGCTTGGGGAGGTTGTACAATAATATACTTGCTTTGTCAACAACTTCACTTTGACCTATTTGACTTTGTGTATACAAATATTAATGCTGTAGAAGTGGATAATGTAGTAATAACATATTTGACATCCAGAGAAACATCAAAACCAACGAATTATGGGTAGGATCTGGAAAATGCAAAGAAGTCGAGAACATTGAACGATCACGTCTTCTCAATGCTAAAAGCACATTCTTCCGCTAAAGATAGAATTGATGTGCAATCAAGCAAATTGATGTCACACATATATTCTTGGATGTCTGTTATGGAATATAATAATAAGGCATTAGGTGAACCAACAATAAAGCCGGAGATTCCTAAAGCCAAACTTAATGCAGATGAGCATCTGTTCTGTGACAACTGCAAGACATCAATTGTTGATTACCATCGGAAATGCCCATATTGTTCATATGATCTTTGTCTCAGTTGTTGTCGGGGGCTTCGAGAAGGTTGTCAACCAGGTGGTGGTAAAGCAGAATTAGCCCAACAGCAGTCTACAGATAGAGGTTATTCTAGAGAGGGATTACCAAGAAATAAGCAAACAAAGGTGTCGGGCGGAAGATCAGGTTGGGAGCTTCACTCCCAGGTTACTAGCAATAGCACTGTAGACCCTACAGACAGATTACCAGATTGGAAGGCTAATAGTGATGGTAGCATTCCATGCCCTCCAAAGGAATATGGTGGCTGTGGTTGTCATTTATTAGAATTAAAACGCATTTATAGAATGAATATGATTGCAAAACTTGACAAAGAGGCAGAGGAAATGGCCAGCAGCTGCAAAGTCGCAGAGGGCTTGAAAATTTCTCACTCCTGTACCTCATGCTTCAAGTCTGGTTCTTATGGGAAAAATGGATATTCTGAAAGGAATTTACGCCAAGCAGCTCATAGGAAGGACAACAGTGACAATTATTTGTACTGTCCAACTGTACAGGATACTAAAGAAGAAGGCCTTGAGCATTTCCAGAAACACTGGATTAGAGGTCAACCGGTCATTGTGCAGAATGTTCTTGAAGGCACTTCCAGTCTGAGCTGGGACCCATTGGTCATGTTGCGGCCTGTTCGAGAGACTATGAATGGCAAGTTTAATGAGGAGACAAAGATAAAGGCCATTGATTGCTTAAATTGGTGTGAAATTGAAATCAGCGTCAACCAATTTTTCAAAGGTTACGCAGATGGTCAAATGCATAAAAATGGTTGGCCTTTGATGTTGAAGCTGAAGGATTGGCCACCACGAAATTTCTTTGAAGAACGTTTACCACGCCATAGAGCTGAATTCATTAATGCATTGCCCTTTCATGAGTACACACATCCTGAATGTGGCCTTCTTAATCTGGCAGCAAAGCTTCCTGATAATTGCTTAAAGCCTGATATAGGACCCAGAACTTACATTGCTTATGGGACAAGTGAAGAACTTGGCCGAGGTGATTCTGTTACTAAGCTGCACTGTGATATGTATGATGTGGTAAATGTATTGACTCATACAGCTGAAGTCAAGTTCCCAGGGTGGCAGCAACTTAAGATAGATAAAATTCAAAGATAATTAAGAGCATTAGACTCGGAAGAACTTTATGAAGACTCAGATAGGATTGGAAATTCCTTTGGTGAAGAAGAGAGAGGAAAAACAACTAAAATTGAGGTATCATCATTTGATGTTTCTGTGTCTCAAAGCAACAGAAAAGTTTCTTCAAGTCAAACTATTGATGAATGCCTTAATGATAATGACATTGAATCTAGTTTGAGGGCAAAGTCTCTTGATCTCTGGTAAGATCCATATTACAGTTCCACATTTGATTGGCTGGATGGGGAGGATCAGTTTCTTCTGGGATTCCATGGTTGGTAGTTCTATCCACCATATTCACAGAGACAAAAATTATCTGGCAGATTCACTGTCTAAAACAGGTCTACAGGATGCTACTGGTTTTTGGTTTTTGCAGGTTCTATCTGAGGGAGTAAGCTATCATATCCAAGAGTTTATTTTGCCGGACTTCTAGTTTCATTTCTGTTTTCTTCACAGGTTTCCATGGACGGGTCTCTGATCTTTATGTAGCTGTTTCTTTTATCATCTTGTTTATGGATGGTGTACATGATGTTTCTGTACATCCATATGTTTCCTGTTTCTCTATGTGATCATGTTTTGTTTTGGAGATCTCCCCGAACACTATGTTTCAGTCAAATTTTCCTTAGCTATTCACTGGAATTCTCCCATGGTGATTTCATCTGGTTTTCTCTGCAAATGGGAGTGTATATGATGTAAATTTTGAACTTTATATCCCTCATATAATAATATTCAGCTTTTTCATTCTGAAAAGGTTAAGCATAGCACATCAAGCCCAATCATGTCACTTTCTTGGTGCTTTTTCTGCCTGTAGCCATTCAGGTTTACTTGATGAGAACTGACATTATTTTCAAGCATAAGTCAATATTATGGAATTTTCCCCAGAGCAATGCAATATGCCCTTGGTTAAACTTTACAGTCTAAGTGGGTGCATGAATGATGCCTATGGTGTTATTGAAAATCTATCTTTCACAAGTATTTACAGTTCCTTGCTTTACGCCTGTAGAATGCATGGAAATATTGAGAAATCAGACATGGAGATGATGTAGGTAGAGTCCAAAATTTTGGTTTGGCCAGCTATCATTATATTGTTTTATATATTATTAATTCTAAGCCTGATGAAAATTGTAATGTTGTTACATATAATTAACCCTAGTATATCTTTCAGGTATGCAAGATGACATAAAGATAACTGTGACAATAGCTGGAATATTTAAGAACAATTGGCTGGCATTAGAAAGGAGAATATCGAATTCTAATGTTGGCATGAAAGATGATGCAAACAGAAAGCTAATCCTAAAGGTTACAATTGAAATAATATTGAGGAAATCGGTCAAATTTTAGGACTGGTAAATGGTGGCACTCTATTTAGAAAATATTTTTGGGAGCAAAGGCCAAATTCTATTACACTAAATGAAAAATGTAGTGGGAGGTTTTAATAACATATTGAAGAATAAAATTGAAATCTAGTGGTCAGATATTATGAGATTGAAAGCAAATTTTCCCAAAAAAGGCCCTACTACCCTCCATATTTAGATATAAAAAATTCCTTTGTTTTTTGAGACACAGAAATCCATAACTAAGTCTTTCTCTACAACAAATCCATAACCGTGTTGAAGGGAGAAGTCTCTACAACTGTCTTATGAGGAGGACCTATACGCTGTTAAAAGAGGTTATAACTTTGAGTTTTCTTCCAAGTCTGGGTACTTGTCTATGATTTATGGCACATATGCAAGCCTTGAAAGTTTGAGAATGCGCAAGAATAAACTCCTGGGATAAACACCCATTTGATTATAAGGACTTCTCCTACATTGATGTGAAAGTGTCAGCAAGGAAATTTGCAGATATCTTAACACAGAAACAAGCAATCACATTCCATTAAAATGCACTTAACTTTACATATGCCCAAAAGCAGAGGAAATAACTAAGCTGGAATCCGATCCAAGAAAATGCCCCATATTATCATCCTATGCTTAGTAATGCTTACAAGGAAATGGGTTGGGTATGTGTTTAAAGTCTGTACAATCAAAAAGAAAGAATCTAAAGGTAGCCCCAACAATCTGAACAGACAACAAGATATCAGTTTACCAAGTCAATTTAATAATGTAGCACATATGGACTCATCTTGATATTGCTGCCTTGAGTTTACTGGCTATTTCACTTGTCAAAGCGAAGGATAATCCCTTCGATTATGTGCATACAATGGGCCAGTATCTTGAGCACTGAGGAATCAGATGAACGCAGCTGATTTTATCTCTCTAGAGGTAGCACTGGGGTATTCTAGCTGTGTAAGTGTCATTTAATGAGGTTGCAACTTTTTACATATTACAAAAATACGTGAATAAATGGCAAGATCATAAACAACCACACAAACGGCAATTGTTTTCCATTGAGAAGAATCTATATACCCCTTTCAATGTCCTGCAAGGCAAGGACATGGATTGAAAAAAATATATATACTCTTCTCAAAATATTCCTAGTTCTCCAAGTTGCAACCGAGCCTCAAGAACTTAACAGTTGTGAAGCATTGAAAGTTTGAAACCCATATTCTTGTATTCTGGTTTTCGTCATATGATTAAGAAAATAAAAAACTATACAAACATATGTATCATATTGATAAAATCGGTATACCCCCATCAAGGTTTTGCAATGCAAGATCGGCTAGATTCGCCCAGTTTTGGGTTACGGTGTAGATATCCGTATACTGCTCAGCCACAACCAGTATTTTTTCCTTCATCGTTGTCTTAGCAAGTGCAGAAGTGCCAAGAACAAAATTTTTATGATTTTTTGGAAGGTCAATAGTCACGGGTGTTTTAATATAATTTTAACCTTGAGATGACAGATTATGACGAAATCTGCAACGACTGGGAATCTGGTAGGGTATACGACGGGATGTAATGATTCTCGCTAGAGTGGGAGGAAGTTGATATGGTCCCTGTCGCTTCTACTTTCCTCGTTCTGCTATGATATCGCTTGTTGTGCGTCTTTTCTACTTTCCACGTTTTGCTATGGTCCCTGTCTCTTCTACGTCCGTCTCTGCAATTCAAATGTCTGTGTGTGCGATCGCAAATCTTCCCCATCCGCAGACGAAATGGCTAACCTTCACTCTACTCTCCACAAAAGAGATCTAATTTGTCAAGGTTTTTTACCCAAAGGATCCATCACCCCTAATGATTCATAAAATATGCCCTAAGCATAATCATAACTTTACAAAAAACTGGGAGCGGAGGGTCCCCTTCTTAATCTCCACCAAAATCGGCACTAGGCGTACATGTGCCCCCTCTTGATCAATCATCTCCTCAAACCTTCGATTTGATGTGCAAACAAAAAAAGTAATTTAGGGGAAGTGGAGATGCCTTTGAATTCATCCGCCCATTTTCAGTTATGATGGGCATGTGAGCGATGTCAAAGATGATTGCAGGGCAGGAACTGATCAGGGAAAACTCTTTGATAACCAAAGAAAGTGGGATGGTACGCCTCGACAGAGAAATGCCCTCCAAATACTAATACTAATGAAAACTGTTGTGCCCTCCATACAATGGAAAAATGATTCAAAAGAAATTATTTTCGATTTGAAGAGGTGACCCCAGGAACAAATTTTGTGCCCTCCATACAATCGAAAACCCCAGGAACAATTGTTGCGCCCTCCATACAATCGAAAAATGATTCAAAAGAAATTATATTCGAGTTGAGGAGGTGACCCCAGGAACAACTAAGGAGGTGCCTGAGGTGGATATAGAGGAGGCTACAGAGGAGGCAGGAATGGCACTGGAGAGGATCCAGAAGCTAAAACATACATGAAAATTTTGCATGCAGTTTCTACACCCTATCTTCAAGGAGCTATTTTTTAAGAAAACAAAGAGAAAGCTAAAACACATACCTGTTTTAGGAAAAAACTATGGAAGATCGGCCTCACAGAAAAAATAGCAGTAAATGCAGAGCTGGTAAACCTGTCTTGGCTATTGCTCCTCAAAGCACACTGATTTGTCTGCTCAAAAGTTTCCCAAATCGTTGAATACCAGATAACTTGCCAAATATCATATAATAATATAAGATAGCTGGTTCAGAAAATAAGCTTTCCCACTGGGTGTGAACCGTGACAGCGTTTTGCATGCAGTTTCTACACCCTATCCTCAAGGAGCTATTTTTTAAGAAAACAAAGAGAAAGCTAAAACACATACCTGTTTTAGGCAAAAACTATGGAAGATCGGCCTCACAGAAAAAATAGCAGTAAATGCAGAGCTGGTAAACCTGTCTTGGCTATTGCTCCTCAAAGCACACTGATCTGTCTGCTCAAAAGTTTCCCAAATCGTTGAATACCAGATAACTTGCCAAATATCATATAATAATATAAGATCGCTGGTTCAGAAAATAAGCTTTCCCACTGGGTGTGAACCGTGACAGCGACACCTTAATCAATCGTTGGAAGAGAATGTTCACGCCGTGGGACTTCGAGCCAAGGAGATAAGAACAGACAATTCGAGCCGAACCAAGCCCAACCAAGGAGATAAGCGAAATTTTAAATTTTCCCACAAAATTTTAAATTTTCTCACAGAAATGTTTGAAAAATCTACTTCATAATATTTTTTTAAAGGTTCATTATAAGCGAAATTTTAAATTTTCCCACAAAATTTTAAATTTTCTCACAGAAATGTTTGAGAAGTCTACTTCATAATATTTTTTTAAAGGTTTAAGGTCGTGGAGGCGGCGTAGTGGTAAGGTCGACCTCGTCATGACGGACCGGTCTTGTGTTCGATCCCGAGCAAGGTCGGTGCTCGTCGTGCGAAAAGTAACCGAACGGGCCAAGCCCACTACCTTTTGAAAAGCGTTAACTAACAGATAAGTGATGGAGCGCTCTGCAGATTTGGGCTGCGAACCCTTCTGGTTCTGGCCTTAGCCGACCGCGCCCTAGCGCCCCCGCGCCTGGCAGCCCCGCTGCTGGGCTGCAGCCCTGCTCTGGTCTCGCGGGTGGAGCCTTCTGCTCTCCCGAGCTCGGGACTTTCCTTTGGGACCCCGCCCTCCCTTCAGTTGCGTTTGTTGACCCCCTCTTTCGACGACCATCCCTCTCCTTCCTTGGTGCTGCCTCATTCTCTTCTCTGAAGCCATGTCTCAGTCGGTCCAGGAACCCTCTGAAATGGAGAAAGCCTTTGACATGCTTGTTCCAGAGACCAATGCGGAAAGAATCCGACCCACAGCGTCAAAGTTTATCAAGAAACTGGATGAAATACCTGTGATTCCTTTGCCCACAGCGCTCCCAAGAAGAGCAGCAGTAAGTCTAGCAGACCGAGCTCTAGTCGGACAGTTTACAGGATTGTGGCCCTCCCCCCGTACAGTTCAAAAATGGGTAGAAAGAAATTGGAACGCGATGGTCCAAGGGAAAATCGCTATAAGATTTTGTGGAAGGGGATACTACACCTTCCTCTTTGAAACAGTGGAAGATCGCAACCTCATATTCAGGAATGGGCCTTACTTTATGGATACCAGAGGACTTTATCTCAACCGATGGACTCCCGACTTTGATCCAGAAATGGATGTTCCCAATGCGGTCCCGGTCTGGGTTCGTTTGCCACATCTCCCACTCCATTGCTGGGGAGACGAATCTGTTCGTGCTATTGGAAACGCCGTAGGGAAATATGTGGACAGATCAGAGCCAAAGGAGAACATGTATGCTTGTGCGAGGATATGCGTAGAAGTGGACCTAAGTAAAGGCTTACCAGAAGCAGTCAAACTCCAAGTCGACCGCTGGACGCACATTCAGCAAGTGGATTACGAGCAGCTCCCCTTTAAATGTAAGGTATGCCACGAATATGGTCATTTTGCTAACAGATGCACCAAATTTAGGTCAGAAGATAATGCTAGCAAAGAACCCCCTGAGGAAGCATGGGAAATTGTTCGAAAAAAAAAAAAATCAAATCCTCCGCAAGATACAGCTGAACCCTCATCGAAAAAACCTCCATCCTCCTATCATCCGTCCAGCTCTGGACCTCCTCCCCCTTCCTCTCAGCAAGCTACCTCTCCCTCTCCACCCTCCCCTCCCCGATCTGACCCCTCCATCCCCCCATCTTCAAATCCCTTTGCTTCCCTTTCAGAGGAAGAGCCCTCTCCTGATCCAGAGCATCATTCCTCCTCGCCTCCCCATACCTCTCATCCTTCACCTGATAATGCCTCAGCCAGAATCACAAGAAGTCTTTCAAAGGATTTAGTTGTTTCTAGTGAGACTCAGAAAAAGCCTGGACCTGGAAGGAAATCTTCAAAACAGCATAGAGAGGAAAGTGCTCAGAAGGATATTGCTATGGGATCTCAGACACCAATAGAAACCTACATTCTTGGAATCTCAGATAAGGGGAACAACCCCAAAGGCAAAGAGAGGCGAGCACCTCCGAACAATACAGGTAAATAATGATGAAAGTGCTGTCCTGGAACAGTAGGGGACTAGGGCACCCCTCCAAAAAAGCTGCCCTTATGGAGTTAATTCGTAGTGAAAAACCAGATATCCTACTTATCCAAGAAACAAAGCTAAGTCAGATAGAAACCAGTAAACTCATAGACCAGTACAAGCAGTATGAAGGTTGTACCAGCGAAGCAAGGGGAGCTTCAGGAGGTATCTTAACTATGTGGAATGTAAACAGATGGAGCTGCCAGGGGACCAAATCGCAGCAACATTGGATAAGCACCAAGATGGAAAACAAGGACAATGGCAAAGAGGTAAAAATTTATAACATTTACTCTCCCAATCATTTTAGGGAAAAAGAGATCTGCTGGACCACTTTAGCAGAAGAATTAGATGGAGATATTGATAACAATCTCATTCTAGCGGGGGATTTAAATCTTATTTTACATGCAAATGAAAAAAGAGGAGGAATCTTCACTGCCGATCAATGGCGAAACAAGTTGGAACGCATTATGCATGACAAGGATTTGATAGATTTAAAGCCCAAGAACCGCAAATATACTTGGAGCAATAGGCGTTTGGGAGCAGGTAATATAATGGAGCGACTTGACCGATTTCTAATCAACATCACTCTTCTTTCTTCCTTCTCTAACGGGCAATCTGAAATCCTAAACTCCTCTGCCTCAGACCATTTCCCCATCACGCTTTCTCTACAAAGCCAAAGTAACCTTGGCGCTATTCCCTTCAGATATTCCCCCCTGTGGAATCAAAGCCCAGCAGCTCACGAAATCGTCAAGCAAACCTGGCAGCAACATATTGAAGGATCCCCCATATACATCTGGGAATCGAAAATTAAGCAAACTAGGAAAGCGCTAAAAGCATGGGCAAAAACCGACTACAAGGAGCCTGAAGCAGCAAAAAAAGAAATTAAACAGCAGTTGGAAAAAATTCAGCAAAATATAGAAGTGGAAGGACTCAACCAGCAAGTCAGGCAAAGTGAAATTAGATTGTATGCAGAACTGTCCCAAACTGTTAGAGAAGAAGAGAGCAAATGGAGGTTAAAATCCCGGCAAACTTGGCTTCGAGAAGGGGATAAAAACACCTCCTACTTTCACAAACAAGCCACAATAAGGAAAACCAGCAACACAGTGAATGCAATCCGAGACGGAGAAGGGAACATGCATGATTCCCAAGAAGCAATAAAGGAAGCGGCCACTGCCCACTTCAAAGCTCTTTTAACCAAGGATCACAAGGAGGTGGACTATGCCATCTTTCTCCAGCACATGAGCAGCGAGGTCACTCCAGAAATGAACAATGGACTCATTCAAGAAGTTGACGAGGAGGAAATCAAAAAGGCGATCTGGAGCCTCCACCCGGACAAAGCCCCAGGGCCAGATGGGTTTCCTATCAGCTTTTTTAGAGAATTCTGGTTTTTGATCAAAAAAGACATCCTCAAAATGATACGGTGGGTTTTAAGAAAAGGTAAAATTGGAGGCTTTACAAACTCAACCCATTTAGCTCTCATTCCTAAAGAGAACCGCCCATCCTCCTTTTCCAGATTCCGTCCAATATCCCTATGCAACTCGGCCTACAAAATTATAACAAAAATTCTATCCTCTAGATTGAAGCCTCTCCTTCCCTCCTTGATCTCCGAAAATCAGGGTGGGTTCTTGGCCAACAGACACATCTCCGACTCTATCCTCTTGGTCCAAGAAGCTATTCATTCAAGCCTCAACCGAAAAGAAAAAGGGTTCATTCTTAAGCTTGATCTAGAAAATGCTTTCGATAGAGTCAGTCATTCCTTTCTTTTTGCTGTCCTAAGTAAGCTGGGCTTCAATGACTCTTTCATCTGCATGGTCAAAGCATGTATCTCTAACCCCTGGATTTCGCCTCTTATAAATGGACGACCCTGCACTGCCTTTCAATCCTCAAGAGGTCTAAGGCAAGGCTGCCCCCTCTCCCCCTACCTATTTATTCTAATGGCTGAATCTCTTAGCAAAGCACTGGATTATAATAGAAGGGCAGGACTAATAACAGGGATCAAGTTTGCGCATGGAACAAAAAACATAAACCACTCTCAATTTGCTGATGATACTCTCCTCATGGGAGGTGCCTCGACTATCATTGCTAGGCGCTTCAAAAGGATTCTAGATCAGTTTATGGAATGCTCAGGAGGGAAAATAAGTCAAGACAAAAGCTGCATATATGGTTGGAATGTATCGGCCCACAAAATTCAAAGTATTGCAAATATATTGGAAGTCTCTTACAAGCTTGAATGGACCCACTTCACCTACCTAGGTATGCCAGTAAGCAAAGGGCCTCTAAAAACAGAAACTTGGAACACAATCCTCGACAAGATCAAGAGGAAAATCCAGCAGTGGGGAACCATGTGGCTGAACCCAGCTGGCCGCCTTGTCCTCCTCAAATCAGGTTTGATCTCTCTCCCTATCTATCGTTTCACTTTGCTCCAAGCTCCAATGAATTTTCACCACAAGTTGGAAAAAGCCCTTCGTTTTTTTCTCTGGCAAGGAGGGAAAGCAGAGAAAAAAAAATTTAATCTGGTTGGTTGGAAAAGCGTCATTCAGCCCCAAGAAAAAGGAGGTCTTGGAATCAGATCTCCTTATCTTTTGAACCTAGCACTCGGGGCAAAAATAGTGTGGAGATTAATCACGGGAAGCTCTGCATGGTGGAAATCAGTTTTAGAAGCTAAATATATCAGTGATTCCAGGTACAAGCTTCTTGAGTTAAACATACCCAACAGGGACAGCACTCACATTTGGAAGTTATGCAAGAAAATTATCCCTATCATGGCACCGCATGTCTCCAAAGTTCCAGGAGAAGGAAGCAGCATAAGCATATCTAAGGATAGAATTCTTGGTCAAAGTCCAATAGAATCCAAGGAAGAGGTTCTTCCAGCTCTAAACTGGCTACAGGACAAAGGAATTTGGAATCTGGCCCAAATTTCCAAATGGGGAGCCTCCCTCAAAGAATGGATTGGCTGGGATTTGCCCAAATACCCAAGGGACCTGCAGCCAAATTTTAATGCTCTTAAGGACCAGTTACATAGCAAAGCCCCGATTCAGGAAGGCGCAAGAGACAGCTTGAGATGGGATCCATCAGGAACGGAGTACACGACCAAGGCAGGATATCACCACCTCTGCGCCAATGCCTTCCCACAGGACATATGGAACCATTGGAAGCTTGTCTGGAAAGCAGAAGCTCCCCCCAAAGTCAAATTCTTTTGTTGGCTCTTAATGAAAGGGAAAATTTTAACAGCCGAAAACCTCCAAAAAAGAGGCATCATAGGGCCCTCTAGATGCCCAATATGTCTTCAAGAAGAAGAGACAATGCAGCATTTGTTTATCAGCTGTAAAGGGGCAGATAACTGTTGGAAACAACTTGCTGCTGTAGGAAGAGCAGAGTGGAATCCTAATCCAAGCATAGTTGAGGTAATAAAAAATTGGAAGAAGCTCTGTCCATGGCAGAGCAAGAAAATCAAGTTATCTCAAAGAATCTGGAACACTTTGCCACTAACACTGTTGTGGAGTATTTGGATAGCAAGAAATAAGAAAGTATTCCAAGAAAAAAATCATAACATCAGGAAGATATGCCACAAAGCTATAAGCTTAGCTGTTGAGACTGTGATCAGTCGACCCTACAGCAAACTCAACCTCAGCAGTCTCAGTGTCGAAGAAAGAGACTTGCTCAATTATGGCAATGTGATGAACAGTTATGAATCAGTAAAGGAGGAGCCAAAAACAAAAGAGACAGCCACAGTATGGAAACTTAGACCCAAGGAGGAAGAATTCGCCCTCTGGTTGAGTAACAGTAACAAATATTGTCTTTTTTTTGATGGAGCTTCAAAGTCTAACCCGGGACAAGCAGGCGCTGGAGGTGTCATATGCAACGCCAATGGTACAACAATCTTGTTTTTTGAATGGGGGCTAGGAGATATGACCAACAACCGGGCAGAAGGGTTGGCTTTATTTCAAGGTCTAAGCCAAGTAATTAATCTGGGACTCAAGAAAGTCAACATCTTTGGTGATTCTGCTATTATTATACGCCTCATGAAGCAAAGGAAAAACACTCCTAATACTCTTCTACAACAAATCAACACAAGAAATCAAAATTTAAATAAATTGATTAAGGAAGCCAACTACTTCCACATCCTAAGGAATCTAAATAAAAAAGCAGATCATCATGCTAACCAAGCAAGCCGCCACCCAAAAGGGCAACTGCGCTGCAATGATCACATTTCAATTCAACTGATCCCATGAGACACGACTTCCCACCTGCAACTTGTGAACTCACGTCACACAGAATTCGCAGCAGCAGCCACTTCAAATGTTTTCATGGGAAAAAGGATGATTATGACATCAAGGATATGAGTACACAGCAAGGAGCCTTATCTCAAATCGCAGGAAGATTGGCAGAGAATCGTCCTGGTTTCAGAGAAAGAAATCCCAATCCAGATAGCGACGGTAATAGCAGCACTAACTCCCGACAATGTAAGCAGAAGAACCACTTAAGCATTGGGAAGTGGAGAAGTCTCTCCCGCCAGTATGCTCGTAGAACTCCTACAAATGCCGGTCCACAGCGCATTCCTGGACACAACCAATGCGAAATAGAAAGTAAAGAAGAAGGTGGAGGTCATCCTCGTATTAGAAACAGCAGTAAGCGAAGCAATTGTCTGAGAGTTTTTGATTATTTCCTGTTACAGAGCTCTGCTGACAGCCATAAGAGGGAAAGGAGAAACACTCTGTGCGGCAGTAAGTGCGATAGCAAACGCCAAAGTAAGTGGATCAGCCACCAGATAATTCCCAAGCACGCAGATAGCAGTCAGCAGATAGCCCATTTCCAGTCAGCTGAAAGCATGGAGCGTCCGGAGGAGTGTTGGCATTGCCGAGACTTAAATAAGGAGTTTAACGAGCTCCGAGCCCAGCAAGGAGCGTTGGAAGACTTATTCCGCAGTGTGGAAAACCATCTTGAAGACAAAATCCATATCCTGGAGCATAGACTGGAGGAGCAAGTCAAGATACTGCACACCAAATACAAAGCGGAAATGGAGCTCTATCTGCATAGGGTCCATACTCTACATGAGCAATACAGCGCGCTGCACAACAGATGCATTAATGCAGAACAAAGGTGCATCCATGCCGAAGATAAGATCGATGCCCTCAAGAAAATGCTAGAAAAGAGGGAGGCTTCCTCCTCCTCAAGTGCCAAACCCACTGATGTCGAGATGGACCCAGAAGGATCAACAGGCAAAAAAATTAGTCGCATTGAGATAGATTGATCATGATCTGTAAGTGCAAATTTTGGGGGAATCAGTATGTCTGTATCTACAGTAGCTTAAACAGTACTAGTAATAGTTTAGCTAAGGTAAGGATCAAGGAGAATTTCCTCTATGTAACTCCTTGGATCACCACTGCTCTAGAAGCAATCTTTGTAAGGCTCTAGCCCCTTTTTCTTTCAGTTAATGAACAGCAACCGAATTTGTCAAAAAAAAAATATTTTTTTAAAGGTTCATTTGCCAGCAGTTCTATTAATTGAATTTTCCCACAAAATTTTGAATTTTCTCACAAAATTGTTTGAAAAGTTTTCATCATAATAATTTTTTAAATGTTCATTTGCCAGCAATGCTATTAATTTGCGCATTTATTTTATTAATACAAACCATATAATATTAACTAACCTTTGCATCTTATAAATTATATAAACACACATTTGCATTCTATAAACCATTCACCTTAGAGGCACGGGAAGTGGTTTTGTACAATGTGCATAATTTATATTATTGCTAAACTTTAAAAACCATTCATAGGCCCTAGGATGATAATGGTGTTTCTTCTTAGATGATGTCCAAGTCCCCAACAAAAGTCATCTTTGTTGGGCAAATCCTCACATTAACACCCATACAACATTTATATACCTATGGTTTATAATGCTGGCAAATAGTGCTCCTCATCACCTAATTGTGCAAAAAACCCCAACTAACCTAGTCTAGGTTAGATGTCCTCGATATTAACATATTATCCTACATTATCCATTAGCTCATGGAGATAGAGGGTTCAAGGACTCTCACTTGATGGTTGGGGACTATAGTCCATTAAGAGGTCAAATGTCGGGCTAACTATATTAAGGACACCTCAAGGTCAACCAACACTAATGAAATGTATTAGTTGTTTGTACATCGACCTATCAAAATGTCACAATATTGGGTAGTAGACATTAGTAAGTAGGACACTAGTCGCCAACAAGAAACCTTGATAACGATAGAGTAATGATGTGATGAGTGGATGTAGACCCAGGGATACCGCATGTCAATTGTGTGGCAGTTGATTTGACATGCTAACGTCTCATTATGATGTGGCACCAATGTGGGTCTAGATGACATGGCATACCAATGTGGCATGTTGACATGGCAATGGAAGGTTGACTTGGCACTGAGGTGTTGTATAGGTGGTAACCATATAGTGACGATGTGGATGTTGGGATTTTGGATGTTAAGATATCAACTAATTAGTATCAAGGACACTCTCTAGCCTCTTCCTGAGGGCCCGGTGGCTTGATAGCTCGACCATTGGCCTTTCAAGATATTGGGTATTGAGAAATTAGGGCTTCAATCTACAAGCTCGTCTGTATGTTAGGTGTCGAGTATTGAGACAG
Source organism: Pinus tabuliformis (assembly GCA_031772625.1). NCBI lineage: Eukaryota > Viridiplantae > Streptophyta > Pinopsida > Pinales > Pinaceae > Pinus > Pinus tabuliformis. The sequence goes on along the minus strand of CM062813.1, from coordinate 1,124,485,098 downwards.
TAAGTATGTATAGAGCATTAAGGAAAATCATGTGTTTCATGTGAATTTGGGCAAGCTTAGAAGTCAGGTTGCAAACTGCTACAAGTGTCCTTATTTTTCTACAAGAAACAGTGTAATGTGAAGGTGAATATGCTAAACATGATATTGGATGGCAATGATGCTAAGGAGAAATTGGAAAATTGAAAAGTGCACCTATCCAAGATGTAAACTTCATTATTAAAGATTTGTAAAGGAGTAGTTGGTTAGGTATTTCATCTTACCTGAATCTATCATTAGCTTTCCACATTCCATTAATAACTCGTTATGCTTTTTCCTGCCTCTTTTCTTTCCTGGAATTCTGGGAGCTAATCCCGATGTGTTTTCATGGTTTTCACACCTTCGTTGCCCTGCCTTTCACTTTTTCCTTGTTTGTCCAGCCCTATAGCCTGAGTTTTCCATAGGAACAGTTTTTGTACCCTATTAAATTCTTCTGGCTGTAAAGAGTCTACCCCACTCATGGTCCCCTGTTTCAAGAATCCTTCCAGATCTAGGTGTTCCCTGTTAAGAATCTCTTGCAGTTCATGATCTTCTGTTTCCATCTCACTTTGGGTCATTTCTTGGTCCATCTTCGGTTCTGCATCGCTCATCATAGTCTCTTTCTGTTTGATATTATCATGTGTTTGAGTTGTGTCTTCCTCTTTCTCCTTTTCCCCTGGGCTTCCTTCAATTACCTGATCTATCTGTGTTATCTCTTCTTCTTCTTCCAGAACTTGGAACCTATTCAGATTAGTCTATGGTCCTTCTATCTGCTACTGCTTTAGCCCCCTCTTGCCCCCTTTTCCTTTATGAACCACTTTGTGAAAGCCTTCAGTATCTTTCTTTGTGTTCGCCTTACTTTTGTTCTCTATTTTGCTAAGAGGGTAGTTTCTAAATAGGTGCCCATGCTCATGGAATTTTCAGCATCTGAAAGGAATATGTTCATAGTCAACTGTTTGCGCCCATTCTTCATCCAAAACTTCTAAAATGACCTCATCCGGAAGAGCTCCAAAGAGATCCATCTCCATGCATATTCTTGCGAAGGAAGTGTACTTACCCTTCTTGGTGGCTTCAGAAGTTTTGACAAAATGCCCTAACTTGTTTCCTATATCAGATAACGATTCTGTTTGCCAGTAATCAAGGGGTAATGAGTAGAGTCTTACTCAGACCGGGACAGAAGTGAATTTTTCTCTCTCAGGGACAAAGTTCATCATCCACAGTCGCATATAAAGGCCTGCTGCTGCATAGAAGTAGGGCCCTCCTTCAAACACTTTGTCTTTGTCCTCAATATTTGTGAAGACTACCGTAAAGAAACCCTTAGACCCAAGATGTAGGTCAATGCTTCCTTTTGGTTTCTAGTTATATTTAATCCATGACTGTAAAGCTTTTTCTGTGGGCCATATTGCCATGAATTTACAAATGATAGCATATGTCCTCATGTGGTCTCTATGCGCTTGCAGAGCAGGATCATTTAAAACTACTCTGGGAGTGACCTCAGCTTTGGGTTTACATGGCCCTTTTTGTGCGTTGTTATTCGCTCCTTGTTCCTTGTCTTCTTGCTCATTTTCCTTGTTGATGTTATTCTCCTTTGTCTTCTTTGAATCTTGTTCCTCTTCTATAATCCTTGTCCCCTCACCTAAAGGACCTATGACACTCTCTAATGGTTTCTTTCCTCGACTAGCCACTGCTTGCCTATAGGATGGAGTGGAGCTCCCTCCCCTGCGTGCTTCCATGGAAACTCCCGCGAACTCTTGCAAACACTAACACTTCCAGGAAATTCCACGCAATTTTCGACTAATCACTAAATTTAGAATGCATGGCAGATTAGTTTATTCTTTCCCAATTCTCAACATGCTACAAATCTAATAAATTTTATACTTAATATTAATTTAAAATTTAAATATAATCCTAGTGTATTATGTATGGCATAAGAAAATAATATGAAGTGTTATCAACCAATTTCCTTCCTTATATTTATTTGTAGTCATCATTATGTTTTTTACCCTTTTGCATATATTGGGCCCTTCATTTTGAGCTTGTTGGAGCACGAACATTGGTTCAACACTAGGAATATGCCTCCTCCATTCATTCTTAGTGTATTGTTTGGCTTTGAGAGCGTCAAATTAGTCTTTTCTAACCAACATCCATACTTAGTGTATTGTTTGGCGTTCAAAGCATCAGATTAGTCATTTCTAACCAACATCCATACTTAGTGTATTGTTTGGCATTCAAAGCATCAGATTAGTCATTTCTAACCAACATCTATATATTTTTTCTAGAATATTTCATTCCCTAGAATTTTTTGGCATTTTTTCTCAAAAATTATATAGTAGAAAAGTTCTCACATCACACATCAAACCAAAAGGATACAAAACAACACACACACTTCCATGTACAAGGTACAATCACAACTCAATCAAAACAATCATGTCAATGTGTGCCTATTTTGGACACAAGAAAAGGATTCTCGTACATGAACTCAGGGAGGAGTTGAGGTACCATATGGTGTGCCATGATGGGGCCATGCCATACAAATTTTAACTATGAGACTCCTAAAGATTGATGATAATAAGGAAAACCTAGAATCATAGTGTTATTAGGAATAACCAGAGGACATAAAAAGTGAGTGGTCTTGTGAGCTACTGTGGCTCCATGACAAGGACTATGAAGACATAAATGGGTGACAAGAAACTCACTGAATGATGGATGTGTGTTTGACAATTCACTGGAAAGTTCAACATTAGAAACCAAAAACGTTACTTGGTCCAAGGGTGACACTTCCAAGGATGGCTGAGAAAATGCCCCCTAGGTTAATTCGAGATTTAGTTTACCAATCTATACTTTTTCCCATTTGGGGAGACTAGAGGTATCAAGACGTATAATCTCCCTAGGATTGTCAATAGGTGAATCCATGACCTCCATGATGAATTTTTCCATAGGAAATTTGTCATTAGGGAGTCATGTTCAATAGGCAGAGTGACAACCCATGTGGTAAAATGATCCTAGTCATATTCCAAGGGATCTACCCCTCTAATAGTAGTCAATAAGGATTTGCGCTACATGAGGCAGGACTGAAAATCCTCTAAGGAAGACATGACACATGATGCTTCGACTAACTCTTCAATAATACTATAATTTTGGGAAGCCCGCGCATCGGGAATGTTTGTTAACTTTTGGAATACACTGTTAGGTGGGTGATATAGCAGTTCCATAGGCTTATCTGATCTGAGAGATCTAGTGGAAGCGAAAGGGGTGGTCAAGTCCTTAGAAGTAGAACTTGACTCAGGAGGGTCATATGATTTTTCTCTCGTGGTAAAATAAATGTGAGAATTAACATGAGGACCTATGCATTGTTATTAGGACCATATTACCATTTCCCCACATTACCCATAGGAGGAGGTGGAGAATCTTGTACAACCATTTGCTGTTATGGCAACAATTTTGATGGATTTTACTCCTTGTTAACTAGATTTATTATTTCTTTGTGACTAAAGTTGAAAAGTGGAAATACAAAATATTTAATAAATGAGTAAATATTATTTCAAGGGTGTTACCAAGCATATTGCTTGAGGTTGTATATGAGACAAGTATATATTGCTAGAAGAATAGAGATTGAAAGATAAAAAGTGTAGCAATAGGCATCAACATATAACATGAAAAATTTCAAACACTTTTCAATAGGAATTAACCACTAAAGGGAAATAAACATTTTCCATACAACATACGTGGGCAAAATATTTGCTTTGTAGGTGTTGTATTGAAGTGGCTTGGGAGCTTATACATGGACCATGAGCATTATCTTACACCTCTTTTAGGCCCTCAGGGACTAGTTTTCATCCTTGAAAAATGTTCAAGGGCCTAAGAAGCTAAAACATACATAAAAATTTTGCCTGCAGTTTCTACACCCCATCTTCAAAGAGCTATTTTTTAAGAAAACAAACAGAAAGCTAAAACACATACCTGTTTTAGGCAAAAACTATGGAAGATCGGCCTCACAGAAAAAATAATAGTAAATGCAGAGCTGGTAAACCTGTCTTGGCTATTACTCCTCAAAGCACACTGATCTGTCTGCTCAAAAGTTTCCCAAATCGTTGAATACCAAATATTTAGAGCCCAACTTGCCAAATATCATATAATAATATAAGCCAGCTGGTTCAGAAAATAAGCTTTCCTCCTGGCCGTGAACCCTGACAGTGACACCTTAATCAATCGTTGGAAGAGAATGTTCAGGCGATGGGACTTCGAGCCAAGGAGATAAGAACAGCCGATTCGAGCCAAGCCCAGCCAAGGAGATAAGCGAAATTTTAAATTTTCCCACAAAATTTTAAATTTAAGTCTTCTTCATAATATTTTTTTAAAGGTTCATTTGCCAGCAATTCTATTAATTGAATTTTCCCACAAAATTTTAAATTTTCCCATAAAATTTTAAATTTTCTCACAAAAATGTTTGAAAATTCTTCATCATAATAATTTTTTAAATGTTTATTTGCCAAGAGTTCTATTAATTTGTGCATTTATTTTATTAATATAAACCATATAATATTAACTAACCTTTGCATCCTAAAAATTTTATAAACACTCATTTGCATCCTATAAACTATTCATCTTAGAGGCATTGGGAAGTGGTTTTGTACAATGTGCATGGTTTATATTATTGCTAAATCTTAAAAACCATTCGTAGGCCCTAGGATGATAATAGTGTTTCTTCTTAGATGATGTCCAAGGCCCTAACAAAAGTCATCCTTTTTGGGAAAATCCTCACATTAAACCTATACAACATTTATATACTTATGGTTTATAATGATGGCAAATAGTGCTCCTCATCACCTAATTGTGCAAAAAGCCCCAACTAACCTAGTCTAGGTTAGATGTCCCTGATATTAACATATTATCCTACATTATCCATTAGCTCATGGAGATAGAGGGTTCAACGACTCTCACTTGATGGTTGGGGACTAAAGTCCATCAAAGAGGTCAAATGTCGGGCTAACTGTGTTAAGGACACCTCAAGGTCAACCAACACTAATGCAATGTATTAGTTGTTCGTACATCGACCTATCAAAATGTCACAATATTGGGTAGTAGACATTAGTAAGTAGGACACTAGTCACCAACAAGAAACCTTGATAACTATAGAGTAATGATGTGGTGAGTGGATGTGGACCCGAGGATACCACATGTCAATTGTGTGGCAGTTGATTTGACATGCTAACGTCTCATTATGATCAATGTGGGTCTAGATGACATGGCATACCAATGTGGCAAGTGATGTGGGATGTTGACATGGCAATGGAAGGTTGACTTGGCACCAAGGTGATGTATAGGTGGTAACCATATAGTGGCAACGTGGATGTTGGGCTTTTGGATGTTAAGATATCAACTAATTAGTATCAATGACACTCCTTAGCCTCTTCCTGAGGGCCCAGTGGCTTGATAGCTCGACCATTGGCCTTTCAAGATATTGGGTATTGAGAAATTAGGGCTTCAATCTACAAGCTTGTCTGTATGTTAGGTGTCGAGTATCAAGACAGTAAGTATGTATAGAGCATTAAGGAAAATGATGTGTTTCGTGTGAATTTGGGCAAGCTTAGAAGTCGAGTTGCAAACTACTACAAGTGTCCTTATTTTTCTACAAGAAACAATGTAATGTGAAGGTGAATATGCTAAACGTGATATTGGATGTTAATGATGCTAAGGAGAAGTTGGAAAATTGAAAAGTGCACCTATCCAATGCATCAAAACAACTTGTGGTAGGGTTAATCTAACAAAATGCAAGGTTGTAGTGCTTCTTGTACTTGCAAAATAGAGTAGAGTGTAAGAAACAATGAATAATACATAATGAACAAAAAAATTAAAAATAGTAATGGAAATGAACTAAATTCAAAGTAAAAATTCTATATAACTAATATAACAGTGCTACAACTATCATCAACAAATGTTAAGATAATCTGCAACATAAAACTGCTCATAAACTATCTAAATAAACGTGCATGAAAGTAATGTTCATAAATATTTTGTAGACATAAACAAATGTGTGAACAAAAATGATACAAGAGGGATATCGACCACGTAGGTTGGGCCTTAACACAAGGAAACTTAAAAACCTTAGAAGAAAGCTAAACTAAGAGCTGAAATCAAATATCACTTCAATTAGCAAAAATGTTGTTTGTACATGACAAAGTTACAAAAAATGCTTAGAATCTAAACCTCTTGTATTATTCACATGCTTTCCTACAATTTCTTATAATCCTATTATGCTACTCAAGCCTATTATTTGTACAAGTGGATAGGAGGAAAACTCCTTGAGTGGAGGACTGCTTTCCCTCCAAAAATCAATAAAAACCTAGATCTTGTTTCCTAGATCACCACGTAGCAATAGTAAGGAGGATTTACTATCCTTAGGAAGTCGTGTTGGTTTTATTTTGTAGAAGGTAGTAGGCCCCACAAATATCTCTAGATGATTCTCCTTGAAATTTGTGTAAAATCCATTCAAATATTACACAATAGTCATGTTAGGCACATGAAGTATGAAAAATATCTTGGACTCTCCTAAGAACTCATTAAGCTAGGAAAGTATTATTAAGTGAACAAAATTAGGTTCAATATGGCCTTTATGTGCCTAGGAGTGGTTAGAAAAACCTTATGGGAGACTCATCACATATATTAATTGAGAAGACAAATTTTGAATTTATCAATTATTATGCAATTTAATAAATTTTATACTTAATATTAATTTAAAATTTAAATATAATCTTAGTGTATTGTGTATGGCATAAGAAAATAATATGAAGTGTTATCAACCAATTTCCTTCCTTATATTTATTTGTAGTCATCATTATGTTTTTTACCCTTTTGCATATATTGGGCCCTTCATTTTGAGCTTGTTGGAGCACGAACATTAGTTCAACACTAGGAATATGCCTCCTCCATTCGTTCTTAGTGTATTGTTTGGCTTTGAGAGCGTCAAATTAGTCTTTTCTAACCAACATCCATACTTAGTGTATTGTTTGGTGTTCAAAGCATCAGATTAGTCATTTCTAACCAACATCCATATATTTTTTCTAGAATATTTCATTCCCTAGAATTTTTTGGTATTTTTTGTCAAAAATTATATAGTAGAAAAGTTCTCGCATCACACATCAAACCAAAAGGACACAAAACAACACACACACTTCTATGTACAAGGTACAATCACAACTCAATCAAAACAATCATGTCAATGTGTGCCTATTTTGGACACAAGAAAAGGATTCTCGTACATGAACTCATAGAGGGGTGACAAGGACTATGAAGACATAAAGGGGTGACAAGAAACTCATTGACTAGTAGCAATGTCCTGTTTTTGCCCTATCTAGGCCATGCACTCACTCCCCATATTTGAGGATGTCTACCCGATGGACCGATTGCCTGGTCCATGAAATCCCCAAGACTAATGCACCTTCGCATTGTGATTGCTATTACTGCGATGAGTATTATTGCTACTAGCCCCCTGTTGTGGCTGCCCTCTTCCTCCCATAGGAAAAAACATCACTGGATACCTCGAACAAGACGGGGTCGGGAACAACGACTTATGACTAAATCTAATAATTTGTTGGTCTTTGCATACCCACTCCAGCTTAACAAGCCTGGTAAAGCTCAGGATTGAAAGAAAATATATTTAGTAAAAACCCTAACGCTAAGGGTTTGACAGTGAAATTGTGGACAAATCCAGCGAAATAAAGACCCTCCGAGAGACATTGGCCCAGCTGAACAAAACGTTCACCTCCACTGTTCGATCCCCTTACTAGTTGACCAAGAAAACCCGCGAGACCATAAGTTGCCAAACCGCCGCAGATAAATATAAACCAGGTGTATTGACCCTTGTTTGCTAGCGTTGTGACCATTCTCTCACGCTGTTATCACTCCTGAGTGTAGGTGAAAACCCATCTTCGCACCAGAAAAAACCCTAGGGTTAGACCGCCATGGAAATTCCTCTTGGATTCTTCCATCTGATCTTCTCTAGACAAATTCCTTATTTCCATTTGATTTCTGTTCTATCTGCAAATTCTTATCTAATATTGGAGCATCTCCATAGATTAGTTAACCTTACTAAACCAAACATTTTATTAGAAATAATCATTAATCTTATCGACTTCATTGCACTTTTTGACCATACACAACTTGTTTTTATGTCACCATAATTCACCTTTAATGTAACATGATTACATTGAAAAATCAACCAAAATCCCCTCAAATAATTTTTCCTACATAGAAATTTTTACCATAAACAATACCTCCCCATTAAACCAAAGAAAACACTTACACATTTCATTTAATTTCAATTCAACTAAAATCCCCTCAAATAATTTTTCTTGAATAGAATTCTTTACCATAAACAATATCTCCCCATTAAGCCAAAAAAAAAACACCCTTACACATTTCATTTAATTGAAACACTTACACATTTCATTTAATTCCAATTGAAAAACACAAAAGCATTTCATTTAAGTTCCATTCAACGTTTCACGGCATTTCTGCTTTTCAAATATCAAAACTTGTTCATTTCCTCGCGTTCCAGGGTTTTTCAAATATCAAAATTTTTTCATTTCCCTCGCGTTCCAGGGAGGAAGGTCGCCATATCATCCCATTATGTTTCTCAAAGATCAAAATTTATTCATTTCCCTCACGTTGCAGGGTTTTTCCAGGGAAGAAAGAGGAAGGTCGCCGCCATGTTGTCGCAGGTTTGATTTGATACATTTGGTTGAATACAAGAAATTGGATTCTAGGTGCCTTCAATCGTGGTGGTTTCATTCTACGAAGGGATCTGCACAAGGTTCCCCCACACTCTTTGTGCGATGGCCATTCCCAAGCCTCCATCACTCTTTGCAACTTTAAAATACTTCTAGACAAGTGCAAGAGGCACTCAAGAGGCTGTATGTACAAGATTCCGCAGAGGAAGATGGAGCCGAAGGTATGTGTTATGTGCCAAAGAAGCGATAGGTGTCTTTCCGACCCTGAAATCAGTGAAGAAATTAAGCAGAAAAGAGAGCAAAAATGTGTTGATTAAGACGAGGAAATAAAATGTCCCAAGACTGTAGGAGGTCACCATCTAGATGCTCTGCCACAGGTGGATTGTGATGATCCAGTCGTCCCTATAAATGTCAGAGACAAAAAAGGCCTCAGATTTGCTTGTACCACAGGGTTCCGAGAGTTCCGGGCAATGAAATCAGATGCCGAGGAAATGGATGTGAGCTAAGACAAGCAGGATCGAGGCTCTGTGCCAGAGGAGAGGTTTCCAGAGGATACTAAACCCACTCAAGAGGTAGGTAACTACATTTTATTTTTATTGTTTAATTATAAGAATTAATGCAAGAAACTTGCCCATGAGTGACTTCGTTGGTTTAGGTGATAAGTCTGGATGGTAATTTTTCTACCAAAATCGCCCGGTGCTTTTCTGTTATGCCATTTAGGTGGCATGGACAACAGTGATAGTGAACCCTGGTGGTTGGGTTAAACTCTGCTGACCTCACTAGTGAACAATGCCTTATTGGTGACTTATGTAGAGTTTTTCACTTTTGAAATAACTAATAGCTTGCATGTCATTCAATAGAACGGTTTAGGTTGGATGTCGATATTCCCAAGTAATTTTTGTTAAAACTACGATGGGAAATGAATGGAAGATTAGGTCTACCCCTGACCGATGGACTTCTCTACCCTGTGCTACATACCCATTTAATGACATGCAACATTGTTCAGATCAATGTCAGTAGAGGCGTGACTAGTATACCTCTTTTCCATTCAGTTCTTGTTCCTATTATCATTTCCATTCCTCTGTTGGGATTACACTTCGACAACACCACCAGTCTTTAAGTGCATGATATATTTAGGGAGATGGGTGGGTTCAAGTTGCTTATCTGTTAAAATTCTATAGTCACGATTCTAGTTTTGTTTTGTTTCTAGTTATGTTTATGTTTCCTATTTCTAGTAAAGTAGGTTTTGTATCCCCAAAACTCAATTTTATAGTGGTAATGTACGCCGTCACTGAGGTGATTTATGCTTATAATTCGCCAGAAACCTTGAGTCCTATTTCTTGTTCTATTCACCATGCAGTCATGTCTCTTGTTTTGTTTATGTTTTACCCTTTTTGGTAAAATACGCTTGGACTGTGGATTGATATTTTAACAAGATGGGTTGCGAGTAACAAGTCCCTGCCCAAGGGCATGATGCCAAGAGAAAATACTGTCAATTCTTGCATCAAAAAATGAAAACAGTCCAACTCCATATCCCACAAACAGTCTTCTAATGGCATATTTAATCAAGATAAAAAACATACAGTAAAACAAGTAAGTCTAACTCCATATCCCACAAACAGTCTTCCAATGTCTAATAGGAATTCCTTCTGTACAAGAGTAGAATATAAGTACATTGTACTCTTTCTTAGAAACCATATTTCCTGAGAGAAGATAATAGTCCTAAAGTTATGAACTATTAACTATCATTGTTCATAAAGTTTCTTTTGAAGAGAATCAAATTATATCAATAAATATGCAGAGAACAGAAACAATTCATTCTTCCTCTGTTTCTTTCAACTAAAATTCAAATGACATTTAACAACATAGCTAACTAGATAAGCTAAACTTATTTTGACAGCAGGATTACAAATAAAGATAAGTATAGAGTTATACTTGAGCTCTGAGCTTTACTAGCTTGAAATCAAAATCATCTTTAAGAGCTTGAAATCGGATGACACTATCCAAGATGGATGGCTGAGGCATGACGCAAAATTTTCACCACCATAATACTCCCCTATTCCCCTATACAGCACTCTGTTGTAATATCTAGCTGAACTAAACAAGAAGATACAAATACTTTAATTTTGAAAGAAGTCTAGTTAATTTGATCGAGTCACTATTCAACCATAACATCGAATTGGATCATTGCATCCTTTGGCCCCAGATTGTTTGGCACCAGTTGATCTCTTTTCCAGGTATTGTTGATGATACTCTTCTGCTCTGTAAAACTTCTTCGCTGGCAGGATCTCTATCACGATCTCTTTATGCAGTGGCTTTTGGTGCCTTTCCATTGATTCCCGTGCAGCTCTTTCCTGATCAGCTGAATAGTAATATATGCTAGATCTGTACTGAGTGCCTTTATCATTGCCCTGCAAATATATGCACACAGTGCTGACAATTCATGTATCTGATGCAATTTCTATACATCAACCAGATACAAGTGTCTTTATAGTTTTTGCCTTCTATGGTTATGAAATAGGAAAACCACATCAAGATCCAATCATATTTTCTATAACCCACCCTGCACCCGTATAGCAGGATCCAATTATATTTTATATACCCCGCTCTGCACCCCTATAGCAAGTATGTTAACAAGCCATTGAAATGAAAAGTATATGGTAGATACATTGCCAAATACCTGGATTTGGTTTTCTGGTTAAGGAATCATATGAATGTGTGAAAGGCTTTGAATTTCAGCTTTCAAAGAAGCCAATGCTTCAAGCTGGCAAGTCTATTAGCATAGATATAAGTTAATTCCAAATTTATGATATTAATTTTTAAAATACTAATAATAACATGTTTGATCATGTAGTTTTTAAAAAAATTAGAATTCTTAAGGATTTTATATAGCTTTTAAAAAGATTTGGAGATTTTTAATGTAAAATATTTTTATCCTAGTCAAATCATTTTAGAAAATACAAAATTAATTTCAGACTGAAATTTACACCTTAAAATTTCCTAAATTATGTGTTTACATTCGTTGTTATTAAGTTGAATGGGGATCCTAACAAACATTTGAAAATAATATAATGAACCACGCAGTGATATATGAGACTGAAGACACCCTCAATGCCTGCACTCAGAATTCATTAGGAGTTTAGATTTGAAGTGCAATTATCTAAAGGGCCGCCCCTTGGCTCACTGGTTCTATTGATCTTCACTCGGTATTCGATGTGGTCCCCCATTTGGAACAGCTTCAAAAAGATCCATCCATTCTTCAGGAAGCACCTAACATGGACTCTCTTCTCCGGCTCCTCCATCCTAATTGGTATAGACCCCACTCTATACAACCTGGAGTCCATGATCCCCCCTGCTTTGCTCCTTTTTTTCCATTCTAGAGGTTTTTTCACTTGGAACTCCCTCATAGACTCCTGGTCTTCTCTTCATCCGATATGGAAAACCGACCTCCAGCTCGCCATCCCTCCCCCCTCCGCCCCCTATGGCTATCCTTCACTTCCCGTTTCTCCCACCATGGGATTGTCCAACATGGCACAAAAGATTCCCTCATTTGGTCCATCGACTCCAACATCCATCACATCTCTGTTCGGAGAATATACTCCTCCATCATTGCTGATCTCCCTCCCCTTCCCTCTGTTTTTCCTGTTAAGTTCTGGAAGGCCCCTTGCCCTCTAAAAACCATTCTTTTCTCTTGGCTGCTCTTCTTCGATAAGAACCTCTCCTGGGATGTTTTACAGAGGAAAGGTTGGAATGGTCCTGGCAGATGTCTTCTCTGCCTCCAGGAGAATGAATCCAATTACCACATGTTTCTCCAATGCCCTGCCGCCCAAGCAATCTGGTATGAAATCTTGACCCTCTTCGGTTTTCCTCACTGTTCATTTTCCTCTGTACAGGATGCTTTTTTATGGTGGGCCGATCAAAAGTTCCGATAGATAGGCTCTTTTCTGCCTCACATGCTGGAATATCTGGACGTGGAGGAACAGGCGCATCTTTCAGGCCTCCTGCCTGCCGCTAGTCTCCATTTCTGCCTCTTATTATGGGATCTATGCCCTCTCAGATTTGACTGCCGAGTCCTTCCTGCAACATGCGCATTGTACTCGGTTTTTTCTTATATGTCACCGTTTCTCTCAATATTATCCACAGGCTGTAATATTTTGTTTTTCTGGCTCCCTCTTTATATTTGGCACACACATTTACTTGGCGCAGTCACAAGCGCACAGCTGCTCTCTTTATGATTCCAGGCCATCTCATGTGCACATGTGCTCTCTATATGTTCCACATGCTGCTGTCTATTCTACGCAATCATATGCGCTCATCCGGATCCATATATATTGCATTTTCTTCATCGTCTCTTCTGACCGAGGTCAAGATGCCCATATACCTCATTATTCAAGACTGCGGTCTTCAATGTATCCATGATCCATATATTTCTCTTCAATATATAACATGCTGATTTTTCTACAGATTTGAAGTGCAATTATAGATATTAATGGGACTCACTCCAATTGTATCGCTTCAAACCAGAGAAATGAGGCCAGGTATACTGAAAACCGGTCTTTGCTTAAAGCACTAGATACTGATATATATCACAACTTGAAGCCTACAAATCTTTTGAAGCATAGGAAATAGAATTCAATACATTAAGACGCCCAAATCTGATTTAGTCCGATATTTGAATACAGAGAATTCTAATGGCTTCCATTTGTTTTTTAACTAACTGATTGCTTCTGAGGAAAGTTGATTTGTCATAAAAGTATGTACATGATTTTAACAGTAATGAAAATTAAATTTCAGATCAATCTACTAATCTACAATATGCAATACGATATAAAATAGATTTGGGAATTCTATTAGCTAAGTTGCTTTTTTAGAAACATGAGAAATGAGAAAACGGTTAGTGCATCTTCTGTCCATTCCAACTAGAGTAAGAAACCATAACGGTGGAGACTCCTTGGCAATGGCATCGAAATAGGGGGTCATGTGGATGTTGACTAATTGTTTATAATTGCTGACAGTGTTATTCTCATCGACACCCGGGTTGTTCCACCATCGCCCACAAAGTGCTTAGCACACGCATATTGTGGGTATCTGATGACCTGAGGAACGACAGACAGTGCTTTAAGAAATATGTTTAATAATAAAGCTAAATTCTTAAAATACCCTAAGGAAAATTAAGAATCATTGTTTTTATTGTGCAAGACATGGTTATTAATGAGATTAATGAATTTTTAAATCAAAACCACAAAGTCAAAAGTTGTCTGTGGATATAGTGTATAATACATAGTGCTGCCTCCTCCTGTGTGAAAATTGGTTTATTACCATCCATGGACCTCATACAAACTGTAGAAACAAGATGCCTTAAGAAATTTTATCTCCTTATTAGACCTAATGTTGGAATTTCAAAAGCTCTGTTGATGTTTCAAATATTTCTAGCCAACATTTATTCTATCTTTTAATTAAACATTATACATTACAATGCACAAGAATTATGATACTGCCACTATTTCATAATGACGATTAAGGAGCAGTGCATGCAGATGAATATCTGATATGATGCTTGGGCAGAGCAGGGTTCTATCTGAAAACTCTACCAATCTGAGTAGTAGAAAGTTTCCATCTTACTGACCTTCTTCTGCCCTTTAGGATATACTTCTTTGCACAGTCACACTGGTTCTTGTCCTTGGTTTGTGTATTTTTTTTATGAACTAACCAATGTTTTATGTCATGGATTTGAAAGATGCCTCTGGAATTTACTCTAAACCCAATATTAACCCGACGTTTTTCAATTTCTAGACTAACACACTTCATAACTTTGTGTTCAGTGTGCTTTCAGCATTCATTCACTGTATAGCTTACAGAGTAGTTATCCCATCATTCCTTGGGTACATTCCATCCAGTCTTACAGTAAGCAACTTGGTGGATGCAAACCAAGCAGTAAATTACTTTTGTTGATTAGGTAACTAGTCTCTAAGGTATTTTTTGGTCAATTGTTTTTTGGTGGTATTGAACTTATCTTACAATGTTCAAATTGATTGTTTTTCTCATCTCTTCATATTCATGTCATGTTTGGTTCCAGTAACAAGTTTCACATGCTGTAATATTTCTGTGCTCTACTGCAGTTGGTTTTCTTCTATCAAATTCCATTTGTTAGTTTATTTTAAGATGATTCCCGTATGGCCATTCCACATCTTTATTTTCCTGTGTATGCTTGAACTGCCTTTTATTGTTTACATGGGTTAATGGTTTATCCCTCTAAATTTGTTGGTCATTTGGCCAACCAGCATGAGCCCACATGTGCTTCCAGTTCTTTAGGGAACCATCCCATTCCACGATGATGATCTCAATAGGTTTACTGTTTTCACTTATGTGTACCCCAAAACTTGCTTCTGTATGCAGTCAGTTCCAATACCTTTTATACAATTTCAACCTGCCACTTCACACCATGTGTACTATCAAAATGATGACTGCAAATATAATTATTATCTCATTGCAAATATTTACCCTATCCCATAGAATGATGCCTGCTGCTTCATGTCATTTTCTTTCCATCTTATGTTACTTCTCTCTCTTCTATATATATATATATGCCATAGAAACCTCATCTGATTGATCCTCTCTATATGTGAAACATCTAATTTGCTTATTCTTATCCTTGAGAGAACTACCGTTTTTGGATTATATATAAATTTACCCCACTTTTGATTAAGGTTCTTCCAGATCAACACATAATTCATATTGCTGTTATCAGAATGGCATTCTTCCCTAAATCTGAGAAGTGTGATTTCTTTCTATAAACCACTCTGTCGATTCATTGACACGTAACCCCAACACACATCTTATGGTAGAGGGAAATAAGGCTCCATCTTACATTCTGCTTTCTTCAACCTCAAATACATCTCATGTAACAAAAATACAACAAGCTTGCATCTGTTTCCATGCAGGAAAGTTTCTGATCCTGACACAATAAGGATACAGCTAGGAAACTTTGGGAAACATTTCCAGACATTCTGCCAAAAAATAATGCAGAAATGTCATTTTCTTCATTTCATTTCTTCTATTTTTCAACACTTTAGGTGTGTTCCATGACTTCCATGCCAGAGTCTTACAGCAACACATGGAGAAAATGTGTATTGAATGCCAGTAGATCGAACTTCCAGAGCTATGGTAGCTCTAATTCTTTTAACCAGATCAGGATCCCTGTGTCCATAAAAGGTTGATACAAATTGTTAGCCAAACTTTCTAGAAGATTTTGATTTTGAGGGCGGTAATCAAAAGCCAGAGTTTCCCATGATGTATTAAACATCAACATTTTCACCCTGATTCTGTTATTATCCCAATTCAGTTACTCAAGATTTTGCCCATAATCATTCAGATAACCTAGTTACTTTTCAAATCATTGTCTCCTAACATTTTGCTCATTGCAATCAGAGTGGCCCTTGCACTTTCCAAATCATAATACTACTTACGATGAAAAAATAATGCCTACGGATTTAGGCCCAGGCTCTCTGCATTGTGTGGTGATCTGACAAATAAAAGAATTTGTCATTTTGTTTCTTAGCTATAGCAATGATCTGATGCAATAAAAACTTGATTTAGAAGTCATTTTTCCAGATTCAAATAGAAGTGTTCATCTTTTATTTATTTAGGAGTGTATATATTAATGGGAAGGACTATCCTGTGTACATGGTTATGGTCATATGTACCATATTTATTTTCAATTACTCACTTTCCATGAGATGCATCTGATAATAAGTTGGTACCAACTTTAGTGCCATGTCAGCTGAGCTGTAGTCTCACTGTAAAAATGTGGGAGTTTACTATTGCTGGCCCAGTTGGGCTCCCAGAAAAATAAGAGAATTCTCAGCCATATACCAGAAGTGCAGTTCTGATATGAATAGATTTTAGCAGCAGATTGGGGAAATCAGTCCCTGACTTGGCCAAAAAATAAGGGTGTGTTATGGTAATGAGAAAAGAAAAAATTTAACCCTGCAATCATATCATATAAATTTAATTTAAAGCACTGGCCTGACAATGGTATCATAACAGAATAGAAATCATGATCAGGTTACATCTTGTTTATAGCATTATTTTCTTCAAATTTAACTCACTTCTTTTGTGGACCCCAAGGTTCATCATTCAAATTCACAAAGCTACTTTGAATCTACTGAGCGTTTAAAATGTAACTATTTTGTATTTTTGTGTGTGCCTGTGTAATTTAAGCTGAACATAATTGCAAGGGTCATCTTTATTCTTCCCTGGAATTTACTACAGGTGCTGCGCTTTCTGTTATATGTAATAGGATGTTTCCCTGAAAGGTTTCCCATGCTGAATAGGATTTATGTTGTGCACAAATGCAAATTTAAGGTTCCACACATCAAAATTTAATGCACTCCAAGTGCTATGCTTTTTCTGATTTTGATGCCAGCTGACTTATCTTAGGGATTTATGTGTGCAATGCAATTCTAGGGTTCTGTACATTGCAGTTTATGCTCCATGTGCTTTTGCAATTTCCGTGCCTCCCAGAATATTACATTCTCGATTCTCTGCACTGCGACCTTGTTGCCACGGACACCCATTAACGAT
>CM062813.1:1122203760-1122231896 GCA_031772625.1 Pinus tabuliformis | reverse complement strand
CCTCATCTTCAGGCCAACACAGATGGATTTTTGACAGCAACAGACTACTTCACCAAGTGGATTGAAGCTGCCCCATGCAGACAAGCAAATGATTCAGTAATTATTCAGTTTTTGGAAAACAATATACTGGCTAGATTTGGCTGTCAAGACAAGATAATACAGACAATGCTGCTGCTGCCTTCAGATCCAAGAAGATGGTGAAATTCTGCCATAAATTTCATAATACTCTGGGCCATTCTACTGCAAACTATCCTCAAGGAAATGGCCTTGCTGAATCATCAAACAAAAGTTTAATAAACATCATAAAGAAGGTGCTGGAAGAGAACAAAAAGAACTGGCATAAGAAACTAGTCAATGCTTTATGGGCAGATAGACTAACAACAAAAAGATCAATTGGGACCAGCCCATATGAGTTAGTCTATGGATTAGAAGCCAGATTTCCTTCATCACTAGGAGTGCCTGTTATGAATCTTCTGCAAGAGAGTCAAGCAGAGCCAAATGATATGCAAAGGAGGATCAACCAGATAATTTGCCTACAGCAAACTAGAGAACAAGTTTTCAGCAGAGTGCAGATATTACAAGAAAAATTAAAAAGGGCCTTTGATAGAAGAACCAAAGCAGAAGATTTCAATGTGGGAGACAAAGTCTTAAAGTGGGATGCAAGAAGAGAAGAGAAAGGAAAACATGGAAAATTTGATTCTTTATGGAGAGGACCATTTGCTGTCCAAGCAGTACAAGGTAACAACACTTACTTCCTTAAAAGTCTGACTGAAACTGACTTGGATGAAGGTCCTGTCAATGGCAGGATGCTGAAGCACTACTTTGACTATTCCCCATGAGTGGAATCTAAGGATTCCTTGTATATATGCAGATGTACATATTATTTTCTGTTTTAGATTGTAAAATGCAGTTTTCTAAGTGATTCACCAACCAGCAAAAGGCAAATAGAATCAGAGGTCTTCCAAGAAAGAAGCACACAATTTTGACACATCAAAACAGCAAATTTCAAGATTGGTATGGGTCAAAGAGCAAGGCAATATGACCTGTTGTTCTTGGTCTTTCAAAAGAAAAACCATCCCCATGTGGAGCCACTGTTGGATACCTATACCAATAGGTTTCATATTTCATGATTGGCAAGAGAAAGTCCAAATATGCTCTGCTTTGATATCACAAAGATCCCATATTTCCTAGAGAACAAGAGGTGTGTAAAGTGTTTTAATATTGATGACCTTATTTCAATTTTGGTGGATGATCCAACAGTTTAACCTGGATCATGCCATGTTTCAATTTCGAGTTATAGAATAGAGAAAGAAGTCTGTCCAAACTGCTTAATCTTGGCAGACAACTAGTTCAGGTAGAGAAGAAAAGGCTCTCAACAACTTAATCTGGGACCTTGGAAGAGATAAGGGTAGAAGTAGATAGAAAAAGCAAAAGAAAAAGCCAAAGAAAAGAAAAGGCAAGTAAGGGTTTGCAAGTCCAAGTGCACCCTCCAAGAAGAAAAAATGCTAGGCAAGTAGTTGGGTAAGTAGTTGGGGTTGCAGAAAGGTTATCCCTACCATTGCAGAGATGGTAACTGTGGGCATCAAAGCAAAGTCAATTAATTGACAAAGGTGTTTTCTTCATCGAATTGCAGCAGGAAGCATGACTAATTTCCCTCATTCCCCTCCAATTTCATTTCTAACATTCCCCATCAGCTAAGATTCATGGAAGAAGACTAAGCTTTCATGGTGGTTCATAATCTTTAAAAGCCACATTTCTTGTCTAAAAATCTTTTCATTTTGATCTACTCTCAAAACCAAGTTTGTTTCACATAAACTTAAATGGTTTCCCCTCCACTCATCCTCTATCCATATTAACTCTAATTCTACTATGTAAATCCCCTATATTACCTTTTCCCCTATTATTACTAACACCATGGTGTATAAACCCCAAAATCTTATAAATACCCCCCCCTTTTTGGTATTATAGCCAATAAAGTCTCGAGTCAGGGATCAAATGACACCTGGTCATGTTGATGAACCTATGCCAACTACCATTTCCCCTTCATGAGCTAATTTCTTCATTTTGACCCCTTTTGCACATAAAAACCCCTAAAAAGCCTAATTTCTACCTTCACCCGCTTCAGATGGCCAAAAATCGTAAAAAACCAACATATTATCTTTATGCTAAGTCTAAAGGGCGGAGCTATTCTCAAACCAAGCGTCAAAACCCACTTTCGCATAGTGTCCGCCATTGCGCAAATTCCCAGAAAAAGCATTATTTTAATCCTCCCTTTCCCCGTACTTGGTTGTCACTTCACTTGTCCCGACAACCGTCCGATCAAATGCCTCCCGTTCCAACGGCCCTGATCGCGTCGGACTCCTTCCGACGTCCGTAAATTAAGTACGCTATCTCCCTGCCACATCCGTATTTCGATCACCGTCCGATTTGGCTCCTCTAGATCTGACGGCCACCATAGCGTCGGAGCTCATCCGATGCCCGAAGGTTACCTCCCGATGTCCGTATTTTGGGTACATCACTCCGCTGCCACGCGCCCTCACCACAGCGCGTCGGAGGTACAACTGCTGCAAACCACCACCGTACCGTAAGCGGTGCGATACGAAACCGCTGCCGGTTTCCGGTTTTCCCATTCCGCTTACACCACGTCCTCGCCGCGTCAGCAACCCGTCATCGCTCCGTCACCCAGGTACGCTGTCTTGTCATTCCCTTGCCCAGCCATTGGTCCACCTGTCCTGCCATCTCACTGCCCCTGTGGACCAACCAGACCCCGCCACCTGGCCCGATGACGTCCTGCTGACGTCATCCGGCCCTGACCCCACTCATCGTCGTTTAATCCTGCATGCATAACTACGACCAAACCTGCACTAGCCGCGGAAAAGTGTTTCCTGACCACCGGAACGTCCATTTCTTCAGCGCCAACAAGCTCTAACCGGTCCAAATCTACAGGTATTCCTCATTTGAGCTCTGAAACTCCATTTTTACTGTATTTCGCGTATCAATGAGTAACAGACCTTAAGACCCGAAATTCACCGATTAAATGCCACCGAATTGACATTTAAACTGAACCAGAGCCGTCACTACGCTTCTGTCAAACCAATGTAGGTAATTCGAAAGAAAAACTGTCGCTGGTTCGCGCAATCGTGAACCCGTCACCTGCAGGAAATAAATCCACCACAAAAAGCATCTCCTGAACATTTCCGCCACCCACCTAATCACTCAAAGGCAGTATTTCAACTGCTGCAGCCTTTACCTTCACCCTTCACTCATAAAACCATCATTCTCTGCAAAGAAACTTTGTCGGTGTTACTCTGCATAGTAACAGCAGTCTTCAAAAGAGAACTACATCCCAAGAAGAGTCATGGACCCCCCTGTAGCTCCTATAGCCCTCAATGTAGCTCCCCTGAATGCCCCTAATAGAACATTGGACACAAGAGCATTAGCAGACTTGGACTACAAGATATCAGAGGAAATGTTGAGCAAAAGCAGGTTCCATTTACAAATCCTAAATGAAATAAAGATCAAACATGAGAGGGGAACAGACATCCTGGGAATTTGGGATTCATTTCTCCCAATATTCAAGCTTCCTCAGGTTAATCAATTCCCTGAGCTTGTCCACTTAGTTGCCGACTACTATGATGCATCCCAGAGGGCAGTGCTGGACTCTTCCGGCTCAATTCTGTTTCTCATTACCCCTGAAGCCATCAGAGAGATGTTGCAGTTCAAGATAGATCAAAAGTTAGTCCCTCTATCATTAGCTGATTTAATAGTACAGGGAGCCAGGATAACAGAGGCACAAATCACAAAGCTTAATCAGATTTTCATCAAAGCTGATACTGTGCAAATTCCTCCCATCAATTTTGCCTACCTTAACCAGTTGGGTTAGACCTTGCTGACATGATCAGTCCCATCTTGGGATATGATTCAGTGGAGTATGTGGATGAAACTGTTCTACAAATGATGCTTATGTTCTCCCCAGGAAAGAAGCCAATCTACTATGATTATGCCACATACATATCAGACAAGATGCATGATCAGTTGATGAATTTGTCAGAGAAAGGGTATTTAAAATACACCTCTTACCTATATCATCTGCTCCTATACTTCCAGCATGATAAGTTCTCCTTCCCAAAGAAGAGAGAAGATGCACAGGGAAATCTGAGATCAGTAGTGTATTGGACATCCGTTTTTCACCTAGTAAGCTGTTCTCCATACACCTACTGCGAATTTATTGATCTTTTTATCCATCCAGCCTTGACTTTACTGTGGGGTTCACCTCCTCCCAGATTGACAGATGAAATGCAAAGACTCCTGCATTTATCAAAAGCATACAGTATTGGGGATTGGTATTTCTACCAACACCACACCGTTATCAGACTATATGGGTGTGAGTTGCCCCCATTTAGACTACCTAAATTTGTGCCTATGAGGCTATTTGCCTTGGAATACTTCAGGCAGTTTGGTTATGTGGATATGTTCCACTTTTCAGGAAAAGGTAAGAAGGCACAGTTAAAAGTCAGAAATCAACTTGGCCATTTCCTTCTCAATGAAAGGGATGAAGGGTGGAGAGAGGCAGATAGAATGCTTGCGGGACTTGGTCTCAAATACAGCTTCATATGGAAACCCTATGACCCCAACAACTTCATTACAATGAGGAGGCTCAAATACAAATTATCTGCTTATGGTCATTATAGCCTTCCTCACTTAGAAAAATATGCCAACCAAAGCAAGTGGAGAGGAGGAACTTTAGAAGAAAATGTGACCCAAGAAGAGCTTAATCAAAGAGCTCTAAGAAACCTTAAGAAGATGGCTGACCTTGAGTTTTATTCACAGGTCCCTTCACTGCCAGGCACACAAATTGGAGCAACAGCGTCTTCCTCAACTGCCCAACATCAAGCTACAAGAACTGGTGAAAACATTTCAGAAAAGGGCAAAGGCAAAGAGATGGAGCAGGAACAGCAACAAAAACAACAGCAGCAAGCAGAAGGGCTGCAGCAAGGGCAGCAAGAAGAATCAGAACAGCAAGAGCAACAACATCAAGAAGAACAAAGGCAGGAGCAGTCTGCCCAGCAAAAGAAAACAGTGGAGACTCCTCAGACCACTGAAAGGACGGTGCCTACAAGACAAGACACTACCTTTGATGCCTCAGTCCTCCAAACCCCTCAAAAGGAGGATACATTTGTCTTTAGAAAAAGGGACAGAGAGACTCCCCTGACATCCTCTATAGACCAGGGAGAGAAAAGGCAGAGACTCAATGATTTTCCAGAGGAGGATATAGCAATAAGAGAGGCATTGGGCATGGGCCCACCCAGCAGAGAAGCTTCAGCAAGTTCCTTCCAGCAGGAACAGGACAGGACCATGGGAGGGGAGGTCAGCTCCTCCAGCCAGCAGAAAGAAGGACAAGTAAGCATCAAGCAGCAATTTATAGACATCAAGAGGAGGAGTGATCCTATCAAAGTACAACTGTACAATCACCTGCTAAACATGGCTCCTTCCAATCAGCAGAGACTTATGTCTGCTTTTGATGTAAGTGAAGGCAAATTGATAATGAGTCACTTTATGCCTACGGCACTCCAGCCACAATCCACTGCTGACTATCTTAGGACTAACCTAGAGGTCCTTGCCAAAGACATACACCCTATGGACAAAATTGAGCTGCATAAGCAAACTGGCGAAATGGTGTATGCTTCATTGGCCGACAAGACTTTGGAGAATTACAAATTAACAAGCAGTCTGAATGCCACAGCTTCCCAGCTAGAACTGGAGAGGGCCTCTTCTCAGGCCAAAGACAACAGGATAAGAGCCCTGGAGGAAATCATTGTAGAAATTGGGCACAATCCCAATGACATCAAAGGGATACAAGAAATCCTGAAACTTAGAGATGCTGACATGGCTGCACTAAGAAAGAAGATCAAAATTCCAGCCACTATCCATCCACAGACTGATGAGGTAGCAAAGCAAAGGTATGAGCAGGATTCTACTGCCCTGCTAGTTTCCATTTACAAAGAGCTTGTGAAGGCACAAGAAAAATTGGGGCAATATGAAGCTACACAAGCACCTCTACAAGCATCATCAAAACAAGCACAAGAAGGGAAAACATCTCAGCCCCCTCCTCAAGTCATCAATCTTGAGGAGACTGTTCCTACTAATGTGCCTCCACCTCAGCAGGCTGAACAAACAGCCACATCTACTTCAGCAGCACCCATCAGCACAGATCAGAGCCTAGATATGCAGAAGCTAAAGAATGAAATACAAATTTTGGAAGCCCAGATGACAAAGCTGAATGAAACTAAGGAAAAGCTGGCCAAGGTAAATGAAAGGCATGATAGGACAAAAAGAGAAGTGGGAGAAAAGGCCAAGGAAATCAAAGCCCTTAAAGACAGGATCAAGGAGCTTGAGAATGAGCTCAAGCTAGATAAAATCATATCTGAGATCAGAGCAATGATATGGTCCAATATTGGTCAATCCATCAACAACCAATGGCCATATATCGAGACAATCCATGAGCAACTAGAGCTCATCCCAAAGGCACAGAAGGAAATCCGAACATCAAGGGCCTTATTAGGAAATATGCCTGAAGTTGCTACAAGAATGATCAATGTGCTTAACCACAAAACAAGTTCTCAGTTAGCCACCATTGGAATCACAAATAGAACTGAGACTATTCAAATGATCAAGAGGGTTCTTACTCTTAGAAACCTGGTGCAGACATTGGACAGGAGAACCCAAGATATGCAGACAGAGGTAAATAGGTTCATGGAGAAGTTTCAGGTGTTGCAGAGTAGAGGACTCCCTAGCTTACTGAACAGCGGAGGGAAATTATTCACCCATGAACAGTATGCTAAAAGAGTGAATGTTTTTGCCACAGCACAGGTCAATGAGAAGGCCAGCACTTCAGAAGACACAGGGCCTATTACAGGACAGATTTTCTATAGTAAGATAGAAAATCTACTTTTTATAATGAATGAAATTAATCACTTCTTTGATGTAGCCCCAAATTTTTTCAAATATACAGAAGCTGAAGAGACAATGGAGGCCATTCTCAGGCATCAGCTCCCTACACAGGAATGGTGGACAGATGCAATCCAGAGAATTTTGTAAACAGTAAGTCATTCACCAACTTCTGTTTTTCTACAAATTATGATGGAAAGAACAGTCAACAGAGTCAGCAGGCATCATAAAATCAAAGCTGAGCCAACTCAGCGGATGTAGCGGCCAACAAAGCGGAAAAAGAGAAACACAGCTGGCAAACCCGAGAACGCACTGTGCAGCCAAAAGTAAGTGCGTATATCCAGAATTAACACAGAGTAATGCAACCAACTCAGTGACTCTTAAAAGTCAAAACAATCCTCTGACAGACATAAAGGGCATTTACGCTGCATTTAACATTGTAATAACTCCTTGCCTACTTTCTGAACGTAATAATGTAGATATTTTCTCTCTCAGATGACTCAATGCCTGAGATATTTTGTATACGCATTTCTATAAAATCCCCTTCGCATGAGATAGGAAGGTTGTTGTTGATTTCTCCTGAGGAGTTTCTTATGCTGTAATCGTTTTTCTGGAGCTAATAAAGGGAACAATGGAATTTCTGGGATGTCTGATGTGTGGAAAACGTTCTGTACCTGTTGATGACTGCTGGATCCCTGTGTATCTCACCATGCAATAAGTATCTGTAACTCTCTCTGTTATTTGCTTGTTTTGTAATAAATCCATATACGTTATCTGACTTCTAATATTAAGCAACAAAGAAAAAGAATAACTCCAAGGATTTACTCATTCAGTACCCTGAGTTCAGTCTGTGTTGTTTATAAATGTTTTCTTCAGCTGTAATCTGTATAAAGTGTGATTCTTAACTGCTGCACTTTCAGAATACATCTTTCACGTTGGTCTCTGTCACAGGAATTCAAACTCTGCTCCTGGGCAGCGAGCCCATTTTCACTTCACCAACTTAACAGAAAATTCTAAATAGATTTCTGTTGGGTGACATCTATCACCACTCAGTCTTAATTTTGTATGTTCGAATACACAATAGGCCTTGCAGCTAGAGCACCACCCAACGTATAAGATCACTTCACAACATCCGGACTCCATTGCCCAGTGGCATCTCATCATTAAAATACTACATCATAAGACCTGAAAGGAATCCTTCAACCAAAACACAAAACAAAACCTGAGCATAATAGCTAGCCTAAAACACCATCATAACAGAGACAAATCATAAAGAGAGAGCCCTCTCTGGTTGCAGTTAGGCTAGGAACTGTAACCCAAAGATTGGTTAGTGGTTACCCCGGCCGTATTCCCTTGGGGAGTCATAGGGAACAACCTGGGTGTTAACAAAAGGAATGGGTGGATTGCCCCCGTGTTCATCGGAGTCTGTGTTGATGAAGAGAATTTAGACGGTGTCATCCTTATCCTCTTTAGTGACTGTATCATTCGAAGATAAAACCTCTGAAGGCAAGACCGGGTCAACTGCCGCCTCGACCTTTTGACTTTCGTCTGGTATGGATTCAGTTGGTTTATCTTCAATGATAGATGCTTCAGCTGACAACTTGAGCGGGCCAGCTGGATTCTCAACTAACGAAGGACTCGGCAAGAGTTTTTTATATCCAGGAGGAAGTCGTAACGGTGAAACCGGATGATCTTCCAAGACTCTTTTAGCCTCGTCTAAGAAGGGACAACGGTGGAGGCCATGGTCCCCTTCGCACAATCTACAGGGAGGTCTAGCCCTCCCTTTTTGTCCTGGAACTTCACTTTCGCTGGTTGATGGTGTACTTTCAACATGGCCATCAGAGGTTGACGACACCGGATTGTGAAAACGGGGAGACCAGTCCCTTAGTATCCGAGGGATGCAAGGACAATCTCTGTGAAAGTGGTCTCCCTTGCAAATGACATGGCGATTAGGGCCTGGTCATGTGCTGTGTGTGGATTTTCATCAGACGATACTTGTTTTCCCTATTTGCCTTGGCTCCTTCTCGCTCTTTCTTCTTCTTTTCTTTTTTCTCCCTAGGAACTTGGTTTTTAGCTTTACCAGTCCCGTCACGCGAAGAGGAAGGAAGAGAGGAAGAATTAGAGGAAGTATAAGGTTGGTGGGAAATTCTGGACCTGTCTGATTGCTGATTCGACTGTTCAGGAATAGTGGTGTTCTGAACAACATTGGTTGAGAAGAGCTAGACCGGCAAGCCAATTTTTAGTCCTGGAAGCGACAATGTGGCCATATGGGGCGCACCAACATCTCCCCAAGAGGAGAAGGGACTAGGATTTCCACCAAGGGGAATTCCTTGGTTGGTGGGCTCCATTTTCTCAACCTAAAGATCAACGTGGGAAAAAGGGTATGAATATTCCGTTTAAAATAAATTTTAACGACGCTTGGACACAACTTGCTTTTTCAATTTTAAAGAGTCGAGAAAAAGCAAAAGATGACTCTAGTCTCCTTCGATTTTTAATGAGCCTGAAGTGATAAGTGCTCAGATGGACCTTTTCTATTAAGGAGTCTGAAAAGGAACGAAAGGGACTGCTCTGGAGTTCTAGGTAGAGGGTGTGCCAAACCAATCACAAAACCACAGAATGCTTTTTAGGGTATGGGCGGTCAGTCTTCCCGAATGTTTTGTTCAATGCATTGCGATCAGTAGGGCAGCTGACACGGCTTCCTATGGATAAAGGTTTTATGCCTATAGGGGTCTCCCAATATATACTCGAAGGTACGTGGGAGCACAATCCGTACTGGTACTTATTGTCTCTCAGGAGGAATCACCCAACCATCAGTGAGGCAATATTTACCAGGTTTTACGACGCCGGAACACGTCTCTAGCCTAGACCTCTATGTTGTGCGTTAAATTACAAAGCGTTGTTAAGTTCATTCGATTTATTTTAGGTTGATCTTTCTTAGAAGTTTTCCTTTTTGGATCACCACGAGATGTAGATACAATTCCTAAATGCAGTCTAAAGATGATAAGCAAGCTTTTATCTCTTTTCAACAATGAAAATCCTAGCTACAAGGGGAAAAGAAAGACACAATCTTTTCTCAAAGAGCATAGAGCACACTGTAAATGCATTTTTCCTAAATCAAGCCATACAAACTGTCAAAATGCAAATGCACATATGCATGTATTTGTTTTCACTTTCTTAATATTGATGCCTAAAAACAAAGTTGTTGTACAAATTTGAATTCGATTTCAAGTGAAAAACACAAACAAGCTTCTTTTCGAAATCAAAAAGACGATTACGACACTTTATGATTTTGAAGTAAACACTTGTTTCGACACTAGAAATTCAAAAATTCAAACCAAAAGACAAAATTAAAAGCGTAATCAATTGTCAACAGAAAACAAACTTACTCCTAAGATCAAAACGACACTTACGACAGGTCTAGATCTAAGGGCGACAGTATGACTAGTTTACTTTTGTAATGGGAAAGTGTAAATGACGTAACAAATACACAAAAACAAATAAAGTTTCTTTTATACAACTGAGGCGGAATTAAGGCAAAGAAAAGGGGTTTTCAGATAGGTACACTCACTGATAACAGGCTGCAAAAATCAGAGATAAAACTGAACAAAAAGAAGCAAATAACCACAGCTGCACAGGGAAAAGGCTGATCAACGCACCTGTTGCATAGAGAAACTGAATTTCAGTGCAGGTAGCCCTCTCGGGACCTGCGTTGAAATGCAGAACCTCTTCATAGAGCCTGCGCTGAAGCATAAACGAGAATTGTCTCTGGGTTCTAGGTCACTGTTTGCAGTTTAATCTATGGTTTTTGGCCGGATAAAAGCTATCAATAAGGTACAATTAGAGGGATGATTTAAAGGAGGACTAAGAGCTATCACAAAGGTCAATTAGAGAATTTTTGGATCAGCTGTTTAGATCATAAACAGGCCCAGTGAATGGACTAGAGTAGCAGATCTCTACTTTGCATTTGTAAATGGAAAATGCAGTTCGATTCGACGCTCCTGAGTTTATGAGATGAACAACAATAGAAACACAAATAAACTAACTAGATACGATCCCCAGCGGCGTCGCCAATTTGTTGTTGGGAAAAGTATCCATTCAGAATGCCCCTATCCCACTCTAAGGTGTGACAGTGCCTTAGCAACAAACAAGGAAAACTATTTTCGTATTCTTCTTTATGAAATGTAAACGAAGAGGAAGGATGTAACTAACCTGTGTCTTTCGCTAGTTTGTTGATCCAATCGCTCTCTCCTTTGTTCGCTTCCCGCTGCCTGCTCCCTTACTGGTCCAGCTTCACCAAGTTTCTGCAAGATCACAGAAGAGGAAAACTACACAAAAGACATAGATTTACATTCATAACTAGTTTAGGATTAGATTTAAACTAAACATGCAAATATAACAAAACATCATTGATACACAGCATGTAGGAGAAACTCAAATAGTTTTATTGATATGATAAGAAAGTCCAAGAGGAGATACAACCAAGTGAGTCCCGATCCAGCATCTACCTCCCAGTAATGGAATCCCTTCCTCACCTCCAACAAAGCATAAATCACCCAATGCACTAATCTCAATCTCAAACCAACAACAATTCTCTGCAAAGTACAAAATTCCAGCCTTTGGATCTCTGGGATGAGGGATCCATATATAGATGTAAGTAGAGAGGATGAGTCAGATTATGTTTTGACTTGTGGCTTCTCTTTGTCAGTTCTTGCTTCCACTTGGAGGCTGAGCGCCTCTTACTCATCACTGGTCGAATTCAGTGAGGCAAGTGTCATTGGAGAAGATTCTGGAAGCTTCCATTTTCTTTCCACCTCGTTGAATGAACTTGCCATTTGTTATTTCCCGCTCAACGCACCTTGGTAGTGCATTCACCTGCGTTGCAACGCACCTAGCCAGTGTATTTGGGTGCTTTGCAACGCACGCAGCTAGTGGAGCCTCTGAATTGATCCTGATTTGACTAGTTTTGAGCAGTTTTTGGTGGAGAACTTCTGGTAGAAGCTGTCATTGGTTGACCTTGTTCCTTTAGGGGCAGGAACAACTCTTTTAGGGACTTTGGATCCCTTGGATTATGGACATTTCATGCTCAAAGCTGTAACGCACAAAAATGTCTATAACAGGGTGGGTCGGGTCGGGCGGGTGGGCGGGGTCGGGCCGGGTAGGGCGGGTGGGCCGGGTCAGGCGGGTTGGGCGGGTGGGCCGGGTAGGGCTGGGTGGGCGGGGTCGGCGGGGCCGGGCGGGGTGGGCGGGTGGGCCGGGTGGGTGGGGTTGGGTGGGTGGGTCGGGTCGGGCGGGGTCGAGCTGGTGGGCCGGGTCGGCCGGGGTCGAGCGGGTGGGCCGGGTGGGCTGGGTAGGGCGGGTGAGCCAGGTGGGGATGGGGTGGGATAGGGGGCAGGGGGGGGGGGGGGGATGGGGGTAGGGCAGGGGGGGTAGGGGTAGGGTGGGGGGATGGGGGGGGTAGGATAGGGGGCGTTGGGGGGGGGGGGGTTGGGGGGGGGTAGGATAGGGTGGGTAGGTTAGGGGGAATGGGGGGAGTAGGGGTAGGGTAGGGGGGTAGGGTGGGGGGATGGGGGGGTAGGATAGGGGGTGGGGGGGATGGGAGGGTAGGATAGGGGGCAGGGGGGGGGGGGATGAGGGGGGTAGGGTGGAGGGGTGGGGTAGGATAGGGGGCGGGGGGGGATGAAGGGGGTAGGGTGGGGGGGGGTAGGATAGGGGGCGCGCGGGGGTGGTAAGGGTAGGGCGCGGGTAGGGTGTAGGGGGGGGGAATAAGGGTTGGGGGGTGGGGTAGGGTGCGGGGATGGTGGGGGGGGATGGGGGGGGGGCGGGGGCGGTGGTGGGGGTGGGGAGTGATGGGCGTAGTGGGGAGGGGCGGCGGGGAGGTGTTGGGTGGTGTAGGGGGTTTGAGGGCAGGGGATGGGGGGGAGGGGGTTTTGGGGGCAGGGGTGTGGGGGGACGGTAGGGGGTGGGGTGAGGGGCGGGGAGGGGGGAAGCTTAGGGGGTTGTGGGGGCGCGTGGGTAGGGGCTCGCCCATACTTGCCTAAATGTCTACTTAGCCTCATTATCCCTCACCTGACCTCCCGCTCGCCCATCGACCCGCCTGCCCGTTAGAGGTGGCTGGGCAATTCTGATTATACAAATAAAAAATTTATGGTATATTTTTGTTATTAATTTAAGTTAATATGTTTTTTATTTACTAATTTATGTGTTTTTTTTTAGGAAAATGGCATCAAGGAAAATTTCTGTGAATCTTTCTGGACCAAAGAGTCTTAAAGGTGTATCTTCAAAAAACATTGGTGAACGAACTCCGCCTGAGCTCATGCCTACAAATATTTCAAGTGCTTCAAGTGATAAGAAGCTAATCTCAGATTGGAAAAGTTCAAAAGAGGTGAAATTTCCATCAAGAGTCTAGTATGTGAAAGAAAGAGAGAGCACAACTGTGAATATATTTGACCATTTTTAGTTAATATTTTTGTATAAAAAGTGTGATTTTGACATGTTAATTCTAGCAAAAAATTATCAGAACGTTTAGTTTTTTTGTTATATTTATGTTAAAAATGGTTATTTTTATGTCCATTGTTAAAAAATGTTGTTTTTTAGAAACAATTATTTCATGTGGATTGAAAAATTAATTAAGGATGTATAAATATGTAGATTATCTAAAATTCAAACTATTGACTTTCTAATTTAAAAACGCAAAACAATAAAACCCCCCTAAAAAAAAATTTAAGATAAAGAACAAGAAAATATGAATAAAATGACGACTTCAAAAACTATCAAATTTAGAAAATAATTTTTTACATTTCACACACTAGAAAATTAAATGTCAAAAAATAGGTCTTTTAAAAAAAGGGTGTGATGCAGAATACTCACTTTTTAAAATCAGCATGAAAATCACTACCATTCTAAAACTTGATTTCATCCTTGAACATGAAAAAAAATTAAAGTTCCAAAATGTTCTAAAAAAAACATGTGTATTCTGCATCACCACTTTTGAAAATCGGGTCATTTTTTTGCTATCTCTACGAAACGGGTAACAGTATCAGTTCCCATTTCAAAGTTTACATTGTTAACCAAGGAAATGCATACGGAAGAAGCAGAAGTAGAAATTTCACCCTTGCATGATGAGAAGGAAACATAAAATATCAGGCAGGAACGACCCGTTCCTAGTCAAAAGGCACCAGAGGAGAATCCGGAGGAAATAAGGGCAGAGGAAGAATTGGCCCAAGAAACAACAGAGCCAAGAAAGTTTCTGACCCCGGATCAGCCACCTCAAGAAGAAAATCCGGAAATTAGTCACACTCCAACCCACGACAAACAGTCAGCTATTCTTTCTGAGAAGTTGATGAAAATAAGGGAATTGCAAAAGGAAAAAGGGACACTGTTAAACATGATAGTCAGGCTTCGCCAGCAGATTAGGCTTCTAAAAGCAAGACAAAGGGGGGTAAGGACCTCAACAAGAAAAAATTCGGCCATGCCAATGAGACCTTGTAAGAATAAAAGGCAAAGAACCGGGAGCCGTTCCACTACTCAAAATCCTGACAGAAGCCAAACTGCTGTCCCTAATGAAGCAGAAAGACAAACTGCTGTTCCAATTAAAACAGAAGGACAGACTGCTGTTCCATTTGAAAAGGAACAGCAGTGGGCTGGAGTTCGTGTTAAAATTGAAAAAGATGATAAGGAGGTTCAGACGGAGGCACCACCTTCCGGAGTAATAAGGGTTATGAATTTAAAGCAGCATAATAAGAAACTCCAAGTAAAGCTCCCAGCCTCCACAGATGCATGGAAAAAGGACCCAAAAACAAGAACCCTCCACCATCATTTGAAGCAGGCTCAGCAAGAAGCAGAAAAGCTCAGGGAACAAACGGTCCCCCATGAAAAATATGAGGAATTACAGCAGCAGTTAAGGAACGTCAACCTGTCAGAAAGCCAAGCCTTCGAAGGATGGAAAAAGGAGCAAGAGAAAGTTTCCAAGGTAACCCGTAGATTAGATGTAGTCATTAAACAAATAGATACCTTGTGTGCTCTGTACAATGATGCCCTAGCATGTAGATCTCCTGCCAAAAATTATGCCCTGTTTCTAATGGAAAGATACTTACAATTGAAAATTAAAGCCGTTAGGGCAGGTGCTCCCATAGAAATTAACACTATAGACGATTTTATAAACTGTTGTAAGCATTATGGGGTAAAAGTACAAAGGTTATTGTGTGAATTTTACCTGCATAACCTTGTACTAGAACAGGAGACCGAACTGAACCCTGGCCCTTTTGTCGGAGATATTCAATTACAAGCATTCATTTCATTTGCAGTTAATCAGATTAAATGGCTCAAAGCCTACAATGCATTTCAGGGACAAGAAAATGGATTAGACCTATGGGTAAGAGCTGAGCCTAGAGACCCGGAACAGTTATGGAAAAGTCATAGAAATCTCATGAGGGCTCCAGGCGTGATTGAAGCATTAGGACCCATGCATGAAGCCATCATTCGGAAAGGGCTTGAATTCTTTTCTTCTATTAAAGACCCTGCCATTGAAGCAGCTAAATTTCAATATCGGGTATCTAATCCAAATATTCAGCTCCGAGAGCCGTTTAAGTATGAAAATTTTAAGCTTGCTGCTAACCGATTCCCCCTCTACAGTGAAATTGTGTTGAGGGCAGGGCCATCCTGGTTAGGATATAGGTTATGGAGTCCAATCATTTGGCATCCTGCACCCGAATACCATGCCCTGTATGAAATGCCCGAGGGCCAGACAAGCCATTTCTTTGATCATCTAGTTTCGCATCATGGGTGTAGGCCCCCACACAAAATTCCATCTCCAGCCTACTCCCTCACTGCTCTGCATGTCAACTACAATGTTTTCATGAGGCCATGAAAAAGGGTAAGCTGGGGGGTGTGTGAAGTACCTAGGAAGGTATGTTTAGATGGTCATTTTGGTATCTTTTCATCAGAAATCAAAAGCCTTTTGCATGAGAAATCTAGATAATGATAAGAATTTATAACGAAACATGAGAGATTAATGAAAAGCACTGATATTCGTCATTTCTGTGTGCAGGAGGGAGGAAATACAGGAAGTGGGCATTCCAAAAGTAAAGACAAAGCTGAGCTAACTGCTGTCCCTTTGGCAGAAGACCGGAAACGAACCAGATCACAACGAATCAACCCAAAAAAGGACGCGGAGATACCAGCACGAAACAGAAAAAGAAAGAAGTAACGCAGTATTAATGATTCTGCGAATCCCTCAGGATCTGAGATCCTAAGGGATCGCTATTTTGCCTATTTTCTGTACCTAGATATCTCTGCCATCTTCCCTATAAATGGGGTAGCACTGTTGGCTTCAGGGAGGATCTTTTTGGGAGTGTAATTTCTTTTAAGGAAGATCAGGACTATGATCTTTATGTTCGGTTGAAGACTTGAGTTCTTCTAATTTTATTGCATGCTTTAATACAGACTTGTTCACCCTTTTATCTTTGAGCCTGGATCTATCTTAAGCAGTGTACCCCTGGAGGCTAAGGGCCCGACCCTGGAGGACACTTGCTCTTGTATCATTACGCGTGGTGTCCGTGTGGTTTGTTCATAGACGTACTCCCGTAATCTGCTGTGTTTTAAGAATATTCTATTACATGCTCTGTTGTGATTAAGTCATTTCATGTTCTTGAACTCTATATTGATGCTGTGTTATTTTACCAATTCTTTAAGCATTGATTAATCATTACATGACACTGCTACTTTATTACAGAGTTCTTCACGATTGTGTTTTTCATTATAACAAGTCATCTGGAAAGATCTGTTTTACATGGGTATCGAATGTGACTATCCTTTATTATGAGATACAGTCGTATGTGTTTTAACAGAAGCAGATTACGTATGGTGTGTTTCTAGGGTTCTATAGTGTTGTTCCATCATATAAGATTGAGGGATTGGTGTTTTGATTGGCATGGTTAAATAGAGTTGCAGCTTAAAGAACTCAATTATTACTTATTTCGATTACTGTTCTATTCTTGAACTGTTGTTCCATTTACCTGTTGTCCCATTTATTTGTTGTTCCATTTATTTGTTGTTCCATTTCAATTTGTTGTTCCATTTCAATTTTTTGTTCCATTCCCAGATTGCTAATTTGTTGTTTCTTGAGGACGGACTTAGGCTGTAGAAGACCCCAGAATCTGCTACTTGGTCCCCAGACCTCTGATATGCTCCCGTCAGCTATTAAAGGGATGTGTTATTGCTACCAAGCCCTTGGCTGATGTGCTGTTCCATTTCATTATCACTTCTTTTATCTGATGTTTCATTTCTAATCATTAAGAACGATCCTAGGCTGTAGCGAGCCCAGCATCTGCTATTTGGCTCCCAGACCTATGATCTATTCTCATCAGTTATGAAAAGGATGGGTTATTGCTACAGAACCTTTGGCTGATGCAATACTTGGTGTGATTTAGTCCTTTGAAGTAGTTAAGTTGTAGACTTGCATTAGTTTACTTTCGTAGTTGTAAATAGCTGTACTACAAGCATTACTCTGGAAAATGCTAGCCTCAGACTAAGACACCCTTTGAAATAACTAGATGATCCCGGATTGACATATTAATCTGAGGTAACTAGATGTGAAAGAGACCCTTTTTATAGCTCTACAGCTTGGTCCCTTGCATTTGATACACCAGACTTCTTCCTGTACCTCGGTCCTAGGTGCCTATTCGTGTTTCAAGCTTTGCATCTCCAGACATAGGTTTTGTATTTGCACTTGGATTTGTTGTACTCCCAACCCTGGGTCCTGTATTGGGGTTTCATGCAGTCGCATTGCTACCTCCAATGCTTCAGCTTGAGTTGAGATCTTTTGTTGTGATAAAGCTGATCTCAGATATGGCATTAATGAAGTGATAAACAAATCATGGTGCTGCTCATCTGTCAGCATCATGTTAGCCTCGTGGATGGAACTTTTAAACCTTTGATCTAAATCCCATGGGGTTTCACTAGGCATCATTACAATTTCCTTGAACCCAATAACTAACTGTGCTTCTGACTTGGGTCATGAAAATTCCTTATTTAGCGCCTTCTTGATTACTACCAATCCTTCATTTGGATGGTCACTTGAATATTTCATGTACCAGGTCAATGCCCAGTCCTGCAACGTGCTCACTAAAGTAGCCTTCTTACTCTTATCATCTGTGATGCCCTAAGTGTCCCATACAGACTTGATCACAAACCAAAACCGACCTGTTCCTCATTTCCTACACCTTTAAATGTTTGCATTTGGACTGTTCGCCATCCCGATTCTTGATGGTGGTGGGGTTGGAGGTGGAGTTGGTGTTGGAGTGGACGGATTTGATGTAGGTGAAGAGCGGGGTGGTGTGGACAAAGGTGGTATCAGTGGGAAGCACTCTTTGATCAACCGGACTGCACTCCTTGGTGAGAATCTTATGAGCTCCTCCTCACTTTCCCATGGAATAGATGCCAAGGGACTATTTCCTATCCTTCCCACTCCGTGATAACCTCTTCCACTCCGTGTTACTCAAGACATCAATACACGTGCATAATCTGTTTTTCATGCAATAACATCTTAACCCAATTATTTAATGACTTGATATACCTACCCCAAGGCCCTTGAAGGAATTGCCTTTCTGCTTCACTATAGCTCATAGTTGTATCTATTACGAACTCAGTGATAAATCCACCTATTATCCGATCCAGCCAATGATCTAATGTGCACGCAATTTTATCCTTGGAGGCTTCTAGCCTACGCACCAGTTCCGGGATCCACACGATAGGCTAGTCCAATTTGCACCTTCCCACGCTATCAACTAGCCTCCCAATCCACTTGTACAGCTCTACCGAAAATGTCGCAAAGAAGATTTCGTGAATGTCATTGAATATATACCAGTCTAGCCAATCTTCCTCTGATACTCGTGGGTTTCTGTTCTACTGAGCTACAAACTCGTGGAGTTTCAAATCCCACCACTCTTCAATCTCTTTCTTTGTAGGGTTCCAACGTCCCAACATTAGACACCCCTTAGGCAGATCCTGGTCCCGGTAACGGAACGATTTGTTGGCTTATATGGGCCTGACCCATGTTTGGAAGAGTTATTTAGCCAAACAAATCCTGCAGCTACCAGCCATTTCGGCAACAGTCTGCGGAGCGCGGATTGAGGTCTCACCGAAGGTAGAAGGGGAGGGTGTTGGAACTAGGTTTCCACACCCTTGGGGTGTCTAGATGTGATCTAGAGGGTACACACAATCTTTCACAGTGTCGCGCTAGCCTGTTTCATGTAGATCCAAACCCAGAACACTCTTTACTAGTAGTTAGCGCACTGTCTACAGATCTACTCTAGTTGATGAAGTATTACTTAGAAAGGTATTTAAGCAAACATTTATTAGCTTTACTCAGTTCGCATACTTAGATTAACCACAAATTCACATGTATTTAAAATGTAAGCATATGTGCATAGGTCAAACAGTGATATCAACCATATGAAAATCTAGATCTGCGATATTTCAGATTAACATAGAATTATCAAAGAAACTTATCTTTATTCACTTTCTTCACCAATACATCTAGATCCACCCTATGCACTCAGTTGCAGGGGTCCATGCACACAACTACAAACTCTTCCGGGCCTCCGCGCACACAGCTGCGAACTCTTCCAGGCCTCTGCACACATAGCTGCAAAGCCTCTACCCACTATCAGCACTCTCGACTCGGACTTACAGATGCTTACAGATCATTCTTCCTTAAAAACCCATTACACTATGATCATCTCCAAAACTTAGCTACCTGTACCCATAGAGCCTCGCTCTATTGATACCTTTCCATGGATCGTGATCCATAGGCGGGCCGACTCAACTTACATTTATTTACATTATTTTTGGGCAGACTACCCTTTTACTTTGACCTACTACAAATCACGCTCTGCACTCCTCGCGGAATCTTTACCTTCACTTTTCCCAAAATTGCGGGCTTTGTGCCCCATGACCGTTGCCCAAGGCTTCCGATGCCCAACAATACAAGCCTTGTTTTCTATTGCTGGGCTTGCTTTTAGCACACATGGTACACCCTCTTACATCTAGAAATTATCTCATTCATTTTTTGCCAATAACAAAATCTTTGCAGCTATGCAACTGTTTTACTTACACCAAAGTGACCTAATATTAGAGAAGTGTGTGCTTCTCGAATTATCTATACTCTTTTAGTATGTGGAATGCATAACTTTCCAAAATGATCCAAGATTCAGTCCTTTATGTGATAATCCAATTCTTCTACTTGTTTTCCATGACTTAAAGTTGCATATACATCTTTAAAATCTATATCTTGAGCATACTGTTCAATGTAGCTTTCATGCAATACTGAATTATGCTTAAGTATAGTGGATGCATTTATAATAGGTCTAGACAACATATCTGAAACTTTATTGTGTATGCCCTTTTTATATCTGATGACAAGATGAAACTGTTGTAGAAAACCCATCCACCTATAGTGTCTTGATTGCTGCAACTTAGTTTATGAGTGCAAATATTGAAGTGGTTGATGGTCAATATGTATAACTTCACTTTGCTCATTAAGTAATGTTTCCACTTTTTCACACTCTGTATTAATGCATATAATTCTTTATCATATGTGGTATAATTTACTACTATACAATTAAATGTCTCAGAATGATAACATATGGGTTTATTGTGTTGCATCAACACTGCTCCCATGGCATAGTCACTAGCATCTGTTTCAATTTCAAATGGTCTTTGAAGATCAAGCAATTCTAGTACTGGTGTTGTACTAATATTTTCTTTCAAGGTGTTGAAAGCTTTTTGTTGTTTTCCTCCCCACTGAAACACCTTGTTCAATCCTATTAAAGTATGTAAGGGAGCTGCAACTAAGGAAAAGTTAGAAATAAAGTTTCTCCAATATTGTGTTGCTCCTAAGAAGCTTCTAACTTCTTTAGCAGATTTAGGTTTAGGCCAGTTTACAATGACTGCAACCTTAGAGGGATCTATCTTTGATTCACCACCCCCTACTATATGTCCCAAATAATTCAAATATGTTTTTCCAAATTCACATTTTGAGAGTTTAACATAAAGTTTTTCTCTTTTCAAAACATCTAGTGTTTGCTTAACATGCTTTAAATGTTCTTCCCACGTTTTGCTAAATATAAGAATGTCATCCAGATATACAATAACAAAATCATCAAGAAAAGGTATGAGTACATCATTCATTACTCTCATGAAAGTAGCAGGAGCATTATTTAAGCCCAAAGGCATAACCTTCATACAATCCCTGCTTTGTTTTGAAAGCAGTCTTCCATGCATCTTAATCTGCAACTCGAACTTGATGATAGCCACTATGCAAGTCTAACTTGGAAAAATAAACAACCTCTTTCAATTGATTTAATAGATCATCTATACAAGGAAGGGGATAATGATTTTTTATCGTTATCTTATTTAGTGCTCTGTAATCAATGCACATTCTCCATGAGCCATCTTTCTTCTTCACCAGAGCAATTGGAGACCCACATGGTGATGTGCTAGGTCTGATTAACCCTTTCTCAAGCAACTCCTATACTTTCTTCTTGATTTCTGCATTCTCTAAAGTGGACAACCTTTACATTCCAATGTTAGGAAATGGAGCATCTTGCTGCAAATTAATATCATGCACTATTTCCTGTTTGGGTGGTAGACCTTTAGGTTCTTGAAACAATACATCATATTCTGAAACAACTTTTTCTAAATCAGCTTGCTGTTTAGCATCACAGCCGTCAAATACATTGATTTTATTAGGTTTCTTTTCCTTTACAACCATCAGTAAAAATTGTTTGCATGATTTTATAATTCATTTCATCTACCCTGAGTTTATGAGAGTATAATTATTCTTGAGCTTATGAGCTCTTACAATATATTCTATTCCATCTTTAACGAGTAGATACTTGTTCTCAGCTCTATAGAAAATAGGTTTTCTATCGTACAAGTAAGGACTTCCTAAAACAATTCCACATATATCCAAAGGAACTATATCTAACTCAACCTCATCTATAAATGCTGACCCAAAATAAAACTTAAGTTTACATTGTCTAGTCACTTGTAGCTTTGCTTTATCACATAGCCAACCTAATGGATATGGTTTCTTGTGAGGTGTGGTTAGTAATCCCAACTTCTTTACAATTGCTTCAGAAATTAAATTTACTTTTGAGCCGCTATCAAACAAAGTATCAACCTTTTGATGATTGGAAATAACTCGAATATGAAAAATCTCACGTCTTTTTCTCTCATTTTCTTCATTATCAGTGGATTGTGTAGAATGACTAATAGATGCTTCAAAAAATTTACCTTTTATACCTGTGGCTGCGATTGTTGCTTCATCTACTGAGTCTAACCCCAAATCCTTTTGAATAGCTGCAACACTCTTCTTCCTCTTTCTCCCGAACTTCTTAGGTTTCAGCTCTGGATGAAAAATCCAATAGTGCTCATCATCATGCCCATCCTTCTTACAGTGAGTGCATGAAGACTTTTTTTCTGTACAGTGTTTGTCTTCCTCTCTTTTCATTTCTGTTTTCTTTTCTCCTTACTTTTTCTTGCGGTGGGTTTGGATGATCCCCCAACTTTTGGGTTCCCATTCTTACCTCTCGCTTCGAGATGCATAGCCTGAACAGATACTTCATCTATACTAGTGGGATTAAACATGAGGATAGTGTGCCTCATGTATCTATGTAGACCACCTATATACTTCAATAGAGTCTTGGGTGAGTCTAAATAAATTCCTAGAATCAAAGCTCTTTTCCTAAATTCTTGGGTGTAACCTTGTACAATTTTCCCCTTTAGTTGACGAAGAGTTTTCTAGCTCATCATGGCTTGCTGCATGTAGGCTAGTGGATATAATTTCTTTTTAATTGCATAAACAAATTCACTCCAGACAGAAAGAATATTACCATGTTTCTTCATGTCAACTTGTGTCATGCCTTCCCACCATACCAAGGCAGTGCCTCTAAGGCATAGGCTAGCCAGCGGAATCTTACTCTTGTCTAAGTCAATACTCTGCACTCTGCAATAAACATCAATCTGTCTGATCCAATTATCTAGCTTATTTTCATTCAACTCTCCATCATATATTGGTAAATAAAATTTAACATCTAATTTAGTCAAATATGTCTTCTTTTTATTTTCAGGGCTATTAGGAGGCGTGAGAAATTTTTCTTCTTTCCCTTTGCCTTTGGAGTGGTCATGGAGGAAATATTCATCTACTCCTTTGTCTTGTTTGGATCTTGATGAATCTTCATCTCTATGTTTTTTATATTCCCTATACATTTCCTCCACCATGGTTTTTAGGGTCATAAAATTATCCATGAACTGGGGTTCTGATTCCAAGGGATTTTCTCCTGACATTTTCCTCTTAGAATAGACTCTTCCAATTTCCGGGTTAGTTTCAACCAATTCTCCTTCTCCTAATTTAAGCTTTGATCTAGTTATCATTCAACAACAAGATCCAGCACAATCTTGTCTAACCTTAGTAACCTAGGGCTCTGATACCACTTGATCTAGAATTTATGCAGGATAAAGAATGAAAGGTACTACAAACTCATGTGGATGGATGTTCCTATGTTACTTATGTAACGAATCGATAAGATTGCTAGAATACATAGACACTGAGGCAAATCTAGAAGACATAAGAGTCAAACATGTAAACAAAACAAGTTTAATAAGGAGTTGACCCAATGCTCTTAGGCTACGTCTCCTGGTTCAGCCTTTCAGTGGTGGCCTCTCTATTATGTTTTCAAGCAGAGTTTTACAATAGTGAGCTCGATTCGAGACTCACTAAACAAAATGGAGTCAGGAGGAATGGAGTGCACAGAATCTCCTTACTAAAACTCAACCTCTGAGGGTCACAGTAGTATGAGATGCCTATACCGAGGAGTTTTCTTGAACCTCTCAAGCCTTCAATGGAGTACACAGACTCTTTGACTCTCTCTAGCTCTGTCTGGCTCAATGCTGCCTTCAAGTTAGCTTGGCTCCTACTCTCTGTTTTCTTCTATTAGCTTCTTGCATCTCTGTGTGTGCCTCTCTTTGTGTGTCGCCTCTGTCAGTTCATGGCTTTAAAGACAGTCTGTTCTTTGACTGCTCATTTCCGCTTCCCGACCTTCTGGTTTCCTTTCCTCTATCCATTCAAATTCCTCTTCTCTGCGTCATCATCACCGGGTAATGCCTCGCAGGGAGGTGGCCACCTGTTTGTTAACGAACTGGGTGTCAGATTCCTTGAATCATATTCGAATGGCCGTTAAATCCGTTTTCTTCAAGATCACTTGTGAACATGAATCATTTGCCAACTCATCATCCACATCAGACTTCAAATCCTTTGTCATATTTCTTTTTTGAGTCTGTCAAATCTGGTCAGTCAAAGGGACGTATCTCCGCTATCAATCTGGACCACCCAGATCCTATGGTCGTCCTTCATATCGGGCGGACAAGTCACATGATATTTACCCGTCTGATGCGGGCAGTTTTCTCTCTAATCCGCTAGACACGTGTTGCTTGGTGTATGGAATCAGATGGTACTCATCCAAAACTACTTACCGCCTTGAAGTATTTCGATATCTTGCTAGTTTTGGGGAATCCCACGCTACGGAACCGAAAATGTGACTTTTTACATTTCATATCATTTTCGGGTCCGAGTGCTTAGGGGCTTTCCTTCACTGAGGGGGATGCCCTCTAAAGAGAGACAAACCAGTTTAAAAAAGAAAGGGAAATTTTAATCTTAAAATTTCCCTTTCCTTTTTTAACTGGTTTGTCTCTCTTTAGACTCAGGGCTAAATGAATTAAATTAAAACAAGCTTCCTAAAAATCGTCAATAATATAAAATTACTTTCCACAATTGTTTAATAATACTTAATTTAAAGACAATGTTAAAACAATGAAACATTAATAATATTACCCTTGTCATAACTAACTAAATGAGTTAAGATTATAAGATTACTATATAGATTTATAATAGGAGGTTTATTGCTATAACAAAATTTCAATTATTATTATTACCATTACAAATATTAATGTTATACATATCATTAAGATTGACTCATAAATATTAATTTTACACATTAGGTTATGATTACGCTTGTTATAACTAACTATAAGGGGTTATTATTAACCATTATAAGAATAATATGTTTTGGTCAAATTTATTTATTATTATTATTATTATTATTATTTTAACCATATTATAGTATTACAATTTAATAAGAGTTAATATAATAATTATTAGATAATCCAAAATATATTAATTAGCATTATAAATTACTAATATTTTTACCCTAATTCATTAATAATAATATTATAATTAAATTATTTTTAAGCAACCTAATCTAGCCGTTCGTCAATTGATTATGGCCTTGGTCAAATATAGCCATTTGTCTAGTCAAACCTAACCGTTGGAAGATTTTCCATCCCTATTAAACTTGCAGCCATGATCTGATTTTTTCAACTTGTCCTGATGATGAACGACACTCGTTGGTTCTAAACGCGTTGACAAAGATTTTCTAATGTGATTTTTCCGAAAATATTTCTAAATACTAATTATGGATCACAAAAGCTTAAATTCAATAGATCTCCAACCAACTTAGCCAACAACTTCATTGAGAAATATGCCGGTGATTTTTTACTTAAATGTAGTTTGTTAGTGCACCCAGAGGAGGAGGGTAGTGCATACAGTTCGAGGCAGAATTTTGCGGGAGGAGCGAAATTTCACTTTGTCAAATTTTGACAAATTTTATATGGTTTCAGCACTTCTCGATGCCACAAATGCAATGGCATTGTCCGTGTCTCCATCATAGTTCTGAATTTTTCGGTCCCTTTTAGTATGAGGATGGAACCATGACTACTGCAGAAATAGGGAGCGAAACCATGATCCTTGAAATTTTCCTGAGGAGGTAATTTTTGTCCATGTCGAAATATAGTCAAGTTTTTAGCTTTTTTTCATGGTTTTCCACAGAGATCGCAATGGAAAGGTCATATTCGCCTTTGGATTTGCATATTTCCAGTCCACCTATGGAGTAGAATCTTTGAGGAATCTAGGGGAAATCTAAAAGATTCCTTGAGCTCTAGATTCTCAATTTCTCAAAATTCAAAAATTGGACAGTCGATTTTGCACTATTCGACGTCACAAATCTAATGGTGCATTCCGATTTCTCATTCTCTCATTCTACTTTCCAGCCACTTTTGTAAGTGCCAGTGTAGGTGTCAATATCCATGTGCGAGTAGTCATGCGATTGATGCTATGAGATCGATGGTCTAAATAGCTTCAACAGTTTGACATCC
The DNA here is from genome assembly GCA_031772625.1 of Pinus tabuliformis. Classification (NCBI taxonomy): domain Eukaryota; kingdom Viridiplantae; phylum Streptophyta; class Pinopsida; order Pinales; family Pinaceae; genus Pinus; species Pinus tabuliformis. Next base: position 1,122,205,679 of record CM062813.1, on the reverse strand, counting down.
ACTTCTTTAGATGGCCCTTGTTTGTGAGGTATATGTAGCATTCATGTACTTATTTTTCTATGCATTTTACTACACAAGTCCTTGATTGATGTTGATGTGGGATCCTGTTTCTTACTCATTTTTATGATTCCTACTTGATGTGACACAGGATCGCCCATGTGATGTACTTGTTTTCATAATTCATCATGATGTGCCTTGAGATCCCTTTGTTGTATGTTGATCGGATACTCATGTGTCACCATTCATGTTCCTTTGACATCCCTTTTATGCCATGTTGGCAGGATGCTCATCGTTCATGAGTTTTTTTTCATACTGATAGGAGTCTTTTGACTGAGAGTTCCTGTAGTGGAACATCTCTTAGAGCCAGTCTTGAGTGAGGGCATTATCCTTGTATGATCGCAACATCATCTCTTGTGTACATCATCCCTATTGACAACACTTAATGTAGCGGCCTACACCATCTTGACACTAGGGCCTAGATACGTAGCCCCTCCTGGACGAACTCCGTTATCAACGGCTTATGTTTTTATGTTGCTGATAATTTTCATGTTCCTCTTCTTTACAACATGCACATGTAGTCATTTATGTTCTTTTAAAAATGAAATTTAACACATCAAAAAAGTAAAATGTCTTGGAAGGGTCCTTCATCACCCTGGGACTTGGATCATTATAAGAGGTAGTTTATGCTCATTGAAGAGGGGAGAGTGGTTTTGAGTTTCATGTGCAGGTTCTGGAGGGATATAGGTTGTTTTGTTTTCAGTGTAACAGGAGCATTCAGAGTCAGAATTGGGAACCATTACAGGTGTTGGAAAGTTGGTTTAGAGAGCTATCTTATGACAGTGGCCAGAAGTGCCTACATGCATATTCGTTTTGGTCAAGTTTCTGTGCAATCAACCTCTTCAGTTTCAATCCTAATAAAGCGATCGCCCATCTTGAAAGCGGACCTGGAGACATATTCCATCAGGGACAAACTATGTAATAAATCTAACTATCTGTTATCCTTGTGTATTTTCCATTTTCACTAATGTTTTGCATCTTATTTATGTTTTCTCATCTGTCATAAAGTATTCTTCTCAAGCAGTTCTCATGGTTTCAACACTTTAAATTAACATTCAATTCACTATTGGCATAATCAATTCTACTATAGTTTTAACATATGATCATTTAAAATCATATATTAAGAAACTGAAAAAGGAAGCATATAACCTGTGCCTTGATGTTGGAGCCCTCCTTTGAGTGGATGTCCAAGTCCAAGAAAAGACTCTTTAAGCACTCCTTCTCCATGCTAGAATGGGTAGCATCTAAGCATAATATTAGCATAGAGATACAGAAATAAATGATCAACCATTTGGGGATGGAAGGGAGTGAATTTATAGGAATGGATAGGGATTTAAGGATCCAAAAAAGAGGGAGGAAGGTCCACATATCAAGGTGAAAGCCCATGATGATAAGATCAAGAGACCCAAATGAGAGAGCTTGACCATATCAACAACAACCAATATCCAGCTCGTTGTTCCTGAAGATCCTAGTAAGCGAAGATTCTCCTCCAATTTAGGAAAACCTACCAGAATAAGTTCAGCATGGGTTTTCCTATGAAATCCCACACTCGCAGTGCGAGTGTATAACTGAGCAACCTGTCATAAGTAAGAGAAAGCACTGGAGAAAACGTGTTTATGCCAAAAATTAGGTTTTTAGGCAACCTTCTCCAGAATGGATTCAAGGCAGTTTTCCTTTTATTCCTCAGGGAGGTTTTAGTCTATATATCATGATGGATATGCTACATAGTAGTCAATGTTTTGAAACTTCAGGATATGGCATGGGAAGTTAACAAGAGATATGACAAAATGCTGTGTAACATAAGCCCCCTAAAGCATGAAGGCAGAATAAGGAGTGATGGTTGAGATGCTTTACAAGTCAAT